>AP025370.1:12384415-12786746 GCA_030295005.1 Cephonodes hylas | reverse complement strand
GATGCCATCTCCGTCCTGTCGGGTTAATGATTGGTCTCTTAACATGACATTTCCTGCGCAAATTCGATATTTTTTTTAACTTGTTTATAGCTGGTGTGTATTTTACGAGCCTTATATTGTAATTTACCACTGTATACATTTTGCTGGTCAATAAGTAATCTATTGTAGCTTCTATACCAGTATTTTACAACCTCTGGTTCATAATCCCCTGAAGAGTCGCAAAGCCTCACTCGACGGCGTCATGGAAGAATTTGGCTTGTAAAACACAGTTGTGTGGCGTAGCTGAATGTTTAGCGCTATTTTTGGTAAAGCATCTAGTATAACTGTATAGCTTAAGCGGATAATTGCCACATGACTTCTGCTTAACTTACATGAGGTTTTAACATGTAAATAATGTCAATTAAATTATTTGATTTAATTTTAAATCCCTACAGGAGACATATATTTAAGACATTAAAAAATGACTGGGGGATAGTTTGTTTTCACCAATTTCAAGATGAGCGGGTTAGCACTGGTTCTAGTGCGCTTTTAAGATCTTTATTTTAATAATTGAGTAGGAAGTAAAGAAGTAATTCCTAGATAAACTGAAAGGAAATTTAGACAAACCCCGACGGACTACCAGGCGAGCTTCCTTTTATATTTGTTTTGATACTGTGCATCTCACCTAAAAATGTGTAAAATATGTAACATATGTAGTAATCACTATGGGAAATTCCAGTTGAAATAATATCACAAACGTAAAGAATGACATTAATATTGCAGTTAGCATAAATAAATAAATAATTTTTCAAGTTCCATGACAAATGGCCTAGAAAATGTCTATTTCTAACATTTTTTGCTCCATTATATCTCATTATATACGGAACCGTAAGCGTTTCCGACAAAACGTGCATGGCGAATTTTTTAAATAAGTTTTTATTGATCAGAATGGTCAGCGGTGCCGCAAGTTTGACGTCATCTAACTAGTTATTCGGTCTACGGAGGTATGATCGTAATAAATCCGCAAATTCTTGTCCAATTTTAACTAATTATACATCCTTAAATTTTGATTTGGAAGCTTTATAACATGAATTTGTTGGAAATTAGGCGACGGAATCATTTATTTTTAATTTTAGTTGTTTTAAGGCCGGTTATTCAATAAATGAATATATTAATGGCCTAGTTGGTAAACGTATGTATATTTTGGTACGTAGATCTATAAAGGATATCAAAAGCGAAACTCGGGTCCGTAAATGAACTGCAAAGAAGATCTGGCTAATTTTGTGTCTAGTAAGAAACATTTTTTCAGTTTCTACGTTGTTTGATTTTACATACATTACATTAATACGCATTATAATCCCATAAAATAAGTAGATTTGTAAATAAATAGAACTAGCACAGCATTCGTCGTATCAAAAGTAAAGTTTAAACTCGTCTTCTACAATTGTAAATTATCAGTACCTAATCATGCATTATGACTACACTCATAACGGTAGCCTGCCTTATTGCTAGTTGTTGTTTCATGCTAAATATGCTAGGAGTAAATAACACAGCGTGAAAGATCTAGAAATTACCGTGAACATGGTCAAGGTTGATAGCGGGCTATGTATGTGATTGTTATATTTTAGCGTCGATCACTATATAACATGCTGTTAAGACATAATATTATATGTTTTTCTTAGATCAAACATAGTGCCCGGAGCAATTATACCTATACTATAGTTTCTAACTTATTAGTTTAAGTCATAGTGAAGAAATGACATACATTTTCAGACAAACGGATAGTACCACATTTTTTCTTGATCTGAAAGAGGAGAAACTGCTTGCGTGCGCGAAAATCTATCAGAAATTATATGACTTGTAGACACATTTATGTCTATCTAATAAAATTCATACAAACTTGTCCCGGAACACAAAAAAAATCGGATAATAACCAAAGTTATAATAGTATACGTAATGAATATGCCTAACTAGTAGGTACATTTAAAATATTTTTTATTTGCACAACCACTGCGTAAAAGCGTATTAAATAAATCAGGTGATTCGAATTGACGCTCTTATCGCTAATGGCGATATTTTCCGGCAACTAATATCCTACCAATAATAAGTCGCGCTTCCGGAAATCTCAATTACTAAACTAAGAAATGTTGAGTTAACGTCAGTTTCATTGAGGATAATTCTATTTGATATCATATGGGAAGAGACACGGATTTGTGAAATAAGAGGCTGCTGGTTTCATCTCCGGACCGGGACGAACAATTTATACAGGATGTATTTAGACCGTGATCGAAAACTGAGGCAGGTAATAGCGAGGGTGATCACAAACCCAGTGGCGATATTAAAAATCCCGACAAAAAATAAAAATTTTGACGTTTTCCATACAACCATCGGTGTTAAAAGTATGTGGTTTGTATGGAAAACGTCAAAAATGTTATATTTTATCGGGATTTTCTTTAATGTCAGGGGGTTTGTAATCACTATCGCTATTATCTGCCTCAGTTTTCGATCACGGTCTGAATACACCCTGTATGATATCCAAATATTAGTTTCGAGTCTGGGTTTTATATGGTATCATGGTATTTATTTACTTATTGTGTTAAGACACAACTACCATCAACTCAGCCCATAGTGTCCATAGCCAAAATTTTTAGTAGGTAGTTCTTTAGTTACTTCATAAACCTGTCGAGTATTTCATATAGTACTCTCGATGTTATCCACTACGTACTCTTCACAACGGTATACCACGTATTCACATGATGTCCACAATACACATACTATGCTTTTGTTGAAGCATTCGCGAGGCCATAAGTCAGACAGCTTATTGATGAAATAGCCGGAAATGATTTTCTATGGAATCGCTGTAATTGGTTGCTGGGCGAAGTCTCTCTAATAATTTATTCTTCTATTGAACTTTGCCTAGCCTGTAACTATTTTCTTTGACGAATAGGCGGAAATTCTTTACTCATCTGTCTAGGTACTCATTTACGCATTATGCCATAAAGATTCCTACAGACCACGTAAGTATGAGTGACACCTACCAGTATGTGTTCTTTTTGAGTCCCCGATGTCTTTTGCGAGTGTAACCGAGAACCAATAGCGCTTTTAGTCGGTAAAAGTCCGATATAAATACACTGCTTGTTATGAGTAGAAATTTAAAAGGATTTTCCGTATGCCTAAAAAAGTACGCTTGACGTGTTTATCCGTTAAGTTTTGGCAAAATAAGAATTGCCCACAAGTCATAATCCTGATGGAACTTAGTCGTTATCTCATAAATCTTGCAAATGAGTCAAAATATTTCTACATTATTCGCAACAAAAAGTGCTGTTTTGAAAAAAAAAAATCTTAAGTTATATGCAGTTATTGAATGTCTTTTTAAATACCATAGTTAATAAGACTTTATAACTGCAATATAACGTTACGGAAGTCGTATTCTACTTTAATATACAAATTATTTCTTTGATTTGATTTGGTATGGAATTTGATCCCGCGATCGAATAGTGTACTTGGCTTTTTCTGTTGGAACATTCTCAGTAGATGCCGTGTCTGGAAATGAGTTTAGTAAAACGCGGCACATGATTTGAAATTAAGACGTGACTATATGGATGTGTTGTTGTGATGTTTAGCTTGTTAGTATTAGGATATACTATAGTGTCATGGAGGTAGAATTTTTGTAAATAAAAATTATACTTAAAATTACACACATATATTTTCATAGCATTAAAATAAGTCAGTTTATAAAAACAATAAAGAAGTCTTATAAAAATCCAGTAAAGACTTCGAAATGATGGTTCAAAGAGTCAACACACTGAAGCTTCGTTTTTGATTTCAAAGCACCATTCAAACTATTTTCGTAACAAAAAAACACTCTTTTAGCTCTTGCATGCACTAAACCCATAGAGCACATCACACAAGGTTCCCTTAATAGATAAATATTATAACCAGTACACAAATACGGACTGTCGTCACTTTGTTCTGCACAATCTCGTTTGCTAACAAAGGCTTTCGCGCCGAAACTGACACCACTAAACTTATTTTTTAAATGTATCAACAAGTCCTTGTCTATGCCTGCCAGAGTTCCATTTTCGGATGCCCCTACCGGTGACCACGCGCCTCCATTTTGAGTTCTCGCAACATTGTCTATTGCTAACATTGCCGCATGTTGTATTGGATGTTCCTTCTTATTGTCAAATGCTACGGCAACAACTGACTCATTTTTTGGGTCGACAACAACTGCTGCATTTGCATCACTTAGGACCGAGTTGTCTAATTTATTATCAGTGTACCATTTCAGTACTTCAAAAGCCATTACCATAAATACTCTGTGACTATGCAGCTCTGTGGCTCCAAAGAAATTATTACTTAACAATCTCTCTAAATACTTATTAGGATGGAAATTGACCGACCAGTGCTTGCTGCATTCAAGATACTGCTTCTTTGATAATGGAGGGCTCAATGGCACATCCGTCTCTCTGAAATACTCAAAACAGTCTTTCACTTCACATGCATTCTTTTCTAGATATTCTTGTATGGATTCTTGTGTCACTGCATTGAGGAAGTGCGTGGGACACAGTAAAACTTCTTTCTTCCTGGCTCTTTTTAAATGATTAAATTCCTTCAAGGGTATATTTTCATGGAGAACCTGAAAAATTTTTGATATATCTTTGGGGTCCTTGACATGACCCACATAAACTTTCATTAGTGGTATTTCCTTATGTAATTCATCATTTAAAATAGCTTGCAGGTTCGCTTTTGAGTTTATTATTTTCTCCATGATATCATCAATTGTTGGTGAGCTTGCCATCTTGGCCTTTTTCACTGGTGGTTCAGACACCTCTGTCATATTCACTCAGCAAAGTTTCACTGTCTTGCTGAAAATAAACAAACAACACCGCTATTTCATTACACACACTGTCACTTTCAAAAATTATCACAATTTGTAAAAATATTATTACACTATCCATAAAGTTTTTATATTAGTCTCTATTCTCTATAAGGAGCACTCACACAAATTAGCAATAATTATTTTCATTCTCAATGGGATTACAATAGCCTACATATGTATGATTTAACTCAGTATCCAAAATATTATGACATCCACAACCTTTAAAAGTATTTTTATATTCCGACAAATACAATTGTGAACAAACAATTTATTCTAATTCGTTTCTGATTAGACTTAGTACTGATACTATATAATCATGTTCATATACATTTTAATTTATAAATAAGCCATTTGGGACTGTAAAACACTAAATTATGGGACAAAAACATATATACCACTAAACATCCATAAAAAGTGAATAATAATGAATTAATTGATATTTAACAAAAACTCCACTAAGCAGCAATCTGAAATAACTCTCTTCACAATATGAGTTATTATTGAATAAATATTATATAAGTGCATAAGTAAATAAGATGTTATAGCTTGTTAACATTTTACCAATTTGCAAACTGAAATGTGTAAAACAATATGAATGTAACACTACATGTCACCTTCGTAAACATCCATCGTCAGCGATAATTCTGACAGTCCAAACATCGGCAAATACGTAAGATATCTCAAGATTCATGTCATGACAGTGAATATTATACCCAAGGCCATTTTTTCCGTACATAACTTATGAAATATGTATCCGTAACATTCCTCGACGTTTTTATACCGAGAAGACGTATTTAGTATCGCTTAATCAAGCAAAACTGTCCACGAATACAGGTGTTTTACCACTACACTGATAATAACACCATATAAGCGGGTTTTACTGATACGGCGTAAACGAATGTGTTAAGCAAAGTGTAAGCTCAGTTTGCGTAGAAATTCACGTCATATATAAATTTACTTGACACGAGGAACGTAAATTTGCATATCCAATCAGTTTAACATACAACAGAAGCGTTAAAATTAAGAAAATTAATATAGACTGTACCTCAGATGCGATTTTCTATTTCCGTAGAATTCCAACGGAGCTGTGATATATATATTCACTAATGAAGCAGTTCATTTAAATATATTCTTGATGATATGTGGTAATTATTAAATAAATGTGTAAAAACAGATAAAATATCAATGTGCCACACAAGTAAATCGTAAAATTCCAGCAGCCATGGCAGATTGGTTATTGGATGTCTTGTTCTCAATTCTATGATAGTGTAAATTCTTCATTGTTGTCATTCGTGGATTTTTATAGCAAAAATATAACAGCCAATCGCAGATAAGTAAACAACGACGTTTCCGTGGAATAAGCGCACAGATTATAAAAAATGTTATCTTTCTTATGACAAGTAATAAAGAACGAATGAGACATTTCATTTCACGCATAAGATGTATAATTGCTTTAGACGTCATAGCTGATGATCAAATTTAGCACATTCGTAATGTTTATAAAATAAGCTATATTCATATTAGCTAAATATGTACTATAAATTTCAATGTATTTGGTGTCATGCTTCACTCGTTTTTCACAGACAAGCGTAAATTGTCTAAAACATAAATGCATTTCAAAGTCCAATAACCACAAGAATTGGTTTAGTTACCAGAGTCCATTAGCCATAATCCGTTGATACTAGCTGAACTCTCATACTCCCCGAAGCAATTACGTACTTTGGTGTGCGTGTCTTCATAATTTTACGATCGATCTAAGGAAATACTACGTATTTAAAATTCATGTTAGAGACACCTAATGTAAACATCATTTTTTCTCTTAAGTTGGGGGCAATTATTGTTTTTGAAGTTCCAAAACGGCACTATTAGTGAAAAACTTATAAAATTCATAATTTGTTTAATAGTTTATGATACACAAGTTTATGAATATGCGTTTAGAGATACATTGCGTCATGTTTTGTTATACTGATTATAAAAAAATATTTCGTTTCTTCATTTGTTTTCAAGCGCCTGGTACCAAGCTTGGCATGTTTCTGCGGCGATTTCACACAAGGCTGACAAAGCTCTACCAGCGGAATCATATTCTGAAAAAGATAAATGCGATTAAGATTTCATTGCTTCTCACTCTTTGGTAAGGTACATTGTGAGCATCTGCTAATGGAATTTTGCCAACAAATACTAGTAACAATGCAGTGATCAAACCTGTGATCTCCCGTTAAACGGAAGCTTCTTAGTTTACAACTATGAATAATGAAGCCCATAAAAAGTTTAAACGAATAGAGTGATGCTCAGTTTTTACATCTGAATTTTTCTTTCTCAGTACTTCCTATCAGCGGTTTTTTTACTCTGTCACGTCAGGACATAAAAAAGGAATTCTCAATATACACTCATAATATGTTCATAAATTGAGGTTCACATTATTCTTTTTTTAATTTGGATTATGATACACACCAGTATTGCCTCTCTTGCCGAAGATAGATCCGTTGAAAGGCGGCTTCCTGTAGTTAGCTTCAGCTACGTGCAGAGCGCACAACACCGTGGCCAGCAGGAGAACAGCGATGATCACACGCATGGTTGTTCTGATACATAAATATATATTGTCATTTCTTATGGGGAGGCAAAGGAGTTTCGATACTCAGTTGTATTTTATGTATCATGTGATAGGGAACGAAAAGTTTTTTGACTCCGTATTGCTCAACTTTTCGTGAGAGTTGCGAAACTGCGATCTATTCTCTTTGCACCCAGGCTCGACAAAAAATATTTACATGATTTATAGATACATGTATTATGTTATTGGAGAACTATAGTACTAACTATTATTGAAAGATTAAGATTTTGAGTGAGTTAAGGCGTGCTAATGACATCATCAGCCACAGATTACTGTTATCCTCTGTTGCATTTAGCTGAGCATTTATAGTAAATATCCTGAAACGTGACGTTTTGCCAATTCTCATCTATTTGCAGATGGTCGATGACCGCATCGAAGCGGATTTCCTATCATCAGATATAGATATATACAGGTAAAAGTCTTCAATTGGGGTCAAAAACATGGGCTCTATGGAATAACCATAGTAAAACAAATATAAATAATTTTAAGATGTTACTTTATTTTAATTGCGTGATGATAAACAAATATCTTAATAGAATAAAATTGCGTTCCGACTAATTGATTTTTAGTAGGTTATTTACAGGACTGGGATTAAGCTACTAGCTAAATAATCTCGTGTACAAGCGTGCTTGATACGTTTTTGATTACTTATAAAAACTTACTTTAAAGAAGATTTTCAAGAAACTTCAAGTCCGTCTCAAGGAGCAAGTTGAACTGATGGAGATGTGACAAATCCTTGCTCTTTTATACCAAAACTTATCTCGTACCATAGGTGAATACCCCACGATTGAATTACAGTGTCATTTTCTTTCTTAATGGAATTGTTACGGGTAGATTCATCTTAAACTAGCGATAGGTTTTAACCCCTTGTGTGTCGCATGATTTGTAAGTTAATAGAAAATTTAGCGAAAGCAATTGATGTTTTATTAAATCGAAGAAGGGCGTTCTAGAGTGTAGTAATTAGGTTTTTAATACTATATGCTGGCGTTATTATGTGAGTGGCGACAGTGATGTCTTAGGATCGAGTAAAATGTTGAGTTTTTTCCTTTATAGAAGTCTCAACTCTTGTTTGGTTACCCAATTGAGTAGGAATTAAGTTAAGCTCAATTACAAATATGTCCATGATTACCAAAAGTTGTACATCGTAAATTTATTTTTGGACCATATTTCCATTTGACAGCCCCGTGGCGCAGTTGGCTAGACACCAGCTTGCGAAACGAGCGGCCGCGGGTTCGATCCCCGCACCGAGACAAATGTTTGTGTGATCCACAAATATTTGTTTCGGGTCTGGGTGTTTGAGAGACCGAAAAAGTCTCTCGTAGTTTCTGATACCCACGACACAAGACTCGTATCTTAGTGCGGGGTAAGGACTATGTATGTGACAGTTGGGTGTATTTATTTATTTATTATTATTTATTTATGGAAAAAAACTGAGGGCAACTCCAAGAAATCTAGTACTTAATATGTGTGACGTAACTGACGTATTCAAGGTATGTGCCGAAAGTTCTTGAAGCCTCGAATTCGATTCCTGAATCAGTAACAAGTCCCACGGATTCTAGAATTGTGCCCAGAAATCGTCATTAAGCACGAAGTTTTTAGAAATAGTGAACTATGTCTTAGTCAGAAATAATAGATCTCTATTATTTCATATCTGAATAGGCCGACTCGACCGGGCTGGTATCACTATCTGACAGAAGAGATTTAAAGACTTTTAGCGGTGGCGAATTGCATGAGCAGTATCCAAATTTATGGATACTGCGTATCATTTCGTACTAGAAAGCGCACCGTGGGACGTCCTCCGACCAGATGGTCCGACGACCTCGTAAAGGTTGCAGGACGTTGCTGGCTGCAGGCGGCCTTCGACCGATTCCGGTGGAGGTCATTGGGGGAGGCCTATGTCCAGCAGTGGACTGAAATTGGCTGATGATGATCCAAATTTATGGGCGTTTTCATTTTCACACACACTTCTAGAGTTATGGCGTACATGCATACCTACTACCGTACTTGTAGGTCTCATTTGTCCGTATCGTCGTTGCTTTCATCGCAAGCTGAAAGTACATAGAAATTTTAAAGTCAAGTCTAAGTCAAAAATTCTGATCAATGTGATGTCCACTAATCGACTCTGGAGCAACTTGGTAAGGTAAAGGTCAAGCCTTTTCGCCCGCAAAGCATGACGTTGCCCAATTGTGGTGAAAATAAAAAAACATCAAACGATTCAATGCATTGCAAAGACCTTTAAAAATATTTTTAAAGGTATACGATTAATGTTTAACGAAAATTCAGTAGCAATGATTTCCCCCATTTAACTCTAGGTACATAAGATTAAAACACAAACAAAGAGCTCGTGTCGGGCATAATCTTATGCACTAACTAAGTTATAATCCCTGGAGGTTCGCTTATAACTCCGTCAATATGCGGTCAATATAAACTAATCCAATAATTGAGTGTGGACATTGTCGCCATGCTCCTGTTGGTGGTATAAATTGGCGGGAAAACCGTCTATCAGCATCAGTTGACATCTGCCAACGGTTGAGTTACCAGCTCAGAAATATCAAAGCAATCCAAGGTATTCTTCTTTCGCTTTTATTCTTCTTACAGTTTTAATTCAATTCTTTTATAGTAATTTTGCTTTATTCAAACTTGACTTACACTGTAACTTTAAGTATAAAATCGTAACTCGCTCAGATATTGATTATATTTTATCCCCGATGTTCTTATTCGGCTAACGTTACCACCATCGCTTTACATCTCTTTCTTTATAAGTTATATATCTTTCTCATTGATCCATATTTTTATATTTCTCAAGCTCAAGATGTTCGGAAACATGATGAAAGTTACCATCAGCCTGTTCTGCGTTATGGCAGTCCTGCTCTCCCTCGTCGAGATCAGCGAGGCCAACTACAAAAACGCACCCATGAACGGCATCATGTTTGGCAAGAGGGGACCTTCTGGTAAGATGCAGGAGTTTATTATTATCAGCATAACATTACCATAAAGTAAAGACATGTATGGAGATCAGGGGTATTCAGATATAAACTTGTCGTTATTTATATGTCGTTAATATTTTCAGTATTTATTACACAAAACGATATAAAATGTTTATTTTAGAAATAAAATTATCTTAAAAATTGTTTACTTATAGCTTTGTAACTATTTTAACTGTTATTGATTGCAAAGTGCAAAGAATCAGAAAAATAGCATTTTCATTAATTGTTATTATTATTGCAGACTACGATCCTCGCGGCAAAACCTTCACGGCCCTTTGCGAGATTGCCACAGAAGCGTGCCAGGCGTGGTTCCCATCTCAGGAAAACAAATGAAGAGAAAATGCATCGTAATAAACTCATGAAGACCAGATCATAATCCCATTCATCCTGGAATCAAGATTTATTTATGTAGAGGCTACTAATATTGCTTTTTTCGTGTATCTATTATTATAAATTTGACATGTAAAGGCTGGATTCTAGATAACAATGCAATAAAACGCTTCAATGATTATTCATCTGTTTTTATTATACCACTTAAAAAGTCCACTACAATTTTTATAAATTGTTTTACAAATAAGGGAACATTCGTGTTAGTTTTAAAATAAACTCTAGCTTTCGCTTTAGAGATATTAAATTTAATCGATGTCACTCCTCCTTCGTTGATTGTAAAATGTAGTTGTATAATTATTAGTAAAGTCATTATAATCATTTTTCAATCACTGTGTAACAAAATTTAAGAATTAAAAACAATATGTTGATAAAAAGAGGTCACAATAAGATATGCGTAAAATGGAACGTACCTTTAACCTATATTTGAATATTTTATCATGGCAGCACCGTGGGAACCTTATAGATAAGCGAACTTTCGATTTGTATTGTAATGTTTTTGTGATGTTATAAGTTGCTAATAGGAATTTTAATTTCCTCATTCATTATAGATTTCTTATAAAAGTGAAATGTTACGTTTGTGTTAATTATTTGTGTAAGATAAAAAGTGATAACACCAGATTTAAACGTCAATAACAATGCAGTGACGTTACGCATTTTCCGAAAAATTAGCAATTTCGAATCTACCTTATTTTTTTCCTAAAATGGATTGTAAAAGTTACGAACTCGTTGTGAAATGAAATAATTACGTGATTTTTATTTGATAGTTTACGCTAAAATACAAAAATGACAACGAAGGAGCTTTATACTAAGGTAATTGGAATGTTTTTGTAGTGTTTTTTTAAATTTCAATATTGAATTTAGAACTGTTGAGGAACCACCTATTTCTCTTAACTTTGTCGTCGATTTATCATGTTACTTAATGGTTTTTAACCGCTGTATTAAATTGTTTTTATATTATTTGTACAAAAAGTAATTATGTCACCCTAAAATTTAATAAAATATTATAATATATTAAAACCTTCATAACTTCTCATCTTACTAGTAGATAAAATTTTGTGGACCAGCAATACTTATGCATCTAGAATTTTCATTTTGAGTAATAACTAATTATAAACATTGCTTTTAAAAAGTTTTATCTTTTTGTTAATTATGAATGTTGTGTCATTTTTAATTATAGTTATCTATTATGCAACTGGAAGAAAATTTTGAAGTGATTGTGTTTAGGAATGTGTCATGTTTTACACTTAAAATTCCAAGGATACCTCTCATTCCAACTTAATCTAATCAGAAATAGTATTTGACCAATTGGTATAATTTTGCATTTGTATTATGAAATATTCATTATGACCTGTATGTTACACCTAGACAAGAACATACTTTAAAAAAAAGTAAACAATAACAAATTTATCCCAAATCAGTTAAGACTTTGCAGAAACTTATTAAGAAGGTTCTTTGAAAAATTAAAAATAAAATAACTATGCTTGACAAATCTAAAAATACCTTACACCATTTTATATATAGGTATGAATATTAAAATTTGCAAATCTGTTTTGTAATTAATATTAATAAGTAGATTCGTAAATCTATGCTTAAAAATCTAAACTTTATAAAAACAATTATTGCATCATCTAAAAAAAAATATTAATGCAAAATCCTTAATTTTTTCCTATATAAACTTCAACATGGGTGCTCAACAAATAGTGTAATTGATAAAGCACTTTTACTATCATCTCTACAATGTGAGACGAAATAATTGTAAATGTACTCTAGCAGTTGGTATTAATTCGGTTGTACCATGCACTGATGATTCCATTATAAGATGATTATACAGATTACGAAATCATTAGCATCAACAGTTTTGTGTGATTCTTGGAATGTTCAATTAGGTTATTTATTTCGGTTGGTTGTGTATGTTTTCATTGTACATTGTTGTATTATTATTTATATAAAAATCATTATACATATTTATTAGAAAATAAAAAAAACTTGAAGTATTAACAGTTGGAAAATTGTGGTTGAACTCTGTTATTATTCATAATATATTTAGGGAAGATAAAATAAACAAATATATTTTTTATTTACTCATGTAAAGTGTCACAGCGTAGAAAGTCTTAACATAGGAATTTGAAATTAAGAAGAATTTGCATTTAATAATTTTAAATGTATTTTTTTTTGTGTGTGATAAGCAGTTTATAAATGCCCTGAGACCAATGTACTTAAAGAGCACCTAAAGAATACAGAATTACATAACAGATACATAATAAACACTTTTAGTATCTTTCGTATAAATTTTAGGAGAATGAATGCTTAAGGCTTAAATGACCTATAATTTCTTTAACATAAAACAGTTGAAAGTACTATTGAAAGCAGTCAGTAGTTTCATAAAAGCCAAAAAGCCCAGTTTGCCTTACATCATTTCGAATAACCCTCTATAATCTTTAAATCTTTATTTTACAAAAAATCATTTTGAAAGATAAATCAGATCCATAATAAAATGTGTATGAAATTGATTTCTCTTACAAGTATTAAAAATCCTTACGGCATTTCGTAAAATATATTAAATTTGTTCTTAAATTTACTTGTTTTAAACATTATAATATACAAGTCGAACATTTAATGGTCAACCACCATTGTAAGTTGCAGGCAGTTATCTTAAAATATGTCATACATTTAGTCAAGCATTAACATTGCCTTTTTGAATAAGGTCATTCAAGATTTATCATGTAAACGTGACAAATATAGTCAATAGCTATGCCCTTTTCCATACTATCAAAACAAAGAGATAAAAATTGGTTCATTAGTTTAGGCATGGTATGACAGACCAACTTAGTTATATTATTACGTGAAAAACAGTTTGTAGCTAAAAATAATAAAAGACAACATTTGAATTTAAACTGGTCGAACAGGGCGTATGACATCATCTGTCGGCAACTACTGCCGTAATTGGCATAAAATGATAATCAACAATATTTACTGTTGATAACAAAACATATGCTTTAATTGAGTTTGTTGTACAATGCACGCATTGCAACTGTTATCACGGAGACTTTCGCACACCGAAAAACGACCACGATTATTTAGCCATCTTAGTGTTGTCTTAAGAAAATTTTAATTGTAATAAATGTATTATAAATCTGCGATCAATATACGTTCTACGGGTATAACGATGTGTGGTTTGATGATGGGACCTTGGGTGTTTTAGTAATTAATTTACATAGCATATAACAACATTCCCTTCCGGTTTTTTTCTTATTTAAATCTTGTTTTAAATATTTTCTGCCAAATACAGTATGTGTCAAAGAATATGTGAGACTGAGAGTATATTATTGAATTTTAACTACCGAAATTCCCGCCCAAGTCACAAATTTAGTGGGTTTGAGGTGCTAAGAAGCGGAAAAGTAACATTAAAGCCTGTAAACGCTCGCTCATCGATAGTTAATCAACAAAAAGTCGATAGTGTGACGAGTCTTATCGCATTGCAAGTGCTTCAGCATTTGTTTAACTGGCTTTTCTACAGTCGTATGTTACGGTGCTAGGGGCGTTTGGCGATATTCCAATGGCGGTATTCAGCCAGATAGGTTACTCATTGTAAGCCTGAGTTCATTGCCTTTTGTGACCTGTCGGAACGATGCCATATAAGTCTATTGATATGTAAATAATAGACACTATTTATGATTTATTGACTTAACGTCTTTGATGATTGTTTAATCTGTTGAATTATTGATTAGGGATTAGTTGCAAGGTGGACGGCAGGTAGCGAAATGCTGTTGCTATTTTGCTGCGTGCATAATTAGGCGTTTTGACCGTGAAAAAGCTGGTAACTTACTTTAATAATTAAGACTAGTCAGCTTTGCGTACCTACGTTCGATTTTTACGTGATTTTATATCACCTTAATTATATTCGTCAGTCCAGCATACGGGTTTTTGGGTACTCAGAAGTTAACGAAACTTTCCTTCTCTAACTAATGATGTTCCGCTATATTGTTTTCTTGCATGCATTTTAAAAATTTAATGAACATTTGGTTAGGTCCTAAATAAATTTTCCTGTCATAAGCCACCAAAACCTTTCCAATTGAGATAAACGTCTGTGCTGACTGCTGGCAAAAGATTACAATTTTTTATGGACATAGAAAATTATTTATGCTCTAAATATATCAGTTTAAAAGATTATTATGAGCGGAAATCGCCACTAGTGTGAATAAAATTTGCTGTCGTTATAAATTTCGATAAGTAGCGATCTGATTAAGATTGCGAATTCTTTAGATATCCGTTTTTTTTGAGTATTTTAAATCCGTGTAAAAGCGTCTGATCTGTTATAATACATAACATCTCGGAGAAATCGGCGCCTTAAATCGCCTATCCTAAGACTAAGGTCTTATTAAATACTTTTAGTTGTAGAAGCCCGTGCTTCACAGTGGAACGTGTAGGTAATGGGCTGATCACGATTATGAAATCCTCAATCATACGTTTCCAGCCTTTTCGCTTTTTTTTCACGGTCGTTTCTAGATATAACTGCACACCTGACACTACTTCACGATGAAATTTTTTTTTAAGAGTAAAGCGTGGTGTAGTAACAACTACTTTAAACTTTAGTGCCTAATTTCCAGCAGGGGAATGTGTGTGGACTGATATTATTCATAAGAATGTTTGCGAAGTGTGTTCAAAGTGGACGCTTGTATCAAATTAAACTAGTTGTCCGTGATAGGTTTTGTAGGAAGGAGAATGACAGCTTATTAGCATGTAGGTTAATGGTGTTTTGTATAAGAATTATGTAAATATATACATATTAACTAAGCAAGTATTCATGTCTGCCCATTTGTGTGGTTATATCGTGGAAGAACAATAAAAAATATATAAAATTCAGATTGATATATTTTTGGAATGAAAATTTCTGTTTTCGTATAAGTGACCTCAACAATCCCATTTAACTAATTCTAGCTTATCGCTTGATTTTAATTAATATAGAATCTGTCTATATCTACGTGTAAAAAATAGAGGTAAAAAATGTAGAAATGTGAATCTACATAAACATAGTCAGGTCGCATCTCTAATTTTGTTACGTAACCAGAATACCACACATCTGGCTATTAAAATTGTCTTTTAAACCTGTGCTATTGTAAAACATGGTAATAAGGCTCTACGAAGGATGGATCCCTTCTCTATTGCGTAAGGTGTCTCGCACGCAATCCTTTGGCAAATGGTATTATATCAATCTTCTTACAAGGGATATGTTTATCATCTTAACTGATATCTTTTTGATTAGTGACTAAAATCCAATAGCTGTAAAACATGTTATAGGACATTTGATTCGAGGAAGTCAGTATCATAGTTTAGTACACCACTTTGAGAGGCTTGGACTGCTCTATTATAAGACTCTTTTTAGGGTAAAAAACACTATTTTATTAAAAGAGACAAGCTGAAATAAAATACATAATACAAGGGTTTTATTTATCGTCTCTTGGTTTGTTATTAAAAGTAGCCGTAGGCAAGGTCGGACATAAATGACGAGATTTTGTCAGTTGTGGATTGTGGCGGCGCATTCTGACATCTTATGTATTGTATTTAAGTTTATTTCAAAAAATGCTCTGGAAGAAATTGTAAGAAATAACAAAGCGATCTGAGTTAGACTTTCTTTAGGTGTAAGAATATCCAGTTCTGGATATTGAGCGCGGGTTTCAGACACGGTACAAAAATAATTATTAATAACTTCCAGAAGTTATGTTAGTAGTAGGAGTAAGATATCCCGACTTAAGAGTGAAGGATGTATTTTAATAAACCTGTATGGAAGTTTTTCGCCACGATTCCGAAATAACATTAGTAAGGTCAGGAGATATATTTATTGTCCTGTAAAAAGTAATGATCGTAAAATAACCATGGTTAACGCAAGCTGCGCCGGCAGCATGATTATATCACTGACGTTGTCAGTTGGTCATTTATTTATTAATTAAATATGACAGGCGGATTCTAGATACATATAATATTTGTTTAAAATTTGTCGGGCTTTCGTCTTGCATTACCGTGCAAAGAGGAGAGCATTCATATCACCATTTAATTGAGGTGAAGGGTTCGAATCGATATAGTTGGGCCGAACAGAACGAAATTCAACTTTTAATCTTCACTTTACCAGAAACGAAGTTAAATAACATTACGTAGTTGTAGTAGAAGACTGTGATTTATAGATTTTTTATGATAATGCAGGGTGGTTCAGGAAATTCCATAGTGCAAGTGAACAAAACGATTGAAGCGCAATGTGTCAAGGATATTAATTAGCAGATGATAGTGTGCGACGTTGCGTATTTAGTGGCGATATGGTCCGCTCTCACGTCATCTCGACGCCGAGTCGGCGGTTTAACTCGACCTTGTGACCTCATTCGCTGCAACCTCTAGCCGCTGCACGCCACTTCCTAATATTTTAAACGTTTATAACACAAGCACCTGTGTTATTCGCTTTTGTGTTGTTCCTGGATGTAAACGGAATGCATTGTTCTCCCAGGCATCCGTCTCTGCACAATTTGCAGGCATTGTTTAACTGGCAGGGGCTGTTTTTTCAGCTACAATTTTGCTAAGTATATCCTTTGAGATTTACTGTTGTAATTTTGTGTTGTTGTTTGGCTTTGAAAGAAAAAACTTCATGCATTTAAAAAATGATGATAATTCAGCATGCATATACATATAAATTTGTTTTATAATCGGCTTTTTACTCAATTGTTTCTGTCTTTAACGTTATAACGGCAACCATTGTTGATATTTTTTTAGATTTGTTTAGTGGGGGATATATCCACGAGGACATACCAACCCCATTGTTTCTTTTATAGTTATAAACGTAATGACAATAAATTATAATTAAAGTACTAATAAGTTAGGTAAAGTATTAATAGTCGCCCAGGAACAGAGTTTTCTCGCAGTTTTAGTTCACTGACATGACAGACATACACCTCATTTATACATAATAATAGTTCTTTGATTGCATTTTATTTTAGGCACATAGCGCCTGCCCACTAGTAATGTTACTTAACTGTACCTAAACGTTATAATTGCATATAAATAAAATCAAATATGACCGTGGTCTACATTTTGTAATGACATGATCGATTAAATACCTGTTATTAACGATTTTGTGCATTCTTCTTCACAATTATGTAAAAGTACGTCATCAAACGTTTATGTTGGTGTAAACAAAACAGTTGATTATACAACATTTCTTTTTTTGTCTTATGACTAAAATAGATATGTTTGGGCGTCGAGCTTGCCGAACCTACTACTCAAATGGTAGTTCATTATGTACCTTTGACACAGCCTTCTTAATAATTAAGTTTGGGTGTAATATTAAAACTTTTTATATACTCTACAACCGATAGCAGCCCTTCATTTTTATGATTTGTCATGAAATCGAAGTATCATCATTCCAGTACAAAATACTGTCTATTCCCCTTCTATTCTAGTTTTATTCAGTTGTTCTGTGCTGGCGTAACTCGTATACTATGATACAATTCATTTAAATTGATCGTTTTAATAAATATTTATATGCGCAAAACAATAAGTTATATAACAGTACAATGATGTCGATTAAAATGTCAATTGATATGACATTCTCTGCAGTTTTTTATTTAAGTACTAATTATTGCAGTTTTATTGGACGTGACTGGAAAAACTATATGCATCCCACTCAACTAAAACACAGAAGTTCCACATGCGTCAAAATTGATTATCCGTTCTCGTTTCCTGGATAGCATCATATATGCTATATAAGAAAATTTTTTGTCTCTATGTCTTAAGTTTTATTCGAATTAGTTCAGTTATATTAGAGAATTCGGATCAAAAAAATAGGATCCGATATAATTATATACTCAGCCTATCGCCGTCCACTGCTGAACGTAGGCCTCCCCAAGTAAGCGCCAACCATCCCGGTCCTGAGCGGCCCTCATCCATCCGCTACCCGCCACCTTTCTCAAGTCGTCGGACCATCGTGCTGCAGGATCGTCCGATATAATTAATCAGACTAATTCCGACGTTACTTGGTCCCACAAAGGTTTTTTTAATAGTTATTATTTTATGCAAAATCGCGTCTTCTGGACTTTTTCTGTAATCCCTAAACATTTAGCGGATAACGAATTGCATCTGACACCCACAGGTGATGTAACAATTTTGTGTTCACACCAAAGTGACTGCTGGATATATTAATATTCCCGGTATACACAAACCTCCTTGGTTCCAGGGTGCCCGGATATGGGTGGAGCACCCGGAGAAGGTGTGGGAGAGCGGCACCGTGACAGCGGACTACCGCTCCGGAGTGCTCATCGTGCAGCTCGACCAGAGCGGAGAAATACGACAGATAAAGGTAACATATTTTATGAGAAGAAAGTGTTTTTTGCCCTCTCCACTATAGGCCTACCAATTGATCCTGTAGAGCAAGATCGGCAGGAGAAGTATTTACACCGAGCTATAAAGGCAAGGCTTCAGTGATCCTACTTAAACTTGAAACGAAATTAATAGGAATAAGTTAGGAGACGATAGCTGTTGAACTCCCATTTTAAATATCTAAGTTTCAGTGTAACAAGAAAAGGTATCTATCAATTTAGGCTTTAATATCCTAGTGTATTATAAAATATCGGTTAATTGTTTGAATACTGAATGAAAAAGAACAGAAAGAGTGTTATGTTTTTATGGGAGAAAAAACATCGTGCTGCGAACCAAAACAGAATTGAAAACAGCGCAATAATGAACTAAGATTTCCAAAAGCGATTCAATGCCTCATTTCGGTATTAGAACTTTTCGGTGAATTCTGTCAGTATGACAAGAGTTCTACTTTAATAAATTCTACAATGTGCGGAGTTTTGCACAAGGTATTCTCTTCACACATTTATCTCAGACAGAAATGAATCTATGCGGGTTACTGCAGAGATTGTGCGAAGTAGATGGCTTGTGTTGAAATTGCTGCTCTGAGAGCGTTATGACTATGTATACAGAAGTGAATTTGAATTGCTTATTCGTTTGGTTTAACTATACAGATTAAACGGGTGGGAAATTGCATGCGTAATTTGTGATTCTATATATAAATGTTTAGTGTTAGCAACTGTGATTAGGTTACTTGCATGAACAAGCTGCTGCAAGGTGCTCCTAGAAGTGGCTCTCATGGTCAATGTCTGAATGATGATGATGAATGGCGATGAAGGATGTGTTTTCCCAAACAAAAAATTAAGGTGGCTCTCATTAGATTAGAGTTTAAAAAATGTTTCACTTAAACCTTCCCCAAAATAAATAAAAATAAGATGATGTAGCATAATCGGAACTTGGAAGTACCATAGTACATAGCAGCACGTGTTTGGCACGTTCCACAGGTTCGGCATTTAGTTAATTCAGCAGATTTTGATTCAATTCAATAAGATTATTGTGCATTGGTATTTAATAATTCGTGTATTTATTTAAAATTTATATAACAAGCGATAGGTTTGAAGAACTATATACTTCTATTAAAACTTGCTTTAGAGAAGATACTTAAGAATTTTCTGTGTACCCCTAAGTCTTGTGCCGAAGTTTAACTATATAATCAATGATCACAGATCAAAGATGAGAAGCACATGCCCCCCCTGCGCAACCCTTCGCTGCTGATCGGTCAGAACGACCTCACGTCCCTATCATATCTACACGAGCCCGCGGTGCTGCACAACCTTAAAGTCAGGTGAGTGAGAATTCAGAAATCTGTATTTGAAGTGCGAAAGGGTTGTACCGGGATCTTCAGACTTCGATCTAAGCGTTTGGAACAATTATTCGAATGGTTGACTTCGCTCCTTGCAAATGAGAGGGTTTGGGCTACCACGCTGGCCTTGTGCGGTATGGTGGACTACACACCTAGGATATTCTTAAAAACTTAAGTGTGCATGTGTCCTCACAAGGATAACATTCTTTACTATTAAAATAAGTGACAATTCAATGTATACGGGTCAATCAACTTTTATCTGTCCTATCAGTACTATGTAAATTTGTCCCCCAGTAGGTTAGTACAATGAAACATTAATTTTTCCAAAAAAATTATATATGGCAATCCATTACAATGAAACATAATTATTAATTACAATATCTACTATGATGTTAGTAAATAGATTTTGTTTGCTTTAAAACCTTAACGACCTTTTTGCATGTTTATTTTAGTCCCTATTATATTTTATTATTCTGACTTCCACCGGACAACGGTAAAAAAGTTCCAAAATCCAAACATTTATGGCGTGACTACTGCTTGGAACTCAAGTCGATTTATTTCGTGACAACATTCATCCAGCCTCGATTTTGATTTCATCTTTTCCGCGGCGCCAGTCGACCGAGTGTATTTTGAAAAAGAGCGTGGCTTTATTGTGTGTCCACTGGACAACCAGCACAAAAACTTTTGTATTTTATATATTGTAGTAAATTAAAGTGGAATATATTCAATTTAATGTATATTTTTTACTGTGCGTAACACCTAATTCAAAATATTATTATTTATTACTAGGGAGCGGAAAGACTAATAAATATCACCACCAGTCCCTTGGACATCCAAGATCGTTGTCTGAATTATTCAATATTTTCTCTTCTAATACTGATAATTATTTTCAAATAGTTGTTTTTTTATTACATAAAAGAAGAAATACAGGCGATTTTCATCATAGAGTCCCCTTTGGACACCCGAGTATTTCCTATGGACAAACGTCTATGTCCACTGGACAACCACTTTTTTCTTATCTCCTAAAGACAGATTATCATCATTTTTACTTTAAAAGAACAGTAAGGTTTTTCAAATATGATTCTAATATTTAAAAGTAAATTAACAATTTGACTGAATTTTTAAATGTCCAAAGGACTATCTTAACTACAGTCATGTGAATTTTTGAGTAAAATTTACCATAAATTGTTCTGCTCTATTTGAATTCCTTAAATATAAATAATTATCAACAATAAATACGTATAAAATATACAAATTTAAGAAAAAAAAAAATGATATATAAAATCTATCATTGATGGTACATTTAAAAGTTGATTGACCCATACGCACATGACTTGGAAAAGTGAGGTGTGTCTGCCTGGGGCGGCAGATGAAGTTCTCGGCCGTGTGCCTAAATATCAAGGCCTACACTACTTTTTTAGGAATAGTAGTATAGAATTTCTATTTAAATACAAGTCGATTTTATCGTCGTCATTTCTTACGATCGGCTAAACCATGCTCAATAACCATTTGTCATAATAAAGTGGGGCGTTGACATATTATAATCATAACATTGAGCGTGTATTGTTGTATAATCGCCATTAATACGAATAATGAATTAACAAGTGATAACGGATGACCAGTATTTCCCCCACGCGGGAGATAATATATTTCCTGTGAGTATCCGTATAATAATACTGGTTTCAAGGACGTTCTCAAATTATGCAGATATTATTAAATAAGGCTCGACCGAGATCTCGGTCTCGGTCTCGGTCTCGGCATTCTCGGCTACTAATCCTACCGAGAATTTTGTCTCGGTTCTCGGCTGTTTCTAGCCGAGATTCTCGGTCATAACCGAGACTGTAACTTTTTTCGAATCGGCATTAAAATTTTACCGCGCGTGGCCACGCGTAAATATAGTACAAGCTCGGTAATCAAAGAAATGCTAATATTTTTGAGTATTGGTTTTTGTCACCTTATAAGTTGCTTATAGTCCATTGAAATGTTACAGGGCCGAATATTGCATTTCTTCGAGGACGCAATTTTATTTTTGGGATATGTTTGGGAGGTCAATAGAAGCTTAACCTCAAGTTTGTGGGGTTGCCACCCTTGTCCCACGGCCGCCATTTTGAAAAAAGGGGTGAAAACATTTTGTTTGCGATATCTCTGAAACTATGCGTCTCACAGAAAATTTGTAAAAACATAATTTGTAGCAAATTATTTTGCCTAAAAATATGTTTATATGACATTTTGCCCTAAATTAAAAATTTTGTGCTTAAGCCTGCAACAAATATTTTTTTAACTGCGCCGCCTCCTAGTTAAGCGGGTGAACAACTGTTTAGGAGAGCTGGTCAATTTTATGTCGAGGAACATGTAGTAGTAGTAGCGTATTAAAAAAATTAATAGTATTAAAAAAATCACGCTTTGTCTATTCTCGGTCTCGGTTCTCGGTCTCGGCCGAGACTTTATTTTATTCTCGGTCTCGGTCTCGGTCTCGGCCGAGAACAAAAAATCCATCTCGGTCGAGCCCTATTATTAAACCAAAAAACCTCGAGGTTTAGGCGCGCGGTCGAGAATCTTCGGGATCGCTGATTCAAATCCTAGATACGCACCTCTATGTATTCACAATGAATCATCGCTTTCGTCAACGGTGAAGGAAAACATCGAGAGAAAACTTCCACACCTAAGATCTTAGGAATTTCTTACATCATTCGTAAAGTTTTACTCTTTAAATGGAAGAGGATTAGTTTTAACAAAATACTAACCTTGCGGCCACTTGGGTAAACAATCAGCTGGTTGGATTGTGACCTTTAGTTTTGTTTGTGTTGTTGAAACAGTATGAAAAACTACGCGCAGACATGCAATCATAGGCATTACATCATCATACTGTAATTTTATGTCTCTGGGGGTGGCCATTACTTAATCACAATGTTTTTAACTGTTACTTGCGAATTAAAATGTCTTTCCGACTCCCTCGTGGTCACGTGGTACAAATATGTACCGTACGTTCTAGAGGTCTGGGATTCGATTCATGGGCGATTTTAGATACCTAAGCAAAAAAAATGTAGGTAATCTAGAAATATTTGTTTCCAGTCTTGTCTGTCGTTGTTTCTGTAACCCATTTCAAGGACATATTTTCAATATATTATTTTTTTAAGAAATTAATTCAGATTAATTTGGTTTCAGATTTTGCGATCGCAGCGCCATCTACACGTATTGCGGTATCGTCCTCGTGGCGATAAACCCTTACTATGACCTGCCAATATACGGTACGTATAATGCTTTGAAATACATAATTACGTAAAACTCAGAAAAGACCTCAAATGCAAACTCAAATTTCTTCTATCGACTCAAGCGTGGGCGTATAGCATACAATGAAACGTTTTAACGCAAATAATAGTACAAGTAGGATAATTCTATTTTACTTTTAAGAGCTGCTTTTCCGTAGATATCTTTCCCAATAGAGTTTCGTCTAAATTTAAAATCATACGGAGCCAGCCTATTCCGTTCAAGTAAATTTTCAATTTTTATGTATATGAATACTAAGGATTTCCTGTTCCTGAAAGGTAATAGAACCGCGAAGCTCTACATTCCACGGCACGAACTTGCCCCAGTAAGGGATATCGTATGAGTAATGACCGTTTGGCACTATAGCCAAGCAGCCGGTTGTTGCGGTAAACGATTGCGGGCTGAAACACCGCAAGCACAAACAATTATATACTGCACATGTACATTATAAACCGGGTTTTTCGTATTTTGTGAATGCAGATTAAAAAAAAAATCAAAAAATGGAAAAAAAATGTCATTTCAATATCTAAAAGAGACGAAAATTTTCATATGTTTTTGATGGCTGCCTTTTTTGAAGTAGGTTTATCATTACCTATGTGTTTTTTTTTCATGGGGAAAACCTCTTGGATCCCCGTTTCCAGAAGGCAAACGGGGTATGCCGGACTTTTACCGGCTAAAAATACCATGGTAGTCTCCCTCTGCACTTTGAAGGGTCTTCGGGAACTCAAAATGAACACGCCGAAATTATATTATGCCCTAGTGCGACCTAAACAATTTGAAATAACCCTTTCCAAGTCAAAAGAATTTTACCGACCTATCTTATATAGCCCTCTCAGTTATAGAAGTCCGTTCTCAGCAATGATGACGATCCTAATATCCCACTTACATCATCATCTGGTTGCAGGTGATGAGACGATCATGGCGTACCGGGGCCAGTCGATGGGCGACCTGGACCCCCACATCTTCGCCGTCTCCGAGGAGGCCTACACCAAGCTGGAGCGGGAGAGGCGAGACCAGAGTATTATCGGTGGGTAAATAACATAAAAGATAATTAGGTATAATTAGGAGATTTTAAACTCGTCTTCCATTACCATAGCCTGTATTATTATCAGAAAAAACACTGTGAATATACCTACACGCCTAAAATCATCATTACTCTTTTACCCCTTTCTCAATTCGACTTAGGTATATCTTTTTTTTCATATCTTCTTCCACGCAGTCCATCCTTTTCTTTCCTTGCTCTGCTAATCCTTCTACTTTCATACTTATTACTTTTTAGTTTTTACCTATACACACTAAATCTAAAAGTCCTTAAGAATTTCTTAGTTGTGGATACCTCCAACCCACAACCAGCCAGCGTGGTGGATAAAGGCCAAAACCCCCCAAGTTGTAGAGGAGGCTCCAGCCTGGCAATAGGAGCTGTATGGGCTGATGAATTTATTAATGTTATTCTGCCAGGAGACCCATGCCCAGTAGGATGTATATGGCCTGGTGATGAATTTATTGATTTTTGTCTCAGTGAGTGGCGAATCTGGAGCCGGTAAGACGGTATCAGCAAAGTACGCGATGAGGTATTTCGCTGCGGTGGGGGGCAACGCCAGCGAGACTCAGGTTGAGAGGAAGGTGCTCGCTTCCAGCCCTATTATGGAGGTGAGTGATAATTTAATATTCATATGAATTTTGTAAACTATTTCGAAAAGTGCATGATTAGAGTTCGACTATAAACAGGGTGGTAAACATTATTTTATTTCATTTTTCACCTTTTAATTTATGTAATTAAAAAAAAAGCTGGTATTTCAGTATAGCCTCAAAATATTTTCTGTAATCATATGAGATATTCAGACATAAAAACGAGTACATACATTTATGTAACAAGATTTTAGTTACAATTTTTCCATACAATAATTTCTGGGCATTTAGTACATTGCTGATGTATGAATATATAATCTAACTCCAGAAACATTACGAAACGCAATTTTTGTTCTAAGTTAATTTACTTTGAATGACCAATAAGAGCCCAATAAGTGGGTTTATAATCAATAGACCAAAATAGAAAGGTACATAATGTAATTAGAAACGTACTAACACTATGGTGTTCCCTCTCCTAGGCCATAGGCAACGCGAAGACAACGCGCAACGACAACTCCTCCCGGTTCGGCAAGTTCATAGAGATCCACTTCGACAACCAGTACCGCATCTCCGGCGCCAGCATGCGCACCTACCTGCTGGAGAAGTCCCGCGTGGTGTACCAGAGCAGCGGCGAGAGGAACTACCACATCTTCTACCAGCTCTGCGCTGCGGCGAGTAGCGGGTTCATGCCCGAGTTGAAACTTGGTGAGTGGGGTTTTGGAAGGGGAGGGGTGTATGGGGTGATGATGATGTGTTTTTAAGGGTCAAAATAAGTTTTTATGTAGTTATTTTCGCTGCAATTGTGGATCTTTTCAGAAAGAAGAACATTTGGTATAAAATAAAGTCTAGTCTCTCTTTTGAAGTCGTTTTATTGAAGTGTTAGAACAAATAACTAATGATTTGTTAGCAAATAATAGGCATAATTTAGTTTTACCTTCACGTTTACCAGTTTGTCCAAATATTACTATTTTTTTTTTTTCAGATCACCAAGACTCATTTCATTATTTGAACCAAGGCGGCAGTCCCTACATAGACGGTGTCGACGATTTGAAGTTATTCAACGAGACCAGAACGGCACTCTCTACTTTAGGTAAGAGAACACTACTCTGCTATTTTCAAAAGGAAATAAGGAGCTATAAAAAAGATACAACTTACTGTAAATGGTTTGAAGATTAGCAGAACTTGTTGTTTTTTTGGAATTTGAAATTCTATACGGAATTAACGAATTACGTTTTCTTCTAACCTAATTATTATTTCTACGCTTTGCTTTATGAATTAAAACAAATATGAATGAAAAGTCGAAAGCATATGAAAGTTTAATGTATATCTATTCCTCCTTAACATCTATTTTGCCGCTGGACCTGGCTCCCATATTTTATGTAGCATTTTCTATAAATTAAACTATATGATAACACAATTTACCCTGTTAATTCCCAGGTGTATCTGAAACGGAACAAAGCAACATGTTCACGATACTGGCGGCTATACTACACCTGGGTAACGTGGAGTTCCTGACTTCGGACCCCGAGGCCGGCCCCGCCCTCGGCAACGAAGATGGCGCTTACATCGATGTGAGTATTTAGTCATCGTCATCAGCCCATATACGTCCCACTCCTGGGCACGGGCCTCCTTTACCATTGAGAGGGTTTAGGCCATAGTCCACCACGTTGGCGTATTGCGAGTTGGGGGACTACCCACCTAAGAAATTCCTAAGATCTTTATAGAAGTGCAGGTTTCCTCACGATGTTTACCTTCACCATTAAAGCAAGTGTGAATACATACGTAACTTGGAAAAGTCAGAGGTGTGTACCTGGGGTTTTAGCTCGCGGCCGCCGAGATTCTCGACTGTGTGCCTAAAACTTGAGGATATCACTGCTTTCAGCCGTGCTATGTTTGTATCTGTGTAGGGGTGGGGGGTGGGGGCTATTAAGAGATAGCTCACTTTAAAATACTATATTGTGTTTTCTCGCAGCCAAACGACCCTCACGTGTCCCACATAAGCAGCCTCCTCGGGGTCTCCGCCCCCGAGCTGCGTCGCTGGCTGACGCACCGGCGCATCGCGTCCGCGCACGAGGTGATCGTCTCCCGGCTGGACGTGCCGCGCGCCGCCGCCGCCAGGGACGCACTCGCCAAGAAACTGTACGGGGAGGTGTTCGCCTGGCTCGTGCAGGGGGTCAACAGGGCGCTGGACACCGGACATGCTAAGAGACATTTCATAGGTACGTGCTGTAGTTAGTGTAAGTAGTGTGTGGATATGTGTGACTACGAGACAGTTGACGGTTTGACAAACACCCAGACACGGGACCAATGTTTGTAGACCACAAATATATGTTTCGATGCGGGGATTACATCTACAGCCTTTTGTTTCGCAAATTTTTACGAATGTAGTCTTTAGACTACATTAAACAATTGTGCTCAATAACTGTCGGAAATTAAGTAAAATGTTTGTTGATTGATCAAAATATAAAATACTCAAATTTATTTAGTGTAGTCGTTAGACTACATACGTAGCTAAGGGCCACAGAATTCGGATAGTTAAACGAAATACAATTGAATTCCAGGCGTGCTCGACATCTATGGGTTCGAAACGTTCGAGATCAATTCATTCGAGCAGTTCTGCATCAACTACGCCAACGAGAAACTTCAGCAACAGTTTAATTCGCACGTCTTTAAGTTGGAGCAAGACGAATATATAAAGGTATGTTTTATACTTTTAAAAATATTTTATTAAGAAAAGAAGTCGTTCCATTAAGAATTAATATTGATTACTATATTGGATGCGATTACATTAACATTAAAAGCAATGATAAAAAATAAATATAAACACTATTACTAAACACTACTACTGCGTATCTAAGGAATTAGAGGTGAAATATTCTCAGACAATTTGTTGACATAATTATAACTATATATACGCACCTTCCAGGAGGAGATATCGTGGGAGATGATCGAGTTCTACGACAACCAGCCGTGCATCGAGCTGATCGAGGAGCGGCTGGGCGTGCTGGCGCTGCTGGACGAGGAGTGCCGCGTGCCGCAGGGCTCCGACACCGGCTTCGTGGCCAAGCTGCACGCCAACTGCGCCTCCTTCCCGCACTTCGTCAAGCCCAGATTCGGCAACCAAGGTGGGGTGCTCGTGCTCATAAGGCATGTAAAGTTGTGCTCATAAGGCATGTGGTACTGGAATGTGGAATGTAGATGGGAAATGTCGTGTTTTGGAGTTTAAAATCTTTGTGGATGGTGGTCAGTTTTGAAGAGTTTTGGGTAGTAAATATATAGAAAAAATGAATAAAAAAAAAGTATTACAAAAAGAGTTGTTGATATATTTTATACTAGTATATTTTAATGGTTGCAATCGACCTCCTCCCCGACATTCTAATAGACAATAGAAAAGCAGGACACCCGGCTATATTCCAGCACCAAGACAAAAGAAATATGATTTATAAATATCTATGTGTTTTTTTATGTGACAGTCATTAGTAATTAAGCCTAATATTTCAATAAAACGATATTCATAGGTGCAGTTGCTTACTGTATTCATTCACTTCCACAGCCTTCATAATAAAGCATTTCGCGGACAATGTGGAGTACCAGGCAGGCGGTTTCCTTGAGAAGAACCGGGACACAGTCTCCGAGGAGCAGCTGGAGTGCATCAAGTCGGCGACCAGCTGCCGTCTCATACACACCATGTTCGCGGAGAAACACGACGCGCACCAGGCCGCCACGCTGCCGCCGCCCGCCAGGAGACGGACCACGCCCTCCATGCCCGTCGGCAGCCTCACGGTACCCTGGGGAATTGGAGTTTCATTTAGGGGGGGATGACCGAAAGCACTATGTACCATCCCGAAGAATTATCCTTGTGCCTTTGTGATATACGATTCAGGGTTTATGACACTAAGTTTATTTACTGTCCATAAACAAGTGATAGATGAATTATTTTTCATGATGTTTAAAGTCGTATGTAAGGTGTTGTCTATGGCACTAACGTGGGTCTCCCCCGCAGCAACCCCCGCGTCGTGCGTCGGGGCAGCGGCAGACGGTGGGGGCGCAGTTCCGCGCGTCACTGATGGCGCTGATGGGCACGCTGTCGGCCACCACGCCGCACTACGTGCGCTGCATCAAGCCCAACGACTCCAAGACGCCCTTCCTGTTCGACCCCGCGCGCGCCGTCAACCAGCTCAGGTGTGTAACACTACCGCATTACGTCGCTGTGGCGCTGGTGGGCACGCTGTGGCATAATCTGGTAAATCTGAATAAATCTGTCAAATGAACACGTATTTTAAGTGGTAAATTTGAAAAAGTTTGAATTAAGATGATTTTGGCTTTGATTTTCATGGAGCCCGGCATAAACATCTTTGTGGGGGATATGATGTTCCAATTTCAATACTGTAGTCGAAAAAGTGATGCTGAATTCTCCGTTAGAAAAATCTCAAATGACAACATTAAACCCAGGGTATACGACCGGACTCACCACACCAACAACAAATACCCAAACACACCACACACCAATAAACCAACACTACACATACTGGCAAGGAACAGGCTATCGTATCGTATAGCACATAATCATGTACACCATCACACACTACAGAGAAACGTACATAACCCCTACAGAGAAACGTAGAAGAAAAACAAAACCTAGGTATGTGCCAAGTTTACGTCAACAGTTTGACTGACTCATACATGTGATTTTTTAATATGGTTAATGAGCTGTGTGTCTTATCGTTATTTCCAGAGCATGTGGTGTATTGGAGACCATCAGAATATCAGCCGCTGGCTTTCCATCCAGGTGGCTGTACCAAGACTTCTTTCATCGGTGAGTTACAGCCACTCATAACTTTAGGTGGACATTACTTTATTATGTAACTGTTGTAATCATAATAAAGTAGCAGCCAATGATACCTCCTCTTGCCATAAAATGTATATATTTTACCATGATGATGACAATGACAATGATGATGATGGTGACAATGATGATGATGGTGACAATGATGATGATGGTGGTGGTGATGATGATGAAGGTGGTGAAGATGATGATGTTGATGAAGATAGTGATAGTGACGATGACGATGGTAATGATGATGATGAAGATGGTGATGATGATGACACTTCTAACCTAGGTTTTATCTCCTCTCCCCCCAGATACCGGCTCCTGTGCCTGCACAAGGAGGTGGACCGCGCGAACATCAAGGCGACGTGCGGCCGGATCCTCGCCAAGCATCTCAAGGACCCCGACAAGTACCAGTTCGGCGCCACCAAGATATTCTTCAGGGCCGGACAGGTTTGAATAATGTTTATTTGTTAGAGAGTATAGTTAACGTTTTTGAGTACAATTTGACATGAGGTTTAGATCTTAGAGTTTCAGTAGGATTTTAAATAGATTTTATATACAGGATGGATTCAGACCGTGATCGAAAACTGAGGTAGGTAACACCTAATGTGATTATAAATCCTGTGGCAATGAAGAAAATCTCGATTAAAAATAACAATGTTGGCGTTTTCTATACAAACCACATTCATTTAATACCGATGGTTGTGTAGAAAACGACATTTTTTGGTCAGGTTTTTTTTAACGTCAGGAGGTTTGTAATAATGAATTTGGCTATTATCTGTCTTAGTTTCCCATTAAGGTTTGAATACACTCTAGAGTTAAGCCATCTGCGCAGGTGACATCAGTTGGATTCCTGGCTAAAACATATTTTGCGTTAACATATCAACGGTGATCCTTATATGTTGCTCAGTTGTATGACTAGCAAGAGAGCCATATCTATTCCATTTAATAAATCTCCACCGATATACAATAATGAACGTTGCAGGTGGCGTACCTGGAGAAGGTCCGCGCGGACATCCAGCGCGCGATGTGCGTGCGCGTGCAGAGCTGCGTGCGGCGCTTCCTGGCGCGGCGCCGGTACACGCGTCTGTGCGCCGCGCTGCGGGGGCTGCAGGCGCGCGCCAGGGGGTACCTCGCACGCCGGTAATGTCACACTTCTTATATCTAACACCCCCTCCCCCCCCACCACACACCCATCACTCCTGGGCTCCAGGATCGACACGCGCAGTATCGACGCCGAGTAATGGAGCTTTGCGGATTTAAAGGAACCTAATTTGTCATGGTCTGAGATATTAATCAGAAAGACTATATAAAGAGGGAGGTGGAAAACAGAGTTGTCGCTATGACAGTTAAGCAGAGGCTAACATAATAGACTTTATGAGACCATTGATGATAATATTATTTCGAAGGAAAATAATGTTGCAAGAACACATTAAAAACTTTCAGACCTGCATTAAATTTATTCACTTTATGCTAGTGTAATTTAAATGTCATACTTTTTCACACATTAAAATAGACAACTAACAAAAACTTAAATGACGTGCTAAAAATCAAAGCGGAAACTGATAATATATAATTGTAAATTATAATACAGTCATTGCCTCAAAGAACTAATCAAAAACAACTTTTAAATGCCTCTTAAACTAGCTGCTGTAACAACTAAGATATATACCAGCTTTACCTATCTCTACCCCCCACCAGCAAAGCGCAAGAGATCCGGCGCACCCGCGCCGCCGTGAAGCTGCAGCGCACCGTGCGCGGCTGGCTGGCGCGCCGCAAGTACCAGCGGCTGAGGAGACTGGCCGTCGGCTTGCAGGCGCGGGCGCGCGGGTTCCTCGCCCGGAAACTGTATAAGGACAGGAGGACGCTGCTGGCTGTGAGTTCGGAGTTTGGTCTTTTGGATGAGATGCTGGATTTTGGAGGGTTTTTTTTTTATGAGTGAGATATGTGAAGTGGGTAGTTTTGATTGGAGGTTTAATGTGCAAAATTTTTGGTTTGGATTGAATAATGTTTTTATTTAGCTCTAAGTTACAAAAGCGTCGAGTTTCATGTTAGGCTTAGTGTAAATATTTGATTTTTTTCCTGAGTAACATCTTCGGGGCATCAGGTTTCTTTAGCGATATTTCTAAACCATTTTAGGACCTTCAAGAAAAAGCGAATATTGTCATTAAAGGCCACAACGCAGCGATGATTCTTCTAGTGTTGGGCAGTTTTGATTACTTAAAACAGGAATTTTATTTCCTCGTTTGCCTCCTTTCACATAAAAAAATGATCATAGAAAACTATCTACATATATCAAAGAATAGTTAATATAGATTTCGTATTGCAAAGAGATGACGATAAAGTATTTTTCCAGGTGATTACAGTTCAACGCTACGCGCGCGGCTACCTCGCCCGGCAGAGGGCGGGCAAGATCAAGCGAAACATTGTGGTGGCTCAGGCGGCGGTGAGTATCACACGCTGGGTTTATTGTTGTCTTCACATTCTAATTAATACTTATGCTCTAAAGGTCTTTTACGTGTTTTTATTTAATTGTAAGAGTCATATAAATATACATTCATAACATCATGCCTATATAGGCATGCCTATATGCAGGGAATATTCCCTGCAGTGGGACTTATATGGGCTGATGATGATAATGTATTCCGTGAAGGAGGAGGAAGAAGTGATATTCTTCTGTCCCATGTAATAGGGGGAGCCCCCATTGCCATTTTTGGGAGACATTTCCAAACTCCGTGAAGGTAGTGAAAATTTCCTAATAGAAAAACCAAAAAAAGATTGCTATGCTATACATATATCAGGCATCGAATCCGGGCCCTCTAGCCTAGCATAATAATGTATGCATAAACTTACTGTGAATACAGATTTCGTTTAGATCCCCCTTATTCCCTTATATAACATGTATGTAATCTTAAGCGACTTGCTCTATCAAGTTTATGGTTTTCACCCCAGATCCGCCGGTTCCTGGCGCGGCGTCAGTACAAGCGGCTGCGCATCGAGGCCAGGAGTCTGGACCACGTGAAGAAGCTGAACAAGGGCCTGGAGAACAAGATCATCAGCCTGCAGCAGCGACTTGGTGACGCCTTAGAGAAGAACAAGGCTATAGAGCCTCTTCAGTCGCAGATCAATGAGTTGAAGTAAGGGTTGATTAAAGTAAGGAAGTTCAGTGTGAAAGGTGATTCATTAATGGAATGATAAGAGAGGAGGGATGACGGCAAATCGGTGCACATACACTCTCTATGGTAGAGGAGACCTGTGCCTAGCAGTGGAACGTATGTGGACTCATACATCCAACACTCACATATGAGGCCTATAAAATCAAAGGCAGCTAAATCCAAGTGAGTCAAATATTCAGTAATCTACAAAAATCGATAACTTTGTTTAGGTGGCTATGATATTTTATATTTTAAAAGAGATTTATAAAGAATGTGAATACCACTAAAAATCAGAATTTTAAATTATAAAAATACCACAATATTTGAGTACAGACTGAATCAATTTGTATTTAACTGTCTTTGATTCCAACTGGCGTTTAGCTGGTTTTGATTCTATAGGCCTCATATATACATGGTTTTGACCAAGTACTAAGATGTGATGTGACGTGGGTATCAAAATCAAAGACTGCGAGAAACTTTCGGTCCCACAGTCACCCATCCCGGGACAAATATTCGTTTCTCACGCCCACATTGTCTCACTGCGACGATTTAATCCGTAGTTTCTCGTTTCACAAGCTAATAGCTAACCAAATACCTCCACGCGTCTGTACCTTATAGGTATAGAAATCATTATTTACATCTCCTTATCGTAAACTTTCCTTATCCAACAGATCGAAGCTAGAACTCCTCAAGCTGGTGGAAGTCCAGTTCAAAGCGCTGAAGGTGGACAGCGGCGACAAGGACAGCGTCATCAGCGCGCTGCAGGCCGAGCTGGAGAGTGAGAGGGACGCCAACAAGAGGTTGAAAGAAGAGAAGAAACAGCTGGAAGTCAACTACAAGGTGGAGAAGGAAACGTGGCTGGAGGAGAGTGAGAAACTCGCTAATGAACTGAGGAGCAATAAGGAGCATTACGAGCTGGCTATTGAAGGTAAGGGTTTGTGTTTTGTTCAGGATTTGGATAGTTAGGTTGATTGTATCGAATATTGAGAGATTTTTTATCTATGGTATTCAGAATGGATTATCAAGGACTTCATGGGGGAGAAAACATTTTAGGGACACCTAAAAAATCTTAGGAATTTCTTAGATGTGTAGTCCGCTAACATGCATTAGGCCAGCGTGATGACTAGAGCTTGGTACAATGGTAGAAGAGGCCCGTATGTGCACAGCAGTGGGACGCATATGGGCTTAGAACGATGAGAATGATAGGTTTTTCCAGTATGAGAAGGAGAAACGAGAGAGAGTGATTTGTAGTGTGATTACCTAGTTTGTTGTATGTTGATAAATGGTATCTTGTCTTATACGATCTTAGTGATGGCCATATTTGCGTTAGAGTGTAGAACAAAATAATTACTTGAATATTACTTGAAAATTGTAGTTTATGCATATTATAAAAGTGGTGTTGACTTCGAGGTTACGTCGCTGTTTGAGTTTATTTTTTTAGTTTATAAATAGAGAAACTGCAAACCTATTCATATCGAACTCTACTAATACATCAGACCAAAAATCTGTTGTGAATCTCTTCGGCCATCTGCGATATTTATCTAATTTATTTCAGATTAGATTAATTAAATTAATTTTAATTAACTATTTAGTGACGTAATTTTAACACCTATAATCCAAAATATAATCAACGACCTAATTGAAGATTATAGTGTATTGACACCCAAGCTTTCTCCTTGACCAAGTTATAGCTTTTATCGTATTAGCAAAAAGCATTAGTTTCAACTTCGATGAAGGAAATGAGCGCTAAATACCTGGCCTAGTACTAAATGCTTATTTTTATTAATTCATAGATAAAGTATGAAGCGATATGATAAAGTTAGATAACCGTGATATGCACCTTGATATATCAGTAATTAGTGGTTATCGATATCGTGGTAGCGGTTATATTATGGGGGAAAATGTCTGTTTGTTAGTACGAGTAATGGTATTAATTATTGGGTGTACCGCCTAAAGTTTTAGTATACCAAAAATTATGCTTAATTAAGTTGTATGCAAGTAATAAATATGTTTATTAATGAGGTTTAGAAATTAGTTTTTAAAATATAGTAATTTAAAGGAAAAGGCGTGGCTTTTCGGACTCACATTATTATATAGTTCGTCTAATGATTAAAGACGTGGTTGAGAAAATATAGGCCTAAATCGTAGGGTTTTTTTAAATATTTTCTCGTTTATTATCCATCCTAAAGTTGCCTAAAAGACATTGCCTAGAGGTTTTGTACATTTAATCTTTGATAATACAAGCAAGAGCAAAATATATAAATGAAAATACTAATTCAGTAAATGAAGTATCATCGCGCGCTATCGATACTCACCATTAGTAATATCGCAAAAGTTCCGATATCGCACAATCCGTGCGACATCGACACTGGCGCCGTTGTTACGTGTCAAAACTGGATTTTTGTCATAATTAAATAATAAAAAAAAACATCGGGATCGGGTGTTTTGTGACGGTTCTTTTAACATGTGACTGTATACAAAGTGTGCTAATTTCGATGAAGTTTTTGCGAAGTGAAAGAATATTCCAGAGACGGAATGCAATATTGATCTAATAAGAGATGGAGTTAAAATATAGAACAGAATAGTAATGTTTATAGTGTTGTGATTATAAAACTCTTCTCTTTAGACGAATAAGAAGGGTCTAAAATTTTTAAATGGTCCTAATATGGAACGGTGAAGTAATTTAGTAATTAATAAGTATCGTATAAAATGTTAGTTGAATCTGAAACTATGGCACCGGACGCTAAGAAAGTAGAGTTTGAAACGGAAGATGCGGCACACGTACAATGGTCTAAGGAGTTTGAATCCAGAGCGCAGTTTTGGAAAGGTTTGTTTGACAGACAAAGTGGTTAATTTAAAAAAAAATAGCAGTAGATTTTGTGATTAAGTCCTTGGTAATAATACAGACTGCAAATGTGTGTGAAAACCAGCGATATGTGGTTATTAAGAAATCGCATCCCGATCTTGTTTCTCTATTTACATCTAGTATAGATGTGTGTATATGTTCTCTCTTAATGTACCGTCAATTAGAAAAGCCTTTATTAATTAAATTTAATTCGATTTACTATCAGCCCATACGTCCCACTGCTGAGCACGGGCGTCCAATACTATTGAGACGGTATAGACCGCAGTCCAAAACAAAAACAATAACCCAACGCATCCGAAATATTTTGCTCTATTATACCTAGATGTTAAGAAGCAGTGAAGTGTTAGAAGCAGTGATGGCCTCGAGGTTTGGGCGCACGGTCGAGAATCTCGGCGGTCGCGGGTTCGAACCTCAGGCACACACCTCTGACTTTTCGAAGTTATGTGTGTATTCACATTGATTTATCACTTGCTTTAACGGTAAAGGAAAACATCGTGATGAAACCTGCACACCTAAAAGTTCTTAGGAATTTCTTAGGTGTGTGTCCGCCAACCCGCAATAGGCCAGCGTGGCGGACTATGGCCTAAACCCTCTCAATATAGAGGAGACCCGTGCTCAGCAGTGGGCATATATTGATTGATGAAGATACCTAGATGTTAATCAGTTTTAATTAAAGTACTAAAAGATAAATTAACAAAGCATGTAAAACCCTAAAAGTCTGTATTAGTTATTCCTGGCGAATCGATATTGTATCTGGATGACGGTGCGTTTACCATCAATAGCATGGAAACTGCTTCGTCATATGAGGATAAATAAAACTTTACTTTCATGCTACTAAATTTTAAAGTAAAGCCCTTTCTGATGCTACATTTTTAGGGGTTTTCTCTATATGATTATTTAAATATTAGTAACATATAAATAAACATCGTGTAAACCTGCGCACCTAAACTTTCATAGGAATCACTTAGCTGTGTAGCCTGCTAACCCTAGGCCAGCGTGGTGGACTAAGGCCTAAACCCTCTCAGTTGTAGAGAAGGCCCATTAAAGAGGACATAGAAGGGCTGATCATCAAATTTATAACTTAGCTTTTACGATGATTAATACTAAGTGCGGTATGAAAACGTGACAGTTCATGCGATGATCCGATGGATTTATGTTATGAATAACGCTATCGTTACTAAGCAAAAGCTTGAAGTAATAAACTTATAAAAGGTTTTTGGAATTTATGACGTTGCTATTAATATAACAAATTTACCAAACTTCATAATTTCTGGGTAACTTTTCAAGGATAAAAAGAATCTTTTGATCGTTTCCAGGGACATAAATACCAAAACCTATTGTAATTTATTTTGGGATATAAACTCAAATCGCAATCCAAAAACACTCTTTCCCATTAGCACACAATACTTATTAAAATTTTTGGGAATCCATTATCCATAAGATAATGAGGAACTTACTATGTCCGCTGAACGTTGCTTGATGGTAATAGCTGATCGATCTGAATTCTTTATATCTATTTTCAACAAAAGACATCTCGTATCTGTAATGATTGAGTAAATTTAAGATTCCTAAACGTGAAAGGAAGTCTAATGTATGTACATCATCTTCTAGAACGGGACAGACAGCACGAGATCGAGAAGAATGCGTTGAGCGCAGAGTTGGAGGCAGAAAGACAAAGCCGACAGAAGTTGCTCTCTTCGCAGTACGAGCTTCAAGAACGCATCGACAGTCTACAGAGGTAAAATAATATTATATTCTTTGATATAAATACCTCATAGCAGTCTGTAGCTAACTTCATTCATATTAGATCTGCGGTTTAGGAGTAAAACTATAGTAATTAAACTCTTTTTACAATTGTTTACTTGGCCATCCAATAATAGATACTAGATTGCATGTTAAGATAAAGGAATAGTTTTACTAGTTATATAACTATTTAACGAATTACAATCAACGAAATTAGTATTTTATCGTCTTCTGTTGTAAAGTTCAGTGATGTTAGAAAAATATAAATATTTTATTTATCGTTTCCAGAGCTCCACCGCAGAAGGAGCACAGGAGGTCGCTCTCAGACGCCAGCAACAATTCGCAACAAGAAACTACCGTTGAAGATGTAAGTTATAAAATACACCCAACAGTCACACACATAGTCCTGACCCCACACTAAGATACGAGTCTTGTGTCGTGGGTATCAGAAACTACGAGAGACTTTTCGCTCTCACAAACACCCAGACCCGAAACAAATATTTGTGGATCACACAAACATTTGTCTCGATGCGGGGATCGAAGCCTGTCTAGCCAACTGCGCTACGGGGCTGTTAGGTTAGCTATCTCTCTAACTATAATAACCAGTTTAGATCTGTGCATAGAGCGACTTATAGTCAGAATCATGTTTCCAACTCCTTCTATAGCTTTTTTCTAATTGATTTCTTTATGAAATCACGACAAAATAGGTTCCCTAACATTCGCTGAGCCTCAGTACTCGGCGTCAATACTGTTCGGTTCGCTCTTGATCCCGAGGCAGAGGTGTTAGAGAGAGGGTCAAAGAATTTAGAAAACTGTACCAAGTTTTATGGAGTAGAAAATGTTATTGGTTTGGTCTATTATTTCCATTAAACAATTGGTAAGGATGAGAATTGATGGCCTGTATCTAAGTATCATAGTGCGATCTATGAAGATTTTACAATACAAATCATCTAAAATACAATAAGTAAAAATTATCACCTGTATTAATAGTGAAGGAAAACAACCCGCACTAGGCCAGCATAGTGTACTATAAAACCTAACCTCTCTGTTGTAGAGGACTCCCGTGGTCATCTGTTGGCCGTTGGCTGATATTAATGCAAGTAAACTAGGGCATAACCTCATATTGTAAATCCACATTTTCTATGATCAGGACTATGGCTATGGATCAGTCAGGTCTGTGGAGACCACGCGGCCTGCCCTCGAAGCTGTCAACTGGTCAGCCGGATCACATAATGGACCCATGCCGGTAATATAATTTGGTTTTAAATATACAAAGTGGAAATAGACCGTGATCGAAAAATAAGAGAGGTAATAGTTATGGTGATTATACACCTATTGAAAGTAAAAATCCTAAAAAAATAATTCTAACCATCATAACTATTGGCTGTCTCAGTTTTTAATCATGGTCTGTTTAAACTCTTAATAAAAGTCTAAGGAATTTTATGTAAATATTTCATAATAATAAACAAGGTGGAAACCAGACCGTGAAAGAAACTCAGACAGTTAAAAGTTGTGGTGGTTACAAACGTAAAAAAAAATATTCTTCCCTGAGATTTTATTTCCGACAATACGTTTGTAATCACCGTAACTAAATTTGAAAATTTAAATAACAAACCCTCTTAATGTTAAAAAACCACATGGCCGTTTCTTAATATGTCATAGCATAGATTTATTTTTCCGCGTGAATAATATTTGAAACAGTTGCAGTAAGATATAATTCACACTTTAACAAATATTTGCACACCAGATCGCCGACGCGGGGCTGGTGCTACGCATGCAGAACAGAATATCGGCGCTACAGAGCGAATTGTCACGAACCGCCAAGCGAGCCGCCGACCTGGAGGAGAGACTTATGAGTCAGTGTATTTATTTGTTACATTACCTTCTCTTATACTTTAGTTAGATACCTTTTTTCATACTAAAATTGACTAAATTTCTGGCAGGAATTGTGACTAAAATCACTGAAGAGTATGTACAGGTGTATTCAGACCGTGATCGGAAACGAAGCAATAGCTATGGGGATCACAAACCTGTTAGCGTAAAAGAAAATGCCGACAAAAAATGAAAAAAAAAAAAAAAAAAAAAACGTTTTTCATACATCCATACATAGGCTTTAAATGTATGTCGTTTGCATGGAAAACCGTTTTTTTGTATGTTTGTCGGAGTTTTCTTTAACTGTAGAGGGTTTGTAATCACCTTAGCTAATGCCTTTGTTTCCGATGAAGGTTTGAATACATCCTGTATTTTTTATGAACCCTGTAATTATACTCAAAACTAGACGATCGATATCCAAGGTCCCTTTCTACAATACTCAAAACTTCCAAGTTCTATTGACCTACATACCCCCCACTCCATACTACACTGCAGCTCTTACTAACTCCCCCCCTCCCCGCAGCCCGCCTGTCGTCCCCGCCCACGCACCCGAGCTCCGAGCGGTTCAAGCTGGAGGAGCTGGAGATCGAGAACAAGAAGCTGCGCGAACACCTAGACCGGCTGCGGGTCGCCGGGGATGGGGTCCACCTCTCCAAGGAGGTTATGGGTGAGCGAGGTCTTACACTTGGAAATATTTGAGGTTATGTTGGTTGTCATGGTAACTGCTTGGGGGTTTGTTTGTGGCCATCACTACATACTGCGTCACTGATTGTTTTGTGACTGTGTCTATGGATTAAAGGAGCTACAGAGCCTTAAAATGTTTATTAAGAGGAGACATAAATTAGTTTTATTTTTTCATTGACATCAAACGGAATTTCAGTCTTAATTTTATTTTTTTTAAGTTTACCATTTTGCGTTCATACCTTCTTATTCATTAGTTCTTGTCTGTCCGACATATTTTAAGTTGTGTTCAAATACAAAGAAAAATATTTAAAACCGTTTTCACTGAATTTTATTCTCTTCCAGAACAATTAAGCGTAATGCAGAAGGAATTGGACAGAAGGCGGGACGAGTGCGTCCAACTCAAGAGCGTTCTATCTAATCAGGTAGTCTTTCAATACATCTTAGTATAATATAATTATAAGCAATTCATTTTAATTCGATTAAATAACGGAACTTAAACAGTTAAGGGGAAGATCATTAAAGTAATTTTGGTGAGGATCCTAAAGAAACAATTATCTTAATAATATTGTTGATTACAGCATCACGGAACAAATAAAAATACTCTTTGAATATAGTAACTAATTGTTGTTGATTTTTTGTCAAAAATATTTAAATAAGAAGTGTTGTGTAAGAAGCATAGGTAGTCATGATAACTTGAATAAACAAGATACAGGGTGTATTTAGACCGTGATCGAAAACTGAGGCAGGTAATAGCGAGGGTGATCACAAACCCAGTAGCGATATTAAAAATCCCCGCAAAAAATAAAAATTTTGACGTTTTCCATACAACCATCGGTGTTAAAAGTATGTGGTTTGTATGGAAAACGTCAAAAATTTTATTTTTTGTCGGGATTTTTTTTAATGTCAGAGGGTTTGTAATCACTACCACTATTACCTGCCTCAGTTTTCGATCACGGTCTAAATACACCCTGTATGGTTATTCTGTTTATTTAATTTTCTAAGTATTTTGTCATTTATAATAGAACGATCTTTCACTATTATTTATAAAATTAGCAATTGGGGGTATATTATGACTGAAGTTAGTAAAGACCAATATGTACCCCATTATAACATAGGAGTAGGTTTTCTTCATACACTTTTTATAAATCAATTTAGACATAAATAGAACATGCATCTGATTCATAGAGACGCATTGTTAAGAGAAGTGACGAACAAACAAACGCTATCACTGAAAATCATCTGTTATCGTTATCGCCAGATAAATGTTGTCTCGATAAAAAAATGTTTGCCCCAGTTCTCTAATAATAAATAGACAGTCTTGTCTGTTTGTTTAGTTTCTATTTTATATATTTATTAGGGTTAGTCACTAGAAAAACCCAGACGGATTATCTCTACGCATTCCACATAGTCATGTTGGCTTGCATATAACCTAAATTATTTATAGATATGATTTACGTTTATCAAAATAAAATGTTTATTATATTACAACCGATTTAGCGCCTTTAACAAGGATGAACTGCCTCGCCAATTGTAAAAAGAATGCCTAAAAATAAAATAAATGGAAGATAGAACGAAAGAAGATGAGCGAAGGTAATGAATGAAATGGTTCTAATAATCCCGGTCATTAAAAGTGATACGATAGTTTAGTTGATGATCTTTAAGTAATGATGTTATTTTTTTATTAAAATGAGGATGAAGTCGATTGTTAAAATAACAGAGACTTAATATAAAAACGAAAAATCAGGGCAATATACACCAGTACTTGAAATGTTATTGTTTATATCGCGCGAGGAAACCAGAGCGGCACTAACAGTATGAAAGAGGTTATTTCTCTCAGTTTACACAACACTGTCTACACGTGTTTGTTGTTAGCTTTTTATTTGGCATTCCAAATAAATCACAAAGTGAATATGACGTGTGACGTTTTCCGGTACATGTTAATTCCCTGTAGTTAAAACAACAAGGCAACATTCTGTTATCTTAGACTGTAATAATTGCAATTGACTTTAGTAGATTGAAATTTGGGGTAAATAGTGCCAAATTGATACAAATTAAAAATATGTAAGTGATTTTTGTGACTTGCTGTGGATTTGTTCAAGAATTTAATTAAATAAAGATGAGTTTGACGGGTGTTAAGATATCCAAAACATTGTTCATGGACACGCCCCGATGTAGAAGCAACTTTTACTATTGTCAGAAGCAGGTATTTTGTTTTCTTTTGTTACCTAAGTACGGCGACTTGTAAATCTATAGCATCTGTAGAGCAAACAAAAACTTAACCTTTCATTCATTCTAGGGCTTTGTAGAGCGCAGGTACATATAATATTTTTATTAGAAATTCAATGGTCTTTTTAGATTAAAATTTGAAAATGACAGTTTTTCTTTGTTTACGTATTCTGTTTCATGAAAAATTCACACTGGAATACCTGAATTGAAAATCGATCTGTCTTATCACGATATAAAAGAAACTGTAACACATACTCTAATAAATTAAATTGGAATACCTGAATTGAAAATCGATCTGTCTTATCACGATATAAAAGAAACTGTTACACATACTCTAATAAATTAAATTGCAGTGTGATGCTATAATAAACAGAATTTAATCTTATTTATAAAATAAAATAGGTAACAGTTTATTGGAAAGTCCTTCTGAAATATATTAAGGCTTAAAATTTAACATAGCTTGTGAAAATAAAAGGGGTAAAATATGCCGGATTAGTATGCCTATGTATATTTCGATGTATTAATACGAAGATATATTTTATGACGCAGAAACCGTGGTTCCAAGCGCTCAAGAACGTTGTGAGTAACTAGTACAAATCACGCGGATTCATCCGGCTTTCTTTAGTTCCCCGTTCGTAGCTCACGAATATCATATTTTTAGTTGGATAATATTGTGTGCTAATATTATCATTTTCTTCCATGTGATCACGGTTTCCATATTGTTTTTTCAAGACAGTGTTTTTTTCGAATTATTTTTTTACCTGAATTGGCGTTTTTTCTCTCTAAACGGCATTGTTTTTCTTCGTGTCTTATGAGATTTGTTTTTAATAACATTCACTTGTTTTTTTCTGTGAAGCAAATATTTTTTTATTTTTAAAATTTTGTGAAATATTTTATGTTAGTTTTATTATGTATTCGTGCCTCACATGAGACATTTATTAACTCCTTGTCACTTTCACGAATTCATTTTTTGCCACAATATTTTTACCCCATAAAAATAACCCATTTAACATAATCATTTTATTAAGTAATCATTAAAACTGATACTAACATTGTCCTATGGCATAAGAAGCCCAAATTCATGATGACTCATTTAATTGAATGTTTTTTATAAACAAATTAGTAACTAAAAATATTTATAACATGTGCGCTTGCCATAGGAGAGGCCTATGTCCAACATTGGACGCAATGAAGGCTGATGATGATGATGATGATGATGTGTGTTTGTTTTTAGACGGTGAACTTAAAATCGTTGGCGTCATCAAACTACGGCTCCGATGTAGACATCATCAACGAGGATGGAGAGTTGGCGACGGCTTACGAGGCACAGAAAGGAATCAATAGGTTTGTTCATTTAGTTAGTAGAATGATAATTTGAACTATATTTTCTGATAAATCTTCTAATTTTGGAGATCAAATCATTTTTGCTCTACTGCCAAAGGAGAGTCCTGTATCCAGCAGTAGACAAAGTAAGGGCCGTTGCTGCTGCTGATGGTGATGATGATAAAGAAGATGATTATGATGACGATGATGACAAAATCATTGTTTCTAGCCGAATGTATATATAATTTCCAAAGTCCTATCATGACACTTTTGTACATATTTTCTAAATATTTTTAACGAAACATAAATGTCATATCGAAGATCGGGAGTCAAATCCTAAAAACACCAATGCCTTATCAATTTGTCTTGTGAAAAAAAGTATCTAGAATAAACCAAACATCTTAGATATTATTGTAAAGGATAAATCTTAGATATTATGGTGAATTAATTAGAGCGTATAATATTCCAGGCAACTACAAGAAGAATTGTTGGCTGAGAAGAAGTTCTACTCAGACCACATATCAAAGGCGAAATCGGAAATCGAGAAGCTTCGAGAGGAGAATGAGAAGTATCAGAAGTGAGTACTAGTTCATAAACACAAGGACTCAGTTTACATTTTATTAAAAAAAATGGGGTATTAACCCCAAAAAAATATTTATAGATTTGGAAATCTTGACTTGTAGCTGCTTAATCATTGGTAGTTTTTTTTTATTCTGATACTGTCCTGAAAGTAAGGATGCCTTAGTTTCGCATATAAATATTATATTAGTCTGTGTACTGATAACATAGTAAAGGCAGGATAGGATGGTGGTGGCAATCAAGTTGAGTAGAGTCAAAAATTTTAGGCTAACTTAAATAGGGCCTAATGTTTGAAAAACAAAGAATTTTGTTTTTAATTTTTATTTACGCTTGCACATTTTAGTACGAAACGAGACATTAATCTCATGTTTTTTTTTTGCGGGTATCTGTAAAATATGCAGATCACCCGCTCTTACATACACGGATGGGTACATCCCCACAATCCAACATAATCTGATCTCTTTCAGCCCCGACGAAGCTCACAAAACGACGAGATATTGGCACAATCTCAATGAACCGCTTAAAACTATATTCAGTACAAAAAATCTATTCATAAATCTGACATTCAATCTTTTGCGCATGGTGTGATGTTGTTCATGTATATTGTTATAATACTAATGCTGATTCTATTTATTTTTGTTATTTATTAAAGTGTTAGAATAAAATATGGCAGTGTAAATTGGTAGCGTGCCCCCTTTTTGCGATCACCGATATTTTAATTTTATCTGGCAGGTTGTTTTACAATGGTATTCTTCCACATAAAAAAAATATTAAATTCCGATTTAAAAAAAATCTTTTTAAATTATATATTACATTTTTTGGCGAAAGAGACCTGATAGAAATATTTTTTCGAATAATTTAAGGGGTATAAATACAATTTAAGATAATTAGCATACGGTATTATCAGCTTTAGGTAAACAGACTAATCCCACTATCACTTATTTTTTTGAGAGTAAAATTAAAAGTTATAATTTCTTACTGTTACCGGTTCGTTACAAAATTTAACTGTAGTAACTGTCTCTCGTGTAAGTATAGTAAAGCACTTAAGTGCTATTAAAAGTTCTTTTCAGAACCAACCTGTAGCCAATTTAGTACCACAAAAGGTTCTTTTCAGAACCAAAGTGTAACCTCGTTTAGTATCCCCAAAGGTTCTTTTCAGAACCAACCTGTAGCCACTTTAGTACCACAAAAGGTTCTTTTCAGAACCAACCTGTTGCCACTTTAGTACCACAAAAGGTTCTTTTCAGGACCAACCTGTAACCACGTTTAGTACCACAAAAGGTTCTTTTCAGGACCAACCTGTAACCACGTTTAGTACCACAAAAGGTTCTTTTCAGAACCAACCTGTAGCCACTTTAGTACCACAAAAGGTTCTTTTCAGAACCAAAGTGTAACCTCGTTTAGTACCCCAAAGGTTCTTTTCAGAACCAACCTGTAGCCACTTTAGTACCACAAAAGGTTCTTTTCAGAACCAACCTGTTGCCACTTTAGTACCACAAAAGGTTCTTTTCAGGACCAACCTGTAACCACGTTTAGTACCACAAAGGTTCTTTTCAGAACCAACCTGTAGCCACTTTAGTACCACAAAAGGTTCTTTTCAGAACCAAAGTGTAACCTCGTTTAGTACCCCAAAGGTTCTTTTCAGAACCAACCTGTAGCCACTTTAGTACCACAAAAGGTTCTTTTTAGAACCAACCTGTTGCCACTTTAGTACCACAAAAGGTTCTTTTCAGGACCAACCTGTAACCACGTTTAGTACCACAAAAGGTTCTTTTCAGAACCAAAGTGTAACCTCGTTTAGTACCCCAAAGGTTCTTTTCAGAACCAACCTGTAGCCACTTTAGTACCACAAAAGGTTCTTTTTAGAACCAACCTGTTGCCACTTTAGTACCACAAAAGGTTCTTTTCAGGACCAACCTGTAACCACGTTTAGTACCACAAAAGGTTCTTTTCAGAACCAACCTGTAGCCACTTTAGTACCACAAAAGGTTCTTTTCAGAACCAACCTGTTGCCACTTTAGTACCACAAAAGGTTCTTTTCAGGACCAACCTGTAACCACGTTTAGTACCACAAAGGTTCTTTTCAGAACCAACCTGTAGCCACTTTAGTACCACAAAAGGTTCTTTTCAGAACCAAAGTGTAAACTCGTTTAGTACCCCAAAGGTTCTTTTCAGAACCAACCTGTAGCCATTTTAGTACCACAAAAGGTTCTTTTTAGAACCAACCTGTTGCCACTTTAGTACCACAAAAGGTTCTTTTCAGGACCAACCTGTAACCACGTTTAGTACCACAAAAGGTTCTTTTCAGAACCAAAGTGTAACCTCGTTTAGTACCCCAAAGGTTCTTTTCAGAACCAACCTGTAGCCACTTTAGTACCACAAAAGGTTCTTTTTAGAACCAACCTGTTGCCACTTTAGTACCACAAAAGGTTCTTTTCAGGACCAACCTGTAACCACGTTTAGTACCACAAAAGGTTCTTTTCAGAACCAACCCGTAGCCACTTTTAGTACCACAAAAGGTTCTTTTCAGAACCAACCTGTGGCCACGTTTAGTACCACAAAAGGTTCTTTTCAGAACCAACCTGTAGCCACAATTAGTACCACAAAAGGTTCTTTTCAGAACCAAAGTGTAACCACGTTCAGTACCACAAAAGGTTCTTTTCAGAACCAACCTGTAGCCACGTTTGGTACCACAAAAGGTTCTTTTCAGAACCAAAGTGTAGCCACGTTTAGTACCACAAAAGGTTATTTTCAGAACCAAAGTGTAACCACGTTTAGTACCACAAAAGGTTCTTTTCAGAACCAACCTGTAGCCACGTTTGGTACCACAAAAGGATCTTTTCAGAACCAACCTGTAGCCACATTTAGTACCACAAAAGGTTCTTTTCAGAACCAACCTGAAGCCACGTTTAGTAACACCAAAGGTTCTTTTCAGAACCAAGTTGTAGCCACGATTAGTACCACAAAAGGTTCTTTTCCGAACTAACTTGTCGCCACGTTTAGTACCACCAACGGTTCTTTTCAGGACCAAAGTTTAACCACGTTCAGTACCACAAAAGGTTCTTTTCAGAACCAACCTGTAGCCACGTTTGGTACCACAAAAGGATCTTTTCAGAACCAACCTGTAGCCACATTTAGTACCACAAAAGGTTCTTTTCAGAACCAACCTGAAGCCACGTTTAGTAACACCAAAGGTTCTTTTCAGAACCAAGTTGTAGCCACGATTAGTACCACAAAAGGTTCTTTTCCGAACTAACTTGTCGCCACGTTTAGTACCACCAACGGTTCTTTTCAGGACCAAAGTTTAACCACGTTCAGTACCACAAAAGGTTCTTTTCAGAACCAACCTGTAGCCACGTTTGGTACCACAAAAGGATCTTTTCAGAACCAACCTGTAGCCACATTTAGTACCACAAAAGGTTCTTTTCAGAACCAAAGTGTAGCCACGTTTAGTACCACAAAAGGTTATTTTCAGAACCAAAGTGTAACCACGTTTAGTACCACAAAAGGTTCTTTTCAGAACCAACCTGTAGCCACGTTTAGTACCACAAAAGGTTCTTTTCAGAACCAACTTGTCGCCACGTTTAGTACCACAAAAGGTTCTTTTCAGAACCAACTTGTCGCCACGTTTAGTACCACAAAAGGTTCTTTTCAGAACCAACTTGTCGCCACGTTTAGTACCACAAAAGGTTCTTTTCAGAACCAACTTGTCGCCACGTTTAGTACCACAAAAGGTTCTTTTCAGAACCAACTTGTCGCCACGTTTAGTACCACAAAAGGTTCTTTTCAGAACCAACTTGTCGCCACGTTTAGTACCACAAAAGGTTCTTTTCAGAACCAACTTGTCGCCACGTTTAGTACCACAAAAGGTTCTTTTCAGAACCAACTTGTCGCCACGTTTAGTACCACAAAAGGTTCTTTTCAGAACCAACTTGTCGCCACGTTTAGTACCACAAAAGGTTCTTTTCAGAACCAACTTGTCGCCACGTTTAGTACCACAAAAGGTTCTTTTCAGAACCAACTTGTCGCCACGTTTAGTACCACAAAAGGTTCTTTTCAGAACCAACTTGTCGCCACGTTTAGTACCACAAAAGGTTCTTTTCAGAACCAACTTGTCGCCACGTTTAGTACCACAAAAGGTTCTTTTCAGAACCAACTTGTCTCCATGTTTAGTACCACAAAAGGTTCTTTTCAGAACCAACTTGTCGCCACGTTTAGTACCACAAAAGGTTCTTTTCAGAACCAACTTGTCGCCACGTTTAGTACCACAAAAGGTTCTTTTCAGAACCAACTTGTCTCCACGTTTAGTACCACAAAAGGTTCTTTTCAGAACCAACTTGTCGCCACGTTTAGTACCACAAAAGGTTCTTTTCAGAACCAACTTGTCGCCACGTTTAGTACCACAAAAGGTTCTTTTCAGAACCAACTTGTCGCCACGTTTAGTACCACCAACGGTTCTTTTCAGAACCAAATCATAGCTACAATAATTGAAGAAATTTTATAGAATCAGCCCTTAGCTATTTTTCGCACAATCATTAGTTTTTTTAAGATATGTTCTGTAACGTGTTTTAAATGTATCAACGGCTCTTTTTTAAAACAATTTTAAAAACAAACTTGTGACCATCAAACCTGTTATAACTATAATTATAGTAGTAATCGTTTCGAGTCAGAGCTTACTTGAAAACACTGTTTCTTTTCAGAACTAAATTTAAATATTAGGCCAATCATTAGCTCTCCGGAAATATTTAACCATCACTGGCTCTTCTAAGATCTACATTATTACAACAATAGCAGTAAAGGAACAAGATAAACACGATCTTCTTTTATAGGTTACTGAGCACAGACTTGAGTCAGGAGCCCAAGAATAAGAACCAGGAATTCGCGCAGAACGAGATCATTAGACTGGCTGCTGAGAGTCTCGCTTTACAGGTAAGGGCATGATCAATTGAATCAAAACCTGGACACATTACATTATTATGTACATGTTGAGTATCTGTAAAAATATACTTAGATCCGCACAGATCTTACATTAAAATCGACTCTAAATTAATACTCACTAATGGAAATGTGAGATAAGAGTGTTAGACAAAGAGAATTGCATTTATATTGTCCTACCGACTAGTAGTAGACCACATAGATAAATTATATCGTCCAATCCAAAAATTCCTAGGATTTTGGGTTTGTAATCCACCATCCCTCAGTATGCCAGCGAGGCGACCTAAGGCCTAAAACCCTCACATTTGTAGAGGAACCTCCTGTCCAGCATTGGGACGTATGTGGGCTGATAATTATGATGATAAATATCCGTTTTTTTTTTCAGGAGCGTGTTGATAAGTTATCTGAGAGCTGTCGCCGATACAAGAATCAAATTCGTTTGCTCGCCAACAAACTCAAAGAGGTCGGCGTCGACGACGTCAACGATATATTGGAGAATGGTAACCATTTTGACATACGTCTATGGTTTTATTACATCGGGTCTAAAGTCAGTTAAATTAAAACTTATAATTATATTTTGTTTGCCACTGGTCTTTTTAAGCACATGCGTATTGTTTACGAAAAGAATTCTTTTTGCCACTTTTCATTCAATAACTCTTTTATTGCAACTGAATTTATTTTGCTAAACTTACTAGATAATGGCTTTAAACTACCCTTCATAAAAATATGCACCCTGTAAGTCTAGTCTCAACTGACTTATATATATTATCTTTAATCGATTTTCGACGTATCGATATACCTATATTCTAACCTGAAACTGAAATGAGTAGCAATACAATAACATAATAACTTTTGACCTTTTTCCGTTTTTTTTTACAGATCCCGTGGTCGCCCCGCACACGTCTCTCACGCTGGAGATGGCGCCCGTCACGCGCAAGAAAGAGAGGGAATACCTCGGCATGTTCGAGTACAAGATACAAGACGAGTCTATCATCATCAAGAAATTAATTACGGGTAAGTTGTAACCTCGTGAAACTAGCGGGTTAAAAATAACAGTTACATGATTGTTAAAAGGAGGCGTATGATGCTATGGTGTTTTATCTCTGTCGTTGTTATGTTGTCGTTTATTATGTTTACGACAGCTTAACGGTATTCTCATGGAGAACTGATTCATGAAATCTTCGCATTGCTTACTTTTCTTAATATTGTTCAGGAGATACATACTTCATTTGCAGCGGCAAAAAATTATAAAGGATTCTTCAGTCTAATTTCTGTTCAATTCCCAAATACACCAATCACAAAGAGGTTGAGCTAATCAAATAAAGTTTCATCTGATTGATCAATTATTACGTTGTAACCACAGACATGAATAAAAGACCGGTACAGTATCGATATGTTGATTTTACTTCGTGATTACTATCCTTCGCATCTGTTAAGCTTCAGTGCTGTCATTCCCTAGAACTCTATTTGTAACCCTTTTTCCCGTCAGACCTGAAGCCGAAGGTAGCAGTGGCCCTGCTGCCGGGGCTGCCGGCGTACATCCTGTTCATGATGCTGCGGCACATGGACCACGTGGACGACGAGCCCAAGATGCACCAGCTGATGAAGGCGGTGCGCACCGGCGTCAAGAAGACGCTCAAGCGGCGGGCCGACAGCATAGAGTACAACGCGCTGTGGCTGGCCAACATGCTCCGGTGGGGATAGCTATACTTAGAAACATCACTACTATGAATAATCTTACATTACTTTCAATGCCTTGAGAACATGCTCAGGTCGATATAACTTCACTTAAAATAGTACTGAAATAGTTATTCTTATAATACTATCATAGAAGAAGGTAGAGGTGAAAGGTTTTATGGTCCCGTGTCCAAAGTCAGCACAGTCATAAGGAAATTTAAATGAAAAAAAAAAATAAACTTTCAGCCCTCTGTAATTTAAAAAGGATACGAATACTGCTATTGGTCTAAAAATGATTTTTCGGAAACTGAGGCAGGCATTATGTAATATGGTTACAAACCCGCTGGCGTAAAAATCTCGACACAAGATAAAAAATCGACGTTGTCATATCGATACATTTAATATCGATGGTTGTATGGGAAACGCGAGAATTTTTATTTTGCGTCGGGATTTTCTTTAACGCCAATGGCTTTGTGATCACCGTGGCTATTCGCCGCCTTAGTTTCCGATCACGGTTGGAATACATCTGTATATTTACATCAATTACATTCGCTTGTTACTTTCACTATATAGGATCGATATATCGATATTACCCCAACCCTCAACTTATTTCATCCACAAATATTTGTTTCGGGTCTGGGTGTTTGTGAGAGCGAAAAGTCTCTCGTAGTTTCTGATACCCACACAACAAAACTCGCATCTTAGTGTAGGGTCAGGACTCAGGACTATGTGTGTGACTGTTGAGTGTTTTTATTATTTATTAAAAACCCTATGATAGTGATATATTATTTGGGTTGCAGACTGCTGAACAACCTGCGGCAGTACAGCGGCGACTCGGTGTACCAGGCCGGCAACACGCCGCGCCAGAACCAGCAGTGTCTGCGCATCTTCGACCTGTCCGAGTACCGCCAGGTGCTCAGCGACATCGCCGTCTGGATATACCAGGGTATACTCATCGCTATACTTTACGGCATTCTACTAATCCTAAATCAGTGGGTATACTACTCTAAACACTCTTATACGTGCCAACATTTTTCTAAATTAGTGATTTTGTCAATATATGAAAATATTGAGATCAAAGTCTGAAGCCCAGGTATTACTAAAATTTACCAGGAATTTTCAATCAAATTTTTCTGGTACTGGATGTTGGAATACACTCCTAAATGCTGCCAATTTTTTTATGTGTTTTACGCTATTATTATTTTTACGCTTTCGTCAAACGTAACGTTGGACGTGAAAATATTATCGATTAAAAACGAGTCTAAATATCGACACAACCGAACCCTGCAACGCTTATTCACCAGGTCTGATCCACCTGCTGGAGAGGCAGCTGGAGCGCTTGATCGTGCCGGCGATCCTGGAGCACGAGGAGATCAGCGGGCTGTCGGCGCCGGGCGCTAGGGCTCCGCCCCCCAGCTCGGACGCCGGGCCGGCGCGCCTCAAGCACGAGCTGTCGGCCGTGCACGACCACCTGCACACCTACGCCGTCGACCAGCCACTGAGAGTCACCATATTCAAACAGGTGACGGAGTACTCTTCATCATTTCATACTGTGTTTAACTTGCTTTATAGCTAATTTCCGCCAAGGCCGACGCACTAGGCCAGCATGGTGGACTAAAGCCTAAAACCTGTAGTTTCAACTATTTATAATTTCAACTGGCTAAAATGTAAAAATATCTGATTATCACTCTATCACGCTTACATCACTGGACCAATTTGAATTGGGATAAATAGGATATTGGACACTTTTAAATTGAAAAGAAAAAATATCGAAAAGAGCCAAGCGCAACCGCAAGTTATTATCATGAACTAGCGACCCGCCCCGGCTTCGCACGGGTGCAATGCTGATATTTAATGGATGTTATCATATATATAAACCTTCCTCTTCAATCACTCTATCTATTAAAAAAACCGCATCAAAATCCGTTGCGTAGTTTCAAAGATTTAAGCATACAAAGGGACATAGGGACAGAGAAAGCGACTTTGTTTTATACTATGTAGTGATGACTTCATTGCACTATATAAAAGGAAGATTTATAAACTTTCAATAAAAAAATATCGACTGACACAAAGTGCTATCCAAATACAGCATAAAGTAAGTGCGATAATAATTTCGACAACTGGATACAGTCTAAAAAGAAAACACAGTTTTACTTTAAATCAAGTTAAATAAATCTCGTTTTGTTGTGTGCAGTTGTTCTACTACATCTGCGCGTACAGCTTGAACCAGTTGCTCCTGCGCAAAGACCTGTGCTGCTGGGCCAAGGGCCTGCAGATCAGGTACAACATCTCACACCTGGAGACCTGGATAAAGGAACATCTCGCCGAGTACGGTCAGAAACACGTGAGTACACACACATTCTTATTATAAGTATAATTGTGGATATCTATGCAAAAATTAGAGGAACGATGGCAGAGACAGTATCGATAAGTTTGTCGATAGTAATGTTGCTGTGTAAGTTATTGATTGTCGATTATTATTCGACACTAGTTTTGGAATCCATTAAAAAAAATACTTTGTGTTTCTGATTTTAGTATCTTATGACTTTTAGGACATTTTTAAAATAAAATTTATAATCGTAATTGTATCGAATGATAATCGATTTGACCATCGAGATAGATTCGATTCGATTTTAAATATCTATGATTATTCGCTACATGTAGAGTTGTTAAATCAGAGGTATTTTGTGCAGGTGGAGGAGATCCTGTGCGTGCTGCGTCCGATCACGCAGGCGGTGCAGCTGCTGCAGGCGCGCAAGTCCATGCAGGACGTGCAGAGCACCGTCGACATGTGCGACTGTCTCACCGCCATGCAAGTGTGCAAGGTACGCACATACACACACACACACATCACGCAGGCGGTGCAGCTGCTGCAGGCGCGCAAGTCCATGCAGGACGTGCAGAGCACCGTCGACATGTGCGACTGTCTCACCGCCATGCAAGTGTGCAAGGTACGCACATACACACACACACACATCACGCAGGCGGTGCAGCTGCTGCAGGCGCGCAAGTCCATGCAGGACGTGCAGAGCACCGTCGACATGTGCGACTGTCAAGTGTGCAAGGTACGCACATACACACACACACACATCACGCAGGCGGTGCAGCTGCTGCAGGCGCGCAAGTCCATGCAGGACGTGCAGAGCACCGTCGACATGTGCGACTGTCTCACCGCCATGCAAGTGTGCAAGGTACGCACATACACACACACACACATCACGCAGGCGGTGCAGCTGCTGCAGGCGCGCAAGTCCATGCAGGACGTGCAGAGCACCGTCGACATGTGCGACTGTCTCACCGCCATGCAAGTGTGCAAGGTACGCACATACACACACACACACATCACGCAGGCGGTGCAGCTGCTGCAGGCGCGCAAGTCCATGCAGGACGTGCAGAGCACCGTCGACATGTGCGACTGTCTCACCGCCATGCAAGTGTGCAAGGTACGCACATACACACACACACACATCACGCAGGCGGTGCAGCTGCTGCAGGCGCGCAAGTCCATGCAGGACGTGCAGAGCACCGTCGACATGTGCGACTGTCTCACCGCCATGCAAGTGTGCAAGGTACGCACATACACACACACACACATCACGCAGGCGGTGCAGCTGCTGCAGGCGCGCAAGTCCATGCAGGACGTGCATGCATAAGTGTCTTAGTGCAACCATCGAATTCTTGGTTTCTCGTCCCAGTCTTATGCATTTAAAGCTGGAAGATGCTGGAAAAAGTTATCATAAAAATGTAAAGCTCCTAAAATTAGCGACTTATTCAATGTGATGTTTTTTATCTTTTATCAACTTTTTTATCTGATTTTTTTGTCCTCTCCCCCGTCTGTATCATAGCTGGTCACATTTGTAGGACTAAGTGTGACGTCAAATATTTTGCATCTAGAAATAATTAAATAGGAACAGTTCCGAATTGGTTTAAATTTTAAGGGGTTTAGGTTGTCGGTGCCTGCCACGTAACATTAGTAGAAGGAGTAGCCGACTAAACGATTTGATTCTTATGTTTATGAACGTAGAGTAGCAAAATTTTGAATTTTTCGTTAATAGTGCCAAGTTCGTGTTTTAAAGAATAGATTTAGTAGTGTGACGCCACGACATTTAAGTCCCCTCTTTCCCTTGTCACACCATCTCACTCTTAGTCGACCCCCTCCCTCCCCCTTAAGGTTTGACGTAATTTATGGAAAACCCCTAGGCCAACGTGGTGGACTTTGGCCTTAACTTTCTCAAAGGTAGAAGATGCCCGTGCACATCAGTAGGACGTGCATAACCGATGATTATGTGATGTCTATCAAACTTCCCCACAGATAAAAAAAAAGTTATCACAAAAATATAAAATTTAAATATTCTGTTGATAGATCCTGAACATGTACACGCCTGCCGAGGAGTATGAAGTGAAGGTGACTCGGGAGTTCATCCACGAGATACAGAAGAAGATGCAGGAGAAGGCTGGAGTCAACGCCGATAAGGAGCCTGTTAGTATCTCTGTTATAATCAAAGTCAAAGTCAAATCATCTTTATTCAAGTTGTCTTACAAGTGCTTTTGCATCGTCATTTTAAAACTATTTTTTAAATACTTTTCTTAGTACAAGTTAAAAATTAATCATCAGACTATACATACCTTTATACACCACTAATTGTCTATTAGAAAGAATTTGGTCTCAACACATTGATATGAAGCAATTTTCTATACACAACAAATGTATTTAACTAGGACTATCTTCGTACAAAAAATACGCTATCAAATGCCAAAAAAAACTTTTTGGTAAATGAGACAATTCTATCTAAATTGGATTCCCTCATTACCATCACAAAATTCATGATAGATATTTCATATAGCCCTAATACCATGGTCTAATAAAAGGACTTTTTATTGAATCTATCACCACGGCTGAAAATTCGATATATTACAAATTATCAACTAATAACAAACATTTCCCCACAGCAAAGCCTCCTGATGGACTCGAAGCTGATATTCTCCGTTCAGTTCCCGTTCAACCCCTCGCCCATACGACTCGAAGCCATCGAGCTGCCAGAAGTACTGGAATTAGAAGGATTACTCACCAAGATATAAACCAAACAGCACTATGTATTGTCGATGGAAACCATAAACAAACGCCATATTTTTATAATCAGACTGCTCGATAAATGTCGCGATAACTCGCAAATGTTTCAAAGAATGGCGGATTATCAGGTGTTAAAGGAATTCCGGGTCGCTCGAGATTGGTTAAAGCGTTTAATTGTTCGATAATTTTATTAATCAGACACCTTGTGTTGTTAGCATAGGATTATTGTAGGTTGCTTGTATGAAGAATTACTGGGGGGTAGTTACCTGTCTGCGTTACTTTATCATCAGCCCATATTTGTCTCACTGCTGTGTACAGGCCTTAGTCCACCACGCTGGCCTGGTCCAGATTGGCGGACTACACACTACTGAAAAGTTATTTAAATATTAGTGAGACTTGGAATCCATTAGACGTTCTAAAAACGTTTATTTGTGGTTTTCATCAACATAAAATACTTATACTGAATTCAGCTATGTTTTGTTTACATAAATATTTCTGAAGCGAGAAAACGTAGGCCCCAAAGAACAAATCTACTTATCATATTAATAGTAATTAGTATATATTAACACCGGGTTTATGTTGAGAAACATTCATATACAGAGAAAATTTAACCAAAATGTTTCCAGCTTCATAGTAATTACTTTGAATTTTTAATGTTGGAGCCTCAGGTAAATGTTATTAACTTTAAAACACAGTTGAATGAACTACATACATACCTTCGTTTTGTATCATATTAATTTTTGTTTGTACAACTGAAAATTAGTTTAACAGTATTTACACGACATTTATGGTTATGAAGTATTTATTGAAATGACAAATTAAAATCAGCCTCTATACTTACCGAGCAGAGGCTCGTTTAGAAAAGAATTTGGCCCTAGTCCATGTCGTTGGCCTCTTGTAAGTTGGTGAAATATGTTGCGTAACGATTTATGCTATGGCAAAGTTACATTCATCATTAGAAGTCGTATATTCATTTTGATGCATAATTTTGAATTTCCCGTATTTAATGTATATTTTACTTTTGTTTTTCTTTAGTTATTTATCGATCACAAGAGACATTCCATTTTACATTCCTCTACCATAATTGTGAATATTAAATGATTGAAAAGGCTACAAAGTTCAGCATATAAGATACCTGCTTGATAAAAATATCTGCAATTTATTGACATTAATTATTTTTATTTACTCAATTCAATTACCAGATAATTGCTGTTATATATAGTAATAAATGTGTATTAGAATGAATCATGTGATATAAAGCAATAAAAATATATTTTGTCGCTAATAATTGTTAACTCTAGTTCAAATATGAAGTTGCCGATGTTTGAAGATATTCCAAACTGATCGATTTTTCTTTTTTTTATTTATGTTTCATTCTTAACTATAATCTATTTCATTCTTCATTTATTATCCATTTAAATTCTTATGCAGAAACAGTCGCTATAGCCGAAATCGGTCAGGATGACATCACTATTTCCATGTTATTTATAATTTTTTATACTGAAGCTATTAAAAATCCATTACACTTGATTCATAGAATTTCAATATTATTCGCCTGTTCTATATTTATTAGGCAAAAGTATTAAATAGTAATTTTCATTTCATGGAACATATATTCAAATGTTTCAGATACTATCTACAACATATTTCCTACCCGGTCGAAGTATTATTTTTCACTTAAGTGTTTATCTATAAATGTTGTACATTCAAATCATAACTTCACTATGTTTTATCTTGGTTGTTACACCATAAATTATATTACCTAGGAGAAATAGGCCATAATCATCCCACTGCTGGGCACGGGCCTCTTACAACTGAGAAGATAGGCCTTAGGCGCTTTCTGGTTACTGTTATAGAGAAGTCTAATTGTTATTCAGCTCAATTGATACATCGATTTAGTTCCTTAAACATTCCTCATATTATTTATATATAGTCTATGAACTTATGTTCCTATATATTTTATAAAACATTCCATTATTGCCATATAAAATAATCGGGTGCCATTAAATTAAGAAATTCGGACATATTTATTAAATTATTATTTTTAACGGGCGTATTCAGGAGGCGAAAGTGTGGGTCATGGCCCCCCACTATTGATGAGAGTATTATTTTTTCTTTTTCGTTTCGTATAATTATTACGTGTTTTAAAAGGGAAACGCATATCTTTCGCGAACTCCTTAGAAATGCCCAACTTTATATTGTTTATGCTTTCTAATAATGTTTTGTATTTGTATGTTTTGTATATTTTTGTTAGTATTTGTTTGTAAGATACTTTGTGATACGCCGTCTTCCTAGTTCTCTTCCATTGTGTTACCTTTTACGTATTTACTTATCATATTTATTTACATATTGTGTTTGTACAACGAATTATGTTTCGTGAGACTGTTTTGTACTTAATAATTTTATGAGCGTACATTATACCTGCTATAGAATTTTCACTTCGATCATACTTATGTTTTTTTATTCACAAATACTCCATCTTATTATACTTGTGAGTTATTTATACCAAGTATCGGCTTTATAAGATCGCAATTTAATCAAAAATGGTTCAGCAATAGTTTAAATAAAAACAGTGACGCGACTTACGAATCATTTTTGTCTTTAAACCTTAGCAAAATATTTTACAGGGTTCCTATAGTGGGAGCTTATAAGCTATTCTGGTATTTACCTATTATAGTACCATTATGTCACTATCTTGTCATATGACAAAAAATAATAATAACTTTAAAAAATTTGTTATGAAGATTAAATTGTTAATTGTACTAAAAATGTCATTATATGCACCTACTTCCACAAGTGAAGGTGTGACATGAATTTAATAAAAATAATAATAAATTATCAATTAATTATATTTTTCACTAGATAATTAGGTATTATTGGAAATTTAAAAAATTTGTAACACATAATGACAATTAATATTGTTGATTCCCATTCCATATATATAAAATTCGTTACAAATCCTAATATATATTTATTGTGAATTATTACAGAAATGTGTTGTTATATTTTTTTAGTAAAATTTATTAATAAAATTGAGAATGTTATCTATGGTTCTGCTCAATTCGTTGGCGTCCTTAGATTTTAATTATATGCGTCCTCTTACAATCTTAGTTGTGTAATTATGGCCTTATTGTCTGCATAATAAAACAAGGCTCAAGATAAACAAACAGAGACGTATTCAGAAGGGGGTAACTGGGCACCAAACCCCCTGACATGAACAAACATGTCCATAAATTCGTGAAGAAAAACCTTATGGCTGTTACAATAACAATATCTAGGGCATATCCCTAGCATACATATTAGATTATTGCTAATTATTGTAAATACATAATATAAATATGTTAATTATGTTTATGAATATATAGAGATGCGTTAAATGTCATATATGTGATGTTAAATGTTTTAAAACCCAAAATGCATTAACAATAGTTCTTCGTAGCTGAAAAAAGGTTACAATTCTATAAGATCTAAGTATCAAATGAATTTTGCTGATGTAATGGTAAAGTATTTTTCCATTCAAATTTTCACCTACATACAAAAATTGTATAAGATTTCGTAATCAATCAACGATATTGAGTTAGAAAATTATTATTTTGAATCCGGTAAGTTTTAATTTTTGAAAATAAAGACTACATATCATCAACATCTTGCCTTTTTGTAACATTGAGATAATGAAAATAATTATTTTGAATCGGCCATCAATGTGTATCATTTTTTCAAGAAAGGACTAACTTACGATCATATTTTTACCCTTTTCCTAATTATATTTGAGGTCGTCAATAGTGCATTTGAAACTTAGACCATGTAATGAGCCTTACACTTCTTATAGTAGTAGAACTGTTACCATTAAAATAGGTGCTTGTTTACAAACAAATGCATTGATTGGCATTTAATTATTTTTTTACCGAATCAAATGTCTATGTTATGATATTAGCAAAGTTATTTTCAGTAAAACATTTAATATATCAAGGCATAACTTTGGTTATTTTCATTTGACAGTTGCAATAGTTTTGTGAAATATTTTGTAGGCTTCTAGAATTTGCAGTCAGTTGTGTACTCTTGATAAGTCTATATTGAATGCCATTAAAAGTTAATTTAAATGAAATTATATTTATTGGCTCTATGTAATTTCAAATACACCACTTACATTTAGTCATTTTAAAATTTCGTTTTTTACCCCATTTAGAAGACAGTTATCACTAGAGAAGAATAAGCAAGAAACTCTCGTGTCGTTTTTCTTAATCATGAGATAGTCTACAATATGGATACAATGACTAAATTCAGCTCATCCCTGCAATAATTAAGACAATGTACAAGGAAAAGGAGTGGAAATATTATGAGTCTAAGCTACTCTTAACACTTAAAAAAATCATGATACCTTTGCCAAAACCCTTCAGAATTCCTACTGTTTAGGTTTTAGGATTACTCAGGAAGCCATTTTTTTCTTCTACCTTCCAAAATACCCGCTACGTCCATTATAGCTCAGTATTTATATGTACTTAATTTTTAGTAGTATTTTAATTGAAATGTGTACGATGTAAATATTATTAATTATTATAGTAGTGTAGTACAATTATTGCGTTTAAGAATTTTATTATTATTGTATATTTGGTACAATTTATTTAGGTATTTTATTGTAGTTTTGTATTTTTCATTTTTGCATTCTACAATACATAAATAGATTTCACTTCATTAAATTTAGGTTAAATATTTGGAATTTAAACTTTGATTCCTAAACTTGGAATTATGCTTTTCCACATACTATAGTATCACACTTTTCATTTACTAACAATTACAATATTAGACTTGTAATCTGTAGGGACATTTCCTAAAAAAAGATTATTGTCAAGTCTGGATTTCCATCGCGAAGCTATCATTAGGTATTCAGTAGTGACATTTTCTGTGTAAAAAAAAATAAGAGGGTAGTTCTTAATTTGTGGGTCAAACAACTTATTACATGTACCTTAGTTCAAAGTTACTCCAAATATTCCTACACATACATATCTATAGATTTATCAAGCAACAATACTTCAGGGGACTTATGTGTTAAAAATTATTTCCATATATATTATATACCATTGTTGTTGCATATAGAATTATCCAGTCAATTTTCTTCTTGCGCAGGAAAAATAACTGTTAGAAAAGGATATTTAAAGTGATTACATAAAAAGAGTCTTTTTATAATTATTGCTTAGTAAATTGTTTATACTCTATTTTTGACCATTTTTTTTCAATACTTTACAGTTATTCAATCATTGATTATTGTCGCCGTTTGCTAATTGAAAGGTAATTGTATTACATTTAATTTAAATAAATATCTTTTAATTTCTTGACGGTAGATATGAAATTTGAGTATACAGCATCTGTTCTTTACGGTGCTCAAAATATATAGAAAAATGTTAGAAAATGTATGTAAAATATTTAGTCACGTGTTATGTGTAAATGTATTTAAATTATTCGTCAATTTATCATTAAATTGTTAATATATAAATAATCCCTCAATTATCGCGAACTCACTATTCGCGATTTAAATATCCGTGATAATTGAGTGTTTATTACATTGAATATAATCAAAATGTGCAATAAAATTGTACTTAAAATGATAATAAAATTGTAACAATGGCTAAATTTATATGCAATATGTGACAAAAACGCCTGTTTATTAATCAAAATGATTAAATACTATTTAAATACATGCTTCAATACCGTTGGATAATATTCAAGGCTACTACAATGTTGAATAAACAATATATCCTCTAAAGAGTGCTAAAACTACTACAGAAGTCGCAAATCTATTACTATACTTTAAGGACATCTAATCAAGTCCTTCATACTTCAAGACTGGCTTGGAAAAATATTTGAAAATAAAACAACTATGACCTACTCTTAATATGGTCATCGCTGTATTTTGGGCTATGCAATTACTAAATTGTAAAATAACACAAAGTGTAAGGCTTTTCCATTAGAGTTTTATAGGCGTCTGAATATTAACATAGTTTGGTAATTACTAATTACACACAAGATGTAAATTATAATCTGTATAGTGTTTGTTTACATAGAAAACGAGTTTGGTTGACATAAGATTCATTTGCACTTGAGTAATATAGCGATTAAAATAAAAATACATTTCACAACGCCTATAAAATATCCTTGATATAATATATTCGTTGTCATAAGGTTAAGAGTAGATTAAAAATAAAATATTTTATCACTGCAAATCAACAATAAATTCTTAATATAGCTTGCGTTAATGTATAATAATTAAAGAATACACAAACCATAGGAATCGCTTAATAGACAATACTTAACATACAAATAAGATTTATTTGGCACGGGTAATGTTGGTGCAACTGATCTGTGGAGTTTGGGCAATGTTGGCACACTTGTGATAATAATTTTGTAGATACATTATCAACTGCAAATGTTAGCGAGTACTTTCCGCTTGAGTCTAATAAGAGACTTAAGATGAATTTGACCCAAAGTTATATGAAAATAGACTCAAAAAGCTTCATGAAAAGATGAAAGCAATTTCATTTTGAACTATTATCCCTACTTTAGTATCTTCTCCGTTCTTCCGTATTTAAAGCATTATCTATAATTCTTAGTCTTTAGATCAATTGGCAATATTTTTTTTATTTGTAAATTGTTACCGACTACAATTCAAGTAGGGGAAGTACGTACAAAATGACATATAGTTTTGGTTTTGGGTCATAACTCTTTAATGGTAAATCACAGCCCATTCATATTATACACCAGTAATCTTAGGTTTCATATCTTTGAATTATAATAGATACTCGAAAGATAAACAAATTGGAAAAAGAAATATTTTTTAATTTAACTGAGATCAACGAAATCCATTTTGTCCATATGCTATGGACAAAATGGCATACCACATACGGACTAAATGACATACACGACAAAAGTTATAAAGTTAAAAAATTATATGTCGATTAAAAGCCTGAGCACGAGCAGCTGAAGTAGCTTCTGGTTTGCGTAAAGAAATATCTTTATTTCGTCTCAAAAACCCTTTTAACCATGCTTGTCCAGCTATTATTTTTGTGGGTTAAATCTTTGAGCAAAACTATTTTTTCAGCCATCTCAAAAGCTAATTCTTGAACAGACGTTCGCGTCAGTCCAAACAAACGAGATTTAAGTAATTTCAAATGCTCAACTAATTTTCTTTCCACATCAGGTGTAAAAGTAGCTTTAGCTTTTGAACTGCTTCTATAGCTTTACGCATTAATTCCTCACTCCAGGATTGACGATCAGTCTTACGCTTATAATTACGCATTTTGGTATGTCTACAAATAAATTAACAGCTTATTAACGAGAAATAGGTACCTAAAATTAGCTCATAGAATCCTTATGGACAAAACGACATACCTATGTCATTTTGTCCGTTACGTATGTATGTCATTTTGTCCATATAGCGTTAAAAAATCAAAATTCAACAATAAATGCTAAATAATTATTATTTACGGAAAAAACTATTTGACGGCAACAACAAGTACACAGGGGATGTAATAAATGTAAACACAAGGTAATATCATGAAAAACATAATATTAATACACAAAACTCTCTGTAGTTAAAAAAAACTCGTAACTTACCAATGTTTGTCGTCGGCTATGACACCCAAACTAAAGGCTGGTGCGAGTTCACGTTTTCACAGGTTAGTATCACCGGATAGAGTCACGAGATGTAGTTATCTATGGGGGGCTAGAAACGGCAGAATTTGAAATATGATGCCTGTGTCATTTTGTCCGTATATGTCATTTTGTACGTATTTCCCCTACATTTATTTTTGTGTTCAGTGTTGCCTATAAGCTGTATAAAGTATATTTATTCGTGAAATTGCCAAGACAAAAATATTAATCAATTAATAAGCAATATGAAGCATATCCAGACATTTGTTCTCTCATATTGTTTGTTAACTATTTGCTTAGGTGTTGTTAGGATTTAGTTGAAATGAGGCGCTTGTGTTCTAATATAATGTAGGCCTATGAGTGACTTGACTGTTTACTAGAGCAAAGTTATAGTCTTTTTAGCAATTTCATCTACTGACTCTTCAATTTTTCATTTTAATAACACAACGGTATTGCTTTAATAAACATGTGCTAAACGAAACGTGTTCAACTTCTGGATTATACGGAGCTCACGTGCCAACTTACATTCACTAGTTAATGTAAAGAAAATATATCTTTCTGACCCTTTCTGCATTGTGAGTAACGTGAGCAAGGCATTATTTAGACAATTATTCGTTTAATTATTCAAATGTATAAAAATATTGCATTCTATAACGTTTTCACACCGTTCGATTTAAAGTCTGTTTACTTTGTTTTATCTGGATCACTGAACCCAAAGTCTACAATGTTTGAGAAATTTAAGCTGATGTTTGGGCTGAGTGTTAGGGACCAAAATCCTAGACGCAGGGTATGTTACTGTTTTGTGTACAATAAAAAAAGTAGAACGAAAAGGTGTTCTGTTTTTGGCATCGGTTTGGAAACGAACGTGTGAAAACTTTATAAATTGCGGGTAGTTTTCATGTTGTGAGAAATATGCCCATGTGTTGCTGCAGCGGAGTTCTGAAGAGTCTGGCGTTATATAAGAAATTATAGATATATTTCGTTGTAAAATGCAGATGTAATAAATAATGTTAGCAAAAGTATCGTTTTATTTCACAACCTCAACGGATATTCAACAAAAAAATATATTATTGAAGATAAATAATTATACTTATTTCAAATATTAAGTGAGAAATTTAGTGATCGCCCGTCAAATATTGGGAAAGTATTGTTGTCATTTATTAAAGATACATCTTACATATATAATACCCTCTCTTATTTTCATAATAACCCGCAATATCGTGTAAAAAAATCTCAAACATTGCACTATTATTCCAAAAGTTGCACAAGATATTCGGATCAGGAAGTAATAACTTAGACGCGTCCAGTTGTAACCAGAATAAGTCGTTAAAGTAAAGCTCTTGTGACGACATATAATCATATAGGCTTAGACAGTCATAAATTTAAACAGTCCCGATTATTTTTTATAACTAATTGTCGTCCGTGGCGTCGCTTACATTTTTCAAGGCTATTTTTATTTTTTTACGTTATCGAGGTTTTCATTAGCGTACACGCCCTCTTTATCTTGCATAGACTATTATATTCTTCTTCCTAATCACGGGACTTCCTACCGCTTCTAAGTCTTGAGACATTTCTTTTTCACTACTTCCAATTTGTAAAGTTGGCCTTGAACCCTAAGACATTCTGTTACAGGCGAACCCGTCATATAATTTTACCTAAGGGCTAAGGTATAATGAAAAACATTGTCAAGTTAGTCCATTCGCTCGCAAATACTTCGATGATTCGTTATGTTTATAACGTACAGTTGTAATATATACGTACTTACGTACGTAATGTCAATTTTATATGGACGATTTCACAATTTTAAGTAACACAAATAATAGTTTTTCACAAAATCCTATAACCTAATATTTATTTGTGAATTACTTTACGTGCAGTTTGCCTTATAATGGTATTATTTTTATAGACTTGCAGAGAACATTGGGCTATTTACTAGCATAAAAGAAAACTATATTTTTTAAAGATTTATTTGGCCTGGTATAATGTACAGCGCATTTTAAGATGTCCTAGGTTCATTACCGGGCACAGCTTATCGTTCGAAAATCCCATAAGAAATACGGCTTAAGAAATTCTATTCTGTGAACAATAATAGTATACTTGGTACTTCGTAATTAGGTCGAGTTTAAAACACAATTGGTGAAACGTTGGGGTAGAAATGCACATTCGGCTTACCCCTCAGATACACAGATGTGACGTATAATACAGAACTCATATAATATCCATTCAATACAACAAAACATAAACCAGTATTGACCTAATTCTAGTATTGCTGCAAATAGTTGACTATCACGAACTAACAGGTGGCTTCTGTTGTGACCTCGCATAGATAAATCTATCAATCCTCTACCCGTTATGTAAAAATATTGTAAGGAATAATGTATTGCTTTTTATGTGCCGTAATGGTAACCAAAAGTATATTAATCAATTTGTACCGGCTTAACAAAAAATGACGACTTAAAACTTATAATATCCATTTTTATCTGCAAGTCTTGAGCGGAAAGTAAGGCAACGGTAATTAATCAATAGGTACGCTTTACCAAGGTTGACTGAAGATGTACCGAAATTGCGTGGGTCTGCTAGATTTAGGCTTTTTTTAACAAATCGCTTAGGAAGTCCTTGGGGGATATCTATGTCCAGCATTTTAAGCCAATGATGATGAGAATGGTGACAGGAGCATTCCAAATACTAAATAGTACTTGCTTACTTATTTACACCGAGAATCCTCTAATTCTCCTTAAGTATATTATAAGTAGCTGTTAATTAGTTTAATAATTCGAATCAATCAAAGAAAGATGTTTTATAAATGCGTAGTAATGAACGTTGTTAAGATATAGGTACAATAGGTCAATTTATCGTCATAGCGGGGGCTAATTGAAATTATATAGCTTAATATTTACAATCAGACTCACGTGTCCAAAATATAGATAAATATGTAGATAAAATATTCAAATTAGTGATAATTTCACAGATAAACTCACTATCATATAAACAAAAATGTTGATAAAGAAGCCTGCGAATTATAGCTACTGTCCGAAAACGTTATTATTCATTAAATTTCATATCACACGATGAAGTTATTGATAAAGGTCATGTTTCTATGAAAGGCCTCGTATCTCCCGGTACAAGTATGCATCGTGCGATCTACAGGTTTGACTTCTGGGTCGATCCGGGTGTTAGCGTCTTTTTCCATTAGGAAATTCAATGGAAAATGTGCTTGAGAACGGTAATAGGCTCAGCCACTATTACGAGGGACAGAAATGCACCTCTGCCTACACCTTCGGGGAATACAGTCGTGAGGTTTTGTAAGTAGTGTTTAATTTGAATTGTCAATATTTTAGCCACAGATCACTAATAATTTTGACATTCCCTTTAAAACAAAAAACCTGAATTAATTAATACATACTCCTTTATACTATTAGCATGAATTGTTCAGTTGAATTGTTAATGTAATTGTCCGTAGAAAATTACCGTAATTGCTCAGTTGTCAACTTTTATTACCTTCGTTTAGTGTTATCGATTCTGCTTCAAAATGAATAACTTTATCATTATTTAACCTTACATTCATAGTTTTCGCAGTGGTGCAGATGACTTTTATTTTAATTTTCTACGTCCATATGTATATTAGTACTGATTATTGAAATATTATCATGCGAAGAATTGTTAACTACAATGTAATTTATTAATGTACATTTTTCCGCGCTGAAGCGTTGTTATGAAGTGAAACTGTGCGTTTAAAAACAACGTGCACATGTTTTTAAACAAGCACCGTATGACTAGTTCAACAGTTCTGTGTCACCGAGTTATGTTTTCATGCCACGTACGGATCGTGTCTAGAGCTCGAGGAAAATGCGGAAGAAAATCAAATCTCAATAGAATTTGTACGCTTATATACAATTTCAATTTCAAAAGGGTTATCTAACATATTCTCGTGAATTCTATACCCATATTTGGTCGATTCCGCGTCGTTAATTTGCGCTTAATATCGAAACTTTAATAAAGTCTTTCCTGTATTTTTTCAGTTTTTCTTTCGAAAAATCTCTGTAATTCCTAAATAATAGTAAAAAAAAAATATAGGTACCGAAAAATGAAAATAGGAAAAACATGGGTCTATGTTACAAAATGCTTAGACCTTAGTTCATTTTTCGATTTCACCTATTTTTGTCATGACCCACATAGTAAAGATAGCTCGCATATCAAGAAATCTTACTCTACAATTTTTGAAAACAAGTGAAATATTTCGACTTCTATTACGTCATCGTGGAAGGTAAAGGCTGAATGTCTAAACCGTAAAAGGAGGAACGTGCCAAGAAATTGTAAATGGGCTAACTTAGTTTGACAGATAAATTTGTGCGGTTTGACTACTGATAAATTTATATCAGAAATAGCACCTTTTTCTGGAAACAAATGCACACTCAAGCCAATATTTCGCAAAGGGATAGGTAGAGGTGCATATCTGCACCCACATTTCGCCAGGTATAATGTATTAATCAATCCCAACCCGCAACCAAGTCCCAACCCGCACTAAGCCAACGTGGTGAAAAAAAACATACCTCACGCCTAAATTCCCTGAAGGATATATTCCCTGCAGGGATGTATTTCTACACCCACGTTTCGCCAGGAATGTATCAATCCCACGTAATAGGGGGCGACCCTATTGCCGTTATTTGGGCACATTTCCAGGCTCCGTGCTGCTACTGAGAATTTCCTAATGGAAAAACCCAATAACACTTTTGCCCGACCCGGGAATCGAATCCAGGACCTCTAGACTGCATAGCACATACTTGTACCGCGAGACCACGAGGCAGTGATATATTTAGGCACGTCAACGTGGTGGACTGTGGCCTAAATCCTATTAAATTGCAAAAGAGGCCTGTGCCCAGCAGTGGGACGTATATGGGCTGAGGACGATATAAATATACTAGTGAATGACTTGTAGTAAAGGGCAGCAATGTGCCGTCGTTGTCGCTGGGCGATTATCGGAAAGTGGCTGCTAATCTCGTATTAATTTATTGTTTGATAGTGGACGTAATGTTATGATAGTGGTGTAGCGATATAATTCGCACTAAAACAATTGATTCCGGGTTTATTTTTCCTTTTGTCATATGAATATTTATCATCATTAATTAAATTACCAAATTTTATTAAGATAGAGTTGCGAGTAATGAGTATGCGTTCATAATATTGACGTTTTTTATTTGCCAACGTTTTCGTCATTGCAAACTGTTTTCTCCTATACTATCTACACACGATATCGTACTTATATCTAAATGTTAGTTTTATAACTATTTAATCATTTTTTTATGCTACATTCATAAAATTAAATTTATCTGTTGAATTTTATCCATGAAATATTTATTGTACGTCACATCGTTTACATTCGGAATTTATTCTTGGTACTCTTGGTACCTATTGGAAATGTTTAAAGGGCAAATACCGATCACACACGCCTGTTCAAGGAATGCCTCATACCTACAACAGTTAGTATAATGTTTTACTTTAGCAATTTTTGTTATGGTTCTTATTCCCGTATGCTGTGTAAGTCCTATTTCGTAACACTTTTTTAGAATCTAGTTAAAAACGGTGGTTAACCTTTGATCTAAATAATACTACACAATACTTACTAGTTCTTAGGAATTTCTTAGATGTGTAGTCCGCCAACCCGCACTAGGCCAGCGTGGTGGACTATAGCCTAAACCCTCTCAATGGTAGAGGAGACCCGTGCTCAGCAGTGGGAGAATATGGATTGATGAAGAGACTACTCACTAAGTCAGAAAAAACTGTTTTTTTTATTAATAAAGTCAAAGTCAAATCATCTTTATTCAAATAGTCTTGTACACGAATTTTTGAATCGTCATTTTGACACTATTTTTAATATTATTTTTTTTAAACTAGTGGCGCTAAATAAAAACAATTGCATTTGTCATCGTTAAAATCGGCGATAATTAATTAGTAGTATTCAATCAACTTTAAACAATGTGTTCAAAATAATTCTTGAAGATTACACTTGTACAGTAATATAGAGCAGAAAATATTCAAACGTATCTATTTAGCATAATGGCGTAACAAATACTTCATAGTATCCAAAAATCGAGTTAGCTACCTATTGTTATCTGGATGACGCTGTCGAAAATTAAGATATTTACGATATACGTAATCTTGAGTAAATTGTAAAACATAATTTGGCTTTATAACTGTCTGAGTTGTGTTAGCACTACTTTATAAAAATCTATTTTTAAGGACACATGTAATAACATCTAATAATGCAACGTTAATTTCATTTTTGCTAGTAATACATACGGTGCGTCACAGATAACGTTGTAAAGAAATAAACTTACCCCATAAATTTAACTGGGGCATTGTCACTCGTATAAATGAAATACCTCTATGTATTGAAAGAAATATTTAAATACTAACTAATACAATTAAATCGTAAGATTTCTTTTGTTGCGCTCTCATGTCTAAATCGTTTGGGGATAGATATTAAATAGATAGATGAAACAATGTAGACGGTTATAGACGATATTTTTAATTTTCACGTGGACAAAGCTAGACGGAGACCATCATCAGACAAATGCTGGGCATGGACCTCCTCAACTATTGAGATTTAGGCCTTAGTCCACCATGCTGGCCTAGTTTGGGTTGGCGGAATGCATACCTAAGGCATCCCTAAAAATTAAAAATTCCTGGATGTCAGATGGAGATACTTGCTATCAATATCGCGACAAAATAAATAGTAATCATTTTAGTCATCAAGAAGAGAGACTGCAGAATAAGTAAGTTGATATAATTGTCCATACATTTGAGGAGTATGCCAAAATTAAAAAGAAATGCCTCATTCCTATTGCAATCGCAATTATTTCATAAGACGTATTCCACACTAAGTATTACTCTGTACCCATACAAAATACTGACTATTATTCAGCTGTTCCGTGCCGGGGACAAACCCACAAGCTTTGGAAACTCTCTTTAAAAATCAACTGTCGCGAAAGTGCTCTAGACACGTTTGTCCATTAATCTAGATCCTTATAAAAATGTTTGCTAATCTATAAATTAACAGCTGGTATTAAAGAGCTAAGAGATTTCGAAATGAACGCGTATTATAATCAGATATTATCACAGCTATCCTAATCCACCTGTAAACCAACTGAGCTGTTTGATTATATACTGTTGAACACTACACCTGCCTTTAGTCGCGGACCGCCAGCGCTCGTGGCATAACGTACTCATTGTTGTTCACTTCACAAATATTACGTGATACATGTGTTAAAACTCTGTTATTGGATTGTGTGGTGTATATTATAGTTTGTATATTTTGATAAGTTTCATGGTGAGTTTAAATTTTAATTCTTTTTTTAATGTTTAAGGATATTCGGCTATACTACCTTATGGTGCTCATAAAGTGATAACTTTAAACGAAAATCGGAAACAATATAATTGATTTTGATCTACAAGTCATTTTAAAAATTTACTTAATTTCTGCGCATTATTCTGAAGGACATCTATAATCGTTAAGTAAAATATGATTGATTTTGCTTTAATCCGCGGTCTTGGTCAGTTATCCTTATTCATATGTAAATGAAGTTGTCGTCAAGGTAAGAGAAAGTATGAAGCACAACATGCAGTATTTATTTATATGTCTCACTAATAGGACTGTTTACTACAGAGTCTGTAGTTTAAATATGTAAACAAACAAGAGCACACATGTCATTTTCATTAAAAACAAGCCAGCGAAATTATGTCAAGTCGTGAAAGATAACTCAACTCACTATTGGGCAGTTTGCCTATGTTGGTACCCCGTCCTTTTGCGAATAAGGAATAATATTTAATTTTTATTGAGCAAAATTTTAAATATGAATTTAATGCTAGAATTTTTTCCCCGATATATAATGTCGTAGATAACTTGCTATATTTAATATGTTCGTAATATAAGTGAGAGTCAAGAAAACTTGAAAATAATTTGCATTTCAATTTTTGATTTTATAATCGAAGACCGTGATGTAAACGTAACAAACAAATGCAGCTTATTATATCAACACGTGTAGAAACTTACAAAGTAAGAATGACCAACTTTTAATGAATTAATCAACATGATAACGATGTTAGTGAAGTAGAGAATAATTCAAAATCATTCTGCAGAAATCATTGTTTGTAATATTCTCTTCATCCGTTTTTCGATTGATTCTTTGGTACTCATAAGTACAGCGTAATGTTGTCCTGGTCTTGGTATTTCTTTCAAGAATAACGTTTGGAACGTCTCAATAGCAACATCTAGTCCAGACTATATACACAGATGCAGTACCTTTAAAATTTTATTAACAGCGATATTTGTTACGTGTACATTTGTTTCGAAACAGATCTCTGGCAAATCTTTCGGAGACTTTGGCATCATTTTCAGTTTTTAAGAAGAGGAAAGGGAGGTTTAGGCGCGCGGTTGAGAATCTTGGGGGTGGAGGGTTCAAGCCCCTAATACATACAGCTGTTTTTTTTTTCGATTTAACGGTGAAGGAAAACATCGTTGTAAAACCTGCAAATGTCAAATGTTCTTAGGAATTTCTTAGGTGTGTAGTCCGCCAACCCGCACTAGGCCAGCGTGTCGGACCAACCCTTAAACCCTCTCAATAGTAGAGGACGTGGGACGCTTATGGACTGATGATGATGAAGAAGAGCGAGGGAATAAAATGGGCCAATCGAAGTCTGACTTTACCGCGATTCAAATCTTATTTTCCTAAGTCTCTGGAGGGCGAAGAGCTGATAACAACAACCGCTAATACACACGTCTTGTTATATTGATATTTACTTTGAATGAGTTTTCAAATTGCTTCGAGGAAAATGGTACAACAACCTCATTTTCTAAATGTGTGTTAATAAGGTTTATACACTTATTGTTGCTTATATTCGTATTTTTAAGACAAACTGAGGTGATAAACCTTTTTTTAAACCGACTTGCCGTACCAGCTTCGCTTGGTTGACTGGTAATTCATTTTTAAGTTATTTGCTCATTACTTCTATTCTTTTAACTTAGATCCATTTGCCACTAGGTTTTTAACTTTGACAACGATTCACTTATCCTAAAATATTCCATTGACGACTAGTTTTGTCATAACTTTTGTCCTGACTTTTTATATTTCCTTTTAAAGAAATTTTACCTTGCACTTTAAGGAATATTAAAATCATCATTCATTCTATCATCATTCGGTTCTGTAGATTTCGAGAGAAATGACAACTAATACAATGATTCCTTTATTTTAATATAGATAACGTATATTCAACCAACGATTTAAAAATGCATTCAATTTCCGACAGAAACGCGTTTTTTAACAAATACGCCACAATAATACGAGTTCTTGAACTAAATTTAAAGGCCATGCGAGTTGGGACTGTCCCAAACATTTGCAATCATTTCATCCGTATACGAAACGGAGATATTACAAGGATCATATTCTTCAAGTACCTACTTGATCGTGCTAAGTAAAGTTTAAGTAATTAAATTATCAAATAATGGTGTGTATCTTTTCATTGGTACGGGATACCTTAATTAATATTATAAATACGAGTAAGTTTTCTTTAATTTTTGAGATTAACTCTATGTCCCTGTCACGCAATCCCATTGTTATCACTGAAACAATTTTGAATGGATATGATGGGATGTTACGAAGGATATAGGCTACATACCGGTAATCAAGGTAAATTTCGCAAGAAATAATGCGTCGGCAACAGTCAGTTGTGTGGCGTTGATAAGGAAAAAGCGAAAAATCAACAATGTTTTGTGCCAAAATGGCAGTGTTTTGAAGCGCGCCGAAACAAGTTACGAACTATTAAGAAAACCTGTTTAAAATTACTGCGATGTTTGGATTGAGGATAATTTGTATCGTGTTTGTTCCCCCATCTATAGGTACATGTTATATAAAGGCCGTTATCGGAAACTAAGAAGGCAATAGTACTTATTAGAGTGTTTCTAATAAATGTAATAATGTGACATGAAAAATCCCGACAATAGGAATGACAAATAGGCTTTCCTAACAACCACATAAGTACCTCAAAATTTAATACTGGTGAGTGTTAGGTTTTTTTTTTTTTTACACGCTTTTTATTAGCTTTACTTGTATGTATGTTTGTAACCGACTTCTTCGAGCGCGATTTGACCCACTTTAAACGACTAGATTTCGTTCAAACTTTGTAGATTTATCGAGGACCGATGATAATACACTAATTTGATAAAAAAACCGAACTAAAAAATAGAAAATAAATAATAGTTTAAAAAAACTAAAATACACGCTTTTTATCGAAAACCGAACTAAGAAATAGAAAATAAGTTTTAATAAATTTAAATTAAGAATAGTGGGGTGCTTTTTAAGATATTATCAAAATGATAATCACTCTACTCATATCTGTCAATAAAATATTTATAACTATTGACACCATGCACCCCGCGCTTTTTTTTAAATAAAATATTTTTTTTTATTCACACTATTATTAATTTATATTTATTGAAATTTTTAATACTATTCTTAATTTAAATTTATTAAAACTTATTTTCTATTTTTTAGTTCGGTTTTCGATAAAAAGCGTGTTTTTTAGTTTTTTTAATTTTAATTTTTTGTCAGGATTTTTTTAATTTTCCGGTATTTATAATCACCGTAACTGTTACCTGCGTTACTTTTGGATAACGGTATAATAGTACTTAAAAGGTTAAAATCGAAGGAGTGTATCGCAAGACTGCATAAATAGGTAGATAGTTACATACATATTTACTTTCGTAATGTTTTATTTGAAACAATAGGGGCGACGCACATACGAGTATTTTCTAGTAATCAGGTTTCACGGTTCTTTTAGTTTTTATTTATTCTTTGAGCCTATCTATTTATAGTAAGCGAGCCAATGTCTTACTACCAGTGGCCTTGGATCAGGACAAGGGACTCTGGATGTGATAAAAATAACTAGATACTTTATACTTGTCTGGCTCTAAGTTTTCTCGAAGGATATGACGTTTATCAAGCTTGTGATTTTTTGATTAATCGCAATATTTTCCTTCATACCTTAAAATACGTGATAATTGTTTATGAACACACAAATTACTTGGAAAAGTCAGAGGGTTGTGCGTGGGGTTTGAACCCGCGACCGTCGAGATTCTCGACCGCGTGCCTAAACTGGTGATAGATAGTCGAAATTGTGCTTGACCAATTGAACATTAATTAGCACCACTACATAGCGAACGATCTTTTCGTATAGGCAGTATAAAAGGTCCAAAGGGAAAATAAAAAAACAGATATATTTTTATAGGATTTTTTTTACTTAAATGTCTGTGTTTCGAAACTAAACTACGAAGCTGCATAGAACCAATTTGAAATTCTCTTGACATTTCGAGTGGAGAAACCTGTGCATCAACGTTGTATGAAGACGGAAATTTCTTTGCGAAAGTCCTTTATGCCTTCGTTGATAGACTAAAATACTTTTTCAATTGCACAAAGAACACACAGAGCTTAGAAGCGATATTTATAAATCAATTTCTCATAGATTAAGAATTATACCTAATCTAGAAATCATAAAACTTGCTTATACCATAGATAGATCAATTACTGTTTTTAAGCATAGCATCAACAATTCAATGCGCTCTGAGGTCAGGCCTTAGTCCATCACGATGTTCTACTGCTGGTTAGCGGACTAAAAAATCTTTAGAATTCCTCATGACGATGTTTCTCTTCACCGTTAAAATACGCAAATTCCTACATGTTTTTGGGGGTTTGAACCCACGCCCGGCGAGATTTCAAAACATCTACACATGAGAAAATCTTCATATGGCAAGATTTCTACTAGGTTCTCCATAGTAATATAAAACCCTACATGCCAATAAGAGCAGAAAGTCGACAACCGGATTCGTGAGTACTTTTTATTTTAATTAAACTGGAATCTGACTTAATGTTGCCATACTTGGCAATTAAGTTTGAGCAAATAACCTGTTTCAATGTATATTTTACTATTTAAAGACAGCTACACTACTTCGTTAAGGTACGATGCTAAAATTCGTTTTAGAATGTTTTATTCAACGTTCCATGTCTTATTCATAAAACTAAGAGTGGTCTATATAAATATTCGATTGAAGAAAGTGTTTTTCACTATTTTATTTCACTCATGTTAGTAAATAATGAATTTAATTATTAATTAATAAAATGCAATGAAAAAGAGATGACGGTCAATTATTAAAATAAATATTCTGCTTCTATAATTCTTTTTTTTTGTTTTTCATTGAATTGCTTAGTAGTTTTAGTATTGACTCATGTTATGACAACCGCAATTTCAAAGCCAAAAAAAGCTCTTATTTTAAAAAATGCTGATGTTTTGCAACCCATTTTTTTACCTTACTTGTCCGTGGAATAGATTGAATTGAATTAATATCTAAATATATGCTAAATATGCGTGTTTTTGGGTTTAACCCATAGTGATACTACCTATACCCATATAACCAAAAAGTGACAACAGCAACAAGACATATACATCAGTAAAAAAATCTGCAAAGAAATACACGTGTTTTCAATTATCATGAATATTATCTAGATAATAATAATTACCGTATCAAAATCGTGTTGAAAGTTGATAAAAACGTAAATACCTTTTGTATCGATCGGATATAAAAACACTGCGTTATTCATCACTATTATACTAGGCTATTCACGCCATTTCAGTACTAGATTAGTTTACATTTTTATTGGTTGTTAAAAAATCTTTCATAACAAATAATAATTAAAGCAGCGATGGCCTGTGTCAACCAGTGGACGTCTTTCAGCTGATGATAATAAATAAAAACTAGGTATATTTAGTCATACGCTGCCTAATAAAAATTATTTACGAAAACCCAAGATTATACAAGTGGAAAACTATGTAGACCTGCAATGATTCATTATCAACAGCCCGTATATATCCCACTGCCCACTGGATACTGAGGATATGGGCCTTACTCAACCACGCTGTCCTAGTGCGAGTTGGTGGAGTACTTGGAAATTCCTAAGAGTTTTTAAGTGTGCAGGTTTCATCACGATGTTTTCCTTTACCGTTAAGGCAAGATTGATGACAGCCGTAAACGGAAACATTGTTACGAAATGTATTTCTCAATAAGCCGTTAGTTCTGCGAAGGTTACGAGGTATAATAGTAGAATTTCACGGTACTGAGACCACCGCATGACCGGCCACGATAGTCAGTCCACGGTCAAGGATTAATCAGACAATTATTATATAAGAAGTTTCGTCAAGTTCAACAAGTAACTTTTCAAGGTTTTACGGTAGAACTGTTTTGCTCAAGTATTACATAAAACGATCTGTAATTGTTTATGTCTGTTAGTAAGTCGTGATACCGGTCGGTAACATTGACGGTTGCGGGTTCAGACCCTAGGCACAAACCTCTGACTTTTCAAAGTTAAGTGCGATTCGCAATAAATTATGACGTACTTTAACGGTGCAGGACAACATCGTGATAAAACCTGCACAACTAAAAATTCTTAGGAATTTCTTAGCTGTGTAGTCCGCCAACCCGCACTAGGCCAGCGTGGCGGATTAAGTCTTAAGCCCAATCAATGGTGGTGGTGGCCCGAGCCCAGCAGTGGGACGTATATGGACTGATGATGATGATGATGATGATGATGATAATAATGCTGATAATTTTTTTATATTCTGTTATTCATATGCGCACAATAAACACAGACTGAACACTACGACCGCCACTGTAATCACGTTGCATCGCTATCTTATTTATACAGTGATAATATCTAATTGTTGGTCCGTTTGTTCCCACAGTCCCGAGCTACGCGCCATGTAAATGTTTTAGTGATAAAAATGTTGTGATTGTTCATCAATTTACGTAAGTAATATTGCGTATCGCATATCTGCCGAGTTTTATTAATTGTATACCTTTCGATTGTATCGACGCGGCTTTTTAAATTGCTCCAAAGATTAATAAATAAAAGATGGGTCAATGCAGTGATATTTTATTTAGGATGCATTTTGTTTTTTTTTTAATACTAAAGGAAAAATAAAACAAATATTGTATGGTGCAAATTAAATAAAAATAGTGGTGAATTTCATTCATTAAACGTTAATTAGATTTGTGTCAATGAGTAACAGTAGAAGATTTAAACACTCAAATGTATGTATGAACAGCTTACTTACATTATTTTTGATAATTGTCTGCGCAGTTGCGTGAAATTGTTTAGACTAGTTGTCATTTATTATCATCATCCTTCCCACTGCTGGGCAAGGGTTACCTTAATAGTTAAGAAGATTTAGGCCTTAGTCCACAACGCTGTCCTAGTGCAGATTTGCAGACTCCATACCTAAGAAATCTCTAACAATTTTTAGGTATGCAAATTTTTTATCGTTGGTTACTTTTAAAAAGCATTCGCGTCTGTCAAATTTAGCTAATCTTCACATTAGAATCGATAAATTAAAGAAGAGATTAGGAATAAAGCGGGGGTTTTTACCCGTAGATAACCTTGTCCCAAATTTCATATTAGTGAAAGCAAGCGCATAATAATTGATAAGTTATCAAATAAAAATTCTATATTGTGTTTGACGTTGAAAAAAATCCCGACAAGTTTTTCTTTTTTTACGTTTTCTTAATTACCACCTACATTTAATACTTGGTATTGAGGAAGAAAACATTAAAAAAAAATATGAACGTCAATATTTTTGTAATTACTGCAGCTTTGCCTGCCTTAATTTTCGGTCACGATCTTTTTATACTTCTTATGGATAGAGAATTCCCGTCCTTATGTAATGAAATTAAACACCAATATGTAATTAATTTATTTTTTGTTTCAGATAAAATGATTCGGCGGATATTCCCATGGACTTTACCTCGAGAATTGTCCATTTGCAAAAGCTGAGTGTGATAAAAGACTAGTCAGTTTAGTTTCTGTAAGGTTTAAAATAATTATTTAAAATGGAAGTGCGGAATAACACGGACAACAAAAGGGTCAGTGTAAGTATTTTCTGAAGGTATTTTTCTAGATAATTAAAAATGTAATGTTATATGGACTGTATTCAGGCCGTGCTCTGAAACTAAGGCACGTTATGGCTAAGGAAGAAAATCCCGACAAAAAAAAATATTTTTTCCTAACTACCATGTACTTTTTATACCAAGACGTATTTTTTTATTCAAAATATAATCAAAATTCTAATTTTTTGTCGAGACTTTCTTTAACACCAGAGGATTTGTCATCACCTTAGTTGATATCTGCTTTAGTTTCCGATCACGATCTGAATACACTCTGTATGTATGAACTATATACAGGGTGTATTCAGACCGTGATCGAAAACTGAGGCAGGTAATAGTGAGGGTGATCACAAACTCAGTGCCGATATTAAAAATCCCGATAAACAATATATTTTTTTTACGTTTTCCATACAACCATCGGTGTTAAAAGTATGTGGTTTGTATAGAAAACCTCAAAAATTTTATTTTTTGTCGGTATTTTCTTTAATGCCAGGGGGTTTGTAATCTCCATCGCTATTACCTGCCTCAGTTTTCGATCACGGTCTAAATACACCCTGTATAGTTTGTTTTTATAAGTTTATTTTTATAGAAACGGATTCATAGGTAAGTTGTTAGTAACAAGATTTTTTAAGAAAAACACTACTTGAAATAGAGGAGATTCAGTTAGTAAATGCTAGCCATATAGAAAAATATAAGCCGATGGAAAAGCGATTGAGTATGGCAATAAAATTTACAAAACCGATAACCCTTTATTGGAAAGTCAACTAAGTGTAGTGAATACAATTTATTTAATGGCACTCCAAACCGATTGTTATTGCCCGATTTGGGTTTGTCGGCTCTGGCTATTTGTTCCTTTGTTTACAATTTAATTAACACTATCTATCTCTCTCTCTCTGATCGGTCTCATACCTGAGGATCGTGGTCAGCATTAGGGGGACATCTGGAGCGGATGATTTGCTTCCACCGGTTTCTGTCCAGCGCTTCCTTTATGGCAGAGTAAAATTAAACTATAAATTTAATAAAACTATCTATAGAAGGTTAAATACCTATAAAGGAGCACTGTCGCGTTCAAATGCTATGCTAGGGGGCGCCACAGTAGCGGTGTTAACAATATTCATCAATTGCTCTGTGATATTCGCAAATTGATGGACGGCAGAACAATAAGTACGCTTGATTATGTTTTTTATACTTCCCGTCAACGTACACTCGAAATAAATTTACTTATATTGATCTCTCTCTCTCTCTAGTCGGTCACTCATATCTGAGGATCGTGGTCAGCGTTAGGGTGACATCTGGAACGGATGATCTGCTTCCACCGGCTTTTGTCCAGCGCTTCTCTTATGGCGGTGTACACTTTGGAGGACGACGACACTTATATTGATAGCAAATTTTAAATTAAGACTTTATTTACAGTTTATTATGGAACCTATTAAGTCACAAAAGCCTTACAAATATTAATTTCTCTAAGGAAAATGTTAAACATACTGCCGGTTCCAAAATCCCTTTATCACAGGAAAAAGGTTAATCCTAAAGAAAATTTGAATCGTTACTTACCCTCTAATATAGATGATATCGAAGTTAGGCGAAATATAATCATGATCACGTAATTTTACGATAAATTAATCATATCATGATTACGAAGGGTTTTTTTTCAAAAATCGATTAACATATAGGTATACTTACTTACACTCACACAAGTGGCAGTACTTCCATAGCAGCCGGAAAGCCCTGATTGCTTTACAAAATTAAATCCTTAAGCTTTAATTCTTTACTTAACAAATCAAAAGAGAATATCCTGGCCCCACAATAAACTATTATATACATAGAACAATTAACGTGTATCGCTTTTAGGCTTCTATGAAAGTCATGAGCATTTTTTGTACCCACGGCAAACCTATTGCAGTTACTCGGACTCCTAACCAAATATTACGTGTTCTCTAATATTCATTAATTTATCGAGGTAGAATAGTATACTCTTCATTATTTCTTTGATCTTAACCGTTAATCTACACTCGAAACAAATTATATACAACTCGGCAAACATAGTGTAGGACGCCCTCTGGTTAGATGGGGTGACGATATTCGCAAGGTGGCTGGCAGCGGTTGGATGAGGAGGGCCGAAGATCGAGCCCAGTGGCGTGCCATAGGAGAGGCCTATATCCAGCAATGGACGAAATAAAGGCTGTTGATAATGATGAACCAGATATTATGCAATACAAACTTCGAATGGAAAAACCTACTAACAATAATTAACCTAAATTATGATTATATATTAATTTGTTTTTAAGAGGATATTCCATCATCATGATAGCTATTCGAACATCATTAATTTTGCTTTTTAATAAGGTTAAATAGATTAGGTATTAAATACTCTTTCCCTATAACGTAGGGTCGTTTAAAAGTTACGTAAAGGAGTATATCAACAGATGATTCAGTTGGAACGAAAAAGTTTTGGTAGTAAATCCACCTTTTAAGTCGCTATGATTCTGCCTAATCTGTTACGTACAAAAAGAAACGTAGATCGACCATCAGTCGTGTAAATGATTAGATTTTTTTCATTTTCTTAATAAATACACCAACTAGTTACTTACATTATCCTGCCCCACAGTAACATACTAGTCTTGTGTCGTGAGTATCAGAAATTACGAGAGATTTGTCGGGTTTCAACGGTTTCGGTCGTGCGGAGTCGAACCCACACTTCTTCCTTTCATAAGCTTATGTCTAGTCACTTGGGCCATCATGTCGATCGAAAAGAAGATATAATTATATGACACTCCACACCTCCGCTTCTTAGGGGGTCATTAACTCAAATTTCGATGTTATCCTTAACACATTTTATTAGATTGTTGCCGTGCCGATAAACAAAGCACCTGAACTATAAATCATATTCACTACAATTTATTACCTTATAGGGATCACGTGTATGTAATAATTACTTTTTTTGGATTCCGTATCATAGTTAAAACGATCTAGTCAAAGTTATCCGTATAAGTGCTTTTAAATCGTCAGTTTTACGCTTTCGACGCTTCGAAACGTGTTATCGCTGTAGAAAGGCTGTAATACGAAGTAACTAATTAAATAAAATGTTCAAATTACACGATATTTTTTTATTATAAGCTCGTCAAAGATGCTAAATAGATAATATAGATACAAACAAAATAGAATATTTGGTATTACTGGTTATTGGACTATAAGCAATGGAAAACAATTGTTATTTGTTTCTCAGAATAAGAGAGCGACGTACAAAGAGATTCCGGTTCAGGTCTTAGATTGGAAACCAGGAAAATAAACCTGAAGTAAAGTTTTTACTATATACACACACTCATCACACGCAGGATAGGCAATTAATTTTTGCATCTAATGTCGTCAATTGTATTTTAGGCCTAACAAAACAGAATTTACCTATCACGTTATTTTCGGGCACATTTCCAGACCACCCACCCACCAGCACCTTGTGCACGAGCCATCAGACCAAGAAGTATAAACAATTGGTTTAACAATGAGCTGTTCTTTTTCAATTGGGTTAACGACTTGAATAATTTACCTACTTGCCACGGTGCAACTGCCCAAAATGAGTCCTTGCCTTTGACAACAAAAGACAGGCCTGTTTTGCCATAGGATAACGCGAAACTCGTTAAATCTTTCTGGACTGGATTCTACCAGAGTTACTTTGGCCGTCCTACTAGGCGATATCCATTCTGAAGTGCCAAACAGACCGTTTGGCAGCTCAAATATCTGATTCCTATCACGTGGTTAAGGAAGTCTATGTGACTTTGTCATCGATACTAGTTCAGTCATTACTACTTCGATCTTGCAAATGACATGAAATAATTCTAGCAAAATTTTACGGAACCAGCAATTCAGTTAACGGATTTTGGTGTTTCTACTTGCTCTATCTCATGGCGTTTATCGCTTTATCGATTAGTATCTTTACAAATTTGTTGATAAATTATATCATGACCTCGAAATCTAATTCTTGCGTGTTTTGGTTACTACGTCAACAGTACTTTAGAAAGTAATTAGCAGTACTAATGATTAATGTAAATTAATAAGTGGGGATAAACTAGAGATGTGCTAAATGAGTACTTCGTTGTATTCGTTACAGTGATTACAGGTACTCTGAAGTACTAATTACTAATACTGGCTCTAAAGTACTCATGAGTACTTTTGATTTTGGATTGGAATTGTAACCTTAGAGCGGTATTATGACGACCAGAGATAAGTACTCAAAGTATAATGAATACTAATGAGTTTAGAACTTAATCATACTATTAGGAACTGGGAATAGTAATCAGGTAGGAATACTTGATGTGAAGATTGTGAGGACATAAACAAAATTACGCAATTACTTGTTAAACAATAAATGTTTATTAATAAGATACTTATAAATGATAAGATTTTTTTAATGATATAATTACAGTACTCGCAGTACAAAGTCACCGTTTGTATTATTGAATTGAATACTACATAGTAGGGATGTTGCGGATTCAATTTCTTTCACATCCGCGGATGCGGATGCGAATTTTAAGAGGCTCACATCCGCGGATGCGGATGCGGATGCGGATGCGGATCTGTATAAAATTGATCGATTGGTTGATTTGTATAAAATGTTATTGCTTTCCTATTGGTCAATCAGCACGTACGGTCACCCACTCGACACTCGAGACCGACACGCGCACCTCGCCGCTCCGCAGCGATTTATGCGGATGCGGATGCGGATGCGGATGTCCAAATCGATGCGAATGTTCCGCATATGCGGATGCGGATGCGAATATTCGCAACATCCCTACTACATAGGTATTAAGGAAAGACATGAGTACTTGTCATCAGTACTTCAAGATTTAAGTAACGGTTACAGGTCCTCTCATAAAGTAACGGGTACAAAGTAACGAGTACAGTACTTTCGACACACCTCTAGGGTAAACCGAAGATTACAGATGTCAAGTTTTTATTGGTCGCTAGATCGAATCCCATGAACACACCCTATGTGTATATGTGTGTCCTAAAGAATAAACAACAGCTTAAAATTAATTTATGCTCACATAATAGATTCTTTAATTACCCTTACCTACAATTTAGTCGCTAAACAAAACCAATTCTTTTCAAAGTCAAAGTTCTTTGGACTTTGTAGTTTTATGGGGGTAGGATGACGCATTTTTTGTCGACAATTTTTTTAAATTAATGTCAATATAATTTACATAATTATAGATTGCCTTACTTTTCAATTCTTAGTTTGTAAGCGAATTCCGCCGTCAAATATTTTTTGAAGATGGTCTCCCAAAAAAAAAACAACAATTCTAAAAAAATATCATAGTGATGATAGTAATAATAATTTAAAGAATACCTTAAATAACTAATTATCAAGGAGCTACTTACAGTTATTTATCCTAGAAGGAAATAAAAGTTACCTGATAAGAAGGATGTACGATAACTATTACGCTGGCATCTGGTGCATTGAACTTGATGATTAGTCGGCCTTTACACAATTACTATGTTCTGATCACAACAGCTGTATCTTAAGTAATAGTTGAGAAAAAAATATAATTTCTAGTACTTACCCTCCATTTTTTTCTCACGTCAAACCAAACCCCAAGGAACGATATAGCTTTTCCGATTTTCTGCCTTAGCTATCTGTCCAGCCGCTGCCTTACCGCTTTAGAGAAAATAGTTTCATGTCTTAACAAACTAGTTATTTTCCCAGTTTAGTCCCATAAACATGAAAATAATATTTGGTTTTATGGTTTCACTCAGGCTTACGTGGTAGTTGTTGGAAATAAGGTTATAGTTTTTCTTACTTTGATTTAGCTTATAAAGCAGAATTGTACTTCTAGTATTTCTTTGCATCGCACCTTATATAATATTCAAATTTTTTTTAGGAGGCGTCAAGCGACGATTATGAATTAAGCAATATGGCAAATAACAAAAATGGTCGGGTAAGTGGTAAAAATTTATGTTGCAAAAATTTCCTTAATTATTCTTGATCCGACATAATTGACAATGAGAGGTAAAAACCATATTTGACCGTTCTTCTTATTCCAGATTATCCACGGGGATCTGGAGTACGAGCCTTCTGGCTGGTTAGACAAGACCTTGACAAAAATGGGAGATGTCACAAAAGGGTTCTTCAGTAAAAACAAGTCGACACTGAGAATCATCACGATATTTGTGTTCAACGGGTTGGTGATCGGATTCTTCTTCGGTTGCATGTATTATTATTTAAATTATTGTGAGTAACATTTAACCTACACTTTTTCGCCACGTTTCTTAGGTGTAGTAGACAAAACCGTACTAGGTCAGTGTGGTTGGCAAAGACCTTTGCCAAGTTATCGATAGTAATAAATATTAAAATTATTGTTTATAAGAGTTGTTGTTTTATAATTAAATAGAATTTACATCAACAACAATTCTCTTTCCATATTCCGTATCTTATTCACTAATTTTGATTCCTTGGATGTCAGAATAACATGAGTAATATTAACAGGACCTTAATATAAAAGAAATCTTGATCAATTTATCCAAAATCTATTTTTAAGCAGTTTTTACTATGGAATCAGTAGGTAAGTGTCTCAAAAGAAACTTTTTTCTGAATTTCAGCGAATGAACCTTTAGAATTATGCTCAGGCTTCGGCAGCTTGATAGCGTTACTTTCAATCATCTACTTCTTCGTCATCTACTTCCAAATAGTCAAGAGGTTCTTCGGCAAATGGTTCGAGCAGACCATATGGAGGAAAGTGGAAGACATATCTGGCTTCTTATGGAAGATTGTGTAAGTCATCAACATTGATCTTGAAATCTCGAAAATTTCTAACGTACCGAAACAAATATTTTTTGTTAAAAATATTCCAAATATTTCTCAAGTGTTTGTCAGACCGAAAGTTTATAAAAATAATAGATATATATTTGATTTTATTTATAAATATATATTTGATCTCCATAACGTAATGAATTTGACAATAATATTTTGTTTTTTTAGATGGTTCCGTTGGGTATTCTCATTAGCTATCCTGGCGGCGATTGGCATATTCCTGTTCATTGATGCTGGAGACGAACCGGAGAGATTAATATCAATACTTGGCTTGTTCATAATCATGTTATTAGGTAAGCAAATAGCTCAATTATAAGTCATTTCTATCGCTTATGGAATAAAAATCAACAATTTAAGTTAAATGAAGAGGTTGTGGATATTTGGGTGATCTAAAAATTTTTGGTTACATTTTTAATGCAGTTACTAAAAAAAAAGTCCTAAAAAAGCCACCTTAAAAGGACTTATTTTTCATCAGTATTCTTATGTTTTGCAGGTTTTGCCTTCTCTTCAAATCCTGGTCGTATTAAGTGGCGGACGGTAATGATGGGACTTCTCATCCAGTTCATATTCGGGATATTATTCATCAGATGGGATCAAGGAAGACACGCACTGCAATGTTTCTCTGATAAGGTAAAATAATTTAAGACTGCCTTTGAATATTTCTAATAATCGGATGGTTTACAAAGGTAGCATTTGCATACGTTAAATTCGCGTATATTCCTCCATCTTTATGTCAACATTTAAAATATACCTCATTACCAACTTCACCCATCTGATTTCGAATTTTTATACTATAAATATTAGAGTTAATTATGCGATTTAGATCAAGACTAAAAATATTTTACAAAATCTTTGAATATAAAATAAAACATTTTAAATATCCTACTGGTATTATTTATATTATTTATATATTTGATACATGTTTCAGGTCGCAACATTCCTGTCGTATGGTGTGGAAGGAGCCGCGTTTGCATTTGGTGACCTACTTGTGAGGACAGAAGGAGTTTTCGCGTTCAGTGTAAGTTAACATCTAAAGTCACTACCGAACATTATGTTTTAAATGGACAATTGCCCAGCGTGGTGGACTAAGGCCTAAAACCTCTGAAGTAGAAGAGGATGGTTCTTGAAATTATCCTATCCTACTACTATTATAAAGGCGAAAGTTTGTAAGTATGGATGTATGGATGTTTGTTACTCTTTCACGTAAAAACTACTGAATGGATTTTAATGAAACTTTACAATAATATAGCTTATACATCAGGATAAAACATAGGATACTTTTTATCCCGGAAAATGTAGTATTCCCGTGGGAATGAGTATTTCTGGATCTACCAAAGCGATTTGAATGAAATTTGGTATAGAGAGAGGTAGAGCTCACATAATTCACATGGAATAGTTTTTATCCCGGAAAATGAAGTATTCCCGTGGGAATGGGTATTTCTGCATCTACCAAACCGATTTAAATGATTTTTGGTATGTGCATAAATAGGGCTCTGAGATGTAAAATAGACTATAAATTATTTTCTATCTAAACTCAACCCTGTAGTCTTCGCGGATGAAGTCGCGGGCAACAGCTAGTATTTTTATGTAGATAAAATTTGATGCCAACCTGCGCTAGGCCAGCGTGGTGGACTACACCCTAAAACCAATGGTAGAGCTCGAGTCCAGCTGTGTATATGGGCTGATGATGAAGATTTTGTTTCAAACCCGTGTTATACGTTTCAGACGCTGCCAGTAATCTTCTTCTTCAGCATGTTGGTAGAGATATTGTTCTATTTCGGAGCTCTGCAGTGGTTCTGCTTGAAGCTGGGACAGCTGCTCCGCGCAGCCACCGGTACCACGGTCGTCGAGAGCGTTATATCCATCGGAAACGTGTTTTTAGGACAGGTATGTCTTCAAGTTGCTAATTTTAGTTGACATACTCAGCCTATCGCTGTCTACTGCTGAACGCAGGCCTCTTCAATAAAGCGCCAACTATTCCGGTCTTGAGCAGGTCTCATCCAACCGTTAAGCGCTATCTTCCTCAAGATTTTAGCTAAAGACGTAACTTTCCTTTCTTATAAACTTAGCTTTATAATGCATGGTGAAATGTTAAGTATTCCCCAATATAGTCATTATAAGTTCTTTGTCTTCCAAATCTTCAATCATATATCTCTCCACAGTCCGAGTCCCTTCTCCTGGTGAAACCGTATCTGGCAGTGCTGACTCCATCCGAATTGCATCTCATTCTGGCGTCTGGTTTCGCTACTGTTTCTGGTAAGTGCCAACTCCATTTAAGTTCCAATACTCCGTTTACTTTTTATTTACTTATAATTTTTTCACGACAGATTTTTATTGACGCCGCAGATTACTGACCATAAAAAACTAGTGGTCTGGTTTTTATTTTCTGATCTTCCATTTCAAAATGTTTGCATTTAATTTTCATTATAAACCGGTATCCACAATGGGCACGGGCCTTTTCTTCTATTGAGAGGCCTTCGTCCACCACGCTGGCCTAGTGGAGATTGCTAGACTACACAGTACACACTTACTAACTTACTTAATAACTTCGTGGATGTTTTTTTAAATAAAAGTGAGACTTGGAAGCCATTAAACGTTCTTAAAAAGTTTATTAGTTTATACTTAGTTCTAGTGCGGGTTGGCATAAAATTTTATCCATATATTATGCTTCCAGGCACCATCCTGGCGTCATACATCGCGTTTGGAGCGGAACCAGCACACTTGGTGACGGCGAGCGTGATGTCCGCGCCAGCCGCCGTGTGTTACGCCAAACTCCTCATGCCGGAGACCAAGCGATCGCTCACCACCGTCGACAATATACAGACCGTCGTCAGGTACTGATAGTCTTCAAGGATAGTCTAGTTTATTGGAATGTTGTATTGGGATAATGATACCGAAAAGTTAATTTGTTGAACCCCTAAACAATGTTTTTGCCCAATATTACGCATTGAATTACTGAGTCTGTATGATATGTCTGTAGAAGACGAGCAAGTGACCTATGAATTCCATACCACAATACTTGTCACGATTAAATACTTGGTTACTACATTTGGTATTTTAATGAGTTCAACAGCCCTTCAAGACAATCGTTCTTCAGCCTTAGAGATATAAACTAATACTTTCAACTTTTCATCTACAGTGAAGACCAATCGGTGTTGTCTGCAGCAACACGCGGTGCTACCAACGGCATAGCACTCATCCTCAACATTGTTGCCAACATCGTGGCGTTTGTCGCCTTCATATCTTTCATCAATGGCCTGATCGGCTACTGCGGAGGACTGCTGGGCAACCCTGAACTCACGTTGGAGTTCATCATGGGGAAAGTCTTCATTCCTCTCTGCTGGGTTATGGGTAAGAACCAGATTTGTTTAAGGGGGGGACTTTGCAATAATGTTTAGGGGGTGATTGAGCTGGGGAAGCTGATTCCCACGCGTTTTGTTCGGTAACTAAAGTTTAAGCTAGAATGCTCACTTTTCTTCAAGGCCTACGGGGTAATTTTTAATATACTTCTTCTTCTTCTTCTTCTTCATCAACCCATAAACGCCCACTGCTGAGCACGGGTCTCCTCTACCCTTGAGAGGGTTTAGGCCATAGTACACCACGCTGGCCTAGTGCGGGTTGACGGACTACACACCTAAGAAATTTCTAAGAACTCTTAGGTGTGCAGGTTTTATCACGATGTTATCCTTCACCGTTAAAGCAAGTGATAATTCAATGTAAATACACACATATTACAAAATTATGACTATCGGGTCCCACAGCACAACTATGTTGATGGAGGTCTATTATGAGAGAGAGGCAGTTTTTTTTGGGTTTTTCTAAAGAAAATTCGCAGTAGCAGCGCAGAGTCTAGAAATGTGCCCGAAAGCTCGCCCATGGAATTCCGTGTGAGGTTAGGTGGGGCACATATTATGTGTATATTTTTAAATAGATTAATAACACTTTTTATTTCCTCATATTTGTCACATTCTTCATGAAACCTTTCTATTAGTCTATGATTTTTCTATTATTTAGATTTTTTTTATTAGCAATAACGACGATAACGATATACCGATATGTTTCCAGGAGTGCCGTGGGAGGAGTGTGAACGAGTGGGATCATTAGTGGGCCTGAAAACGGTCGTCAATGAGTTCGTCGCGTACCAACGTATGGGGGAGATGAAAGCTGCAGGCTTGCTCTCGGTACTGTAAACAAATATTTCGATATTTGGAAGCCGTTAGTATGGCATTAAATGTAAAACTTTTATATTTCAAATAAAAAAAATGTTGGTGTCCAAATGATTGAGTCAGACTAGATGGAGTCAACCTCGAACTCAAAACATAAGTCTTCTTTTATAAATATATTTTTGACCGTAAAATCAAATAAGTAGTGCATTCTGCACCACGAAGTAAATATCGACCAATAATTAACATAGCATGACAGAAGGGAGGCCTTTGCTCAGTGGTGGTATAAAAAAGGGCTGTAGATGACGATGATGATGAAATAACAATTGAAGAACCCAATAAGCCTTTACGCTATACAGCCTAAATGACCACAAACTCGCATTAAGCCAACCAACAGCAGCTTTTCATTTTTGGGTGATATTTTTATTTGGTCATGTGATCGTAGTAGAATGAACAGGTGAGGGACAACTTGCGATACTCTTTCCCATACAAAATACGGAATATTTCCCTTCTAATCTTCTTTAGCTGTTCTGTGTTTATAGCAATGTTTTTTTTTCCTCAGGCTCGTGCTGAGCTGATCGCTACATACGCTCTGTGCGGCTTCACGAATCCAGCCTCCGCAGGTATTATGATGGGCGTCGTCTCAGCTATGGCTCCCAACCAGAGAGAAACTCTGTCTACCGTAAGTTTACACTGTGCTTCACATAACAAGCAAAAAGTATTATTATAGGCTTATGATAGCCTGCATGGTTAGTTAAAAAAATCTTTTGTAATGAAATGCGAGATAATGAGGGATTGATCGCCTTTAAAGAAGATGTTGCTATGATATTTTTAATCTGTAAGGTTTGTTTTTTGAAAGTAAAAAATCTCTCTTTATTCTTCATCTGCAGAAATAGTAGCCTCGGCTACTTACAGGCTCAAAAAGGGTATTAGCAAAATTCCGCATACATGTTTATGAAGAATCCTGATGAGTTTAAGGGCAGCAAATTTAATGTTGATTTTAATTTCCAGTTGGCGGTTAGAGCGTTCTTCGCCGGTTGTGGAATTTGTTTCATGACAGCATGTATTGCGGGTAACTTGACTTTTTATTCCCTTATATTCTATTTAAACAAGATGAAAGACGCTTCAACTTACTTTTTACAACCCTGGGAGGGGCCCCTGCCTAGTAGTGGGATGTGGTATTATTATTTTAGCAAAATAAAGCTAAGGCTTTTGATATTTAACAATGCGTTGAAGGTTTAGTTAGATTTTGAAGTGAATTTCGTCCCGGAATATCCCCTGGTATAACCGATAATTTTTATTCTGATTTCAACATAATGATAACCGGTGAAAAAATAGTGATCTTTTTTAAAAAGAAGATATCAAAATAGTTTGAGTTTTATTAAAAGTTCTTATATTGTCCACAGCTCTCCTCATGCCGGATGGCGCTTTTGGATAAATAAACAAACGGGATTAATAAAATAAGTGACTGTGTATTAAATGTTTAAGTTGACGAATTTATATTTGATAAATATTGTAGTTATTATATCATGTAAATTATTAATAAATAATATAAGAATTATGAGTGTTTTATTAAAATCTGTCGCAGCATTATTTAGAATGCAACAGAGGGAGAATACATACATGTATACAAGCATTTTCAAATTAAGATTTATTATTTTCAAATAGTCCCAAAAGAGATATCCTTTGATTTTCCTTGTTATACTTTTTACAAGATACTGGCAGAAGAATTTCGACTCGTTCTAATTCAGTGATGTAGACAAATGGCCCTCATTCAAAAATGTGACATTCCATCAAAAATGTCACTGCACTATGCACTCAATCGGCGTGAGATTCTTTTTGACAAAAACACAAGACACGACAAGTTATGATACCCTATCAAAATTGCGAAATAATCGCTAGTGTTATTTTCTTTTTCACAGTGAAAATTTTGTGTTACATTGCCGCCTGGCACCGCGTATCGATGTACAACAAACGTCAACCCACACTCACAAGTATACCAGAAAGAAATGAAAATGAAGAAGAAATAACAAGAAAATGGGTACCAAAGAACAAACACGAGGTATTGAAAGCTAAGTACAAATGTCTCAAGAAACTGTTTCAAATTTACGATGCCAGCGTGATTGGCATACTGCCTGCCCCTTACCCTCAGGAAGACGAAGAAGAGAGTAAAAGAAGAAAAAAGCGATCTTACAGGACCAAAACTGATGCGTATACCGGAACGTCGGAGTTGTCGAGCGGTGACGTGTCGCGGTGTGATGTTGAAAACAGTTCTGTTGCAACAGCCGTTATCAGAGACTTGAAAATGACCCAGTACTCATCAACGCACATAGAAAGTAAATCTGTAATAGCCAAATCTGATAAATTCGCGACCACATCGGTTGATAATATGACGGTAGATAAATGTTGCGAGTGTAGAGCGCAAATGGTTCCCCATCCGTTGCCGTACTTGGAAGCAAGTGAGAAACGAAAATTGACGAAGTTTCAAATTTTCATGCAAAGGATATTCGGTTTGCGGCGTGAAAGGGCTTATAAAGGGTATACAATGCCCAATGGTCATGTTTACGCGGCGAGTGACAATAATATATTGAATTATTGTGAAAGACGTAGGCGGAGAGGCTGGCGGTTTCGTCGGCTGCGGAGGCCAAAGAAGATTATCTCAGACGGCGCTCTGGACGTCAAGAGTCCCGTCATTTTAACTTATGTCCAGTCTATTCAGAGGAACTGTCTGATGGACACCACCCCTAGGCAATGCCCTATTATGGGCTGCAATATGATTTCTTATGGTAACTTTTAATATTTTGTATCAGTTAGATGAATGATTTATTTTAGGACTTATCCAGTTAGGTTATTTATAAATTTTCAGGTATAATTAACTACAACGACCATCTCAATCTGTGCCATTTCACGGATCGCAAGCACATCTGCCTGTACTGCCACGAGGGTTTTGAGACGGAATACGACAAATTCTTGCACGAGAACGAACACATCGGCATCAGCAAGTTGAGTTCTAATTTATCCTCGCCGGCGTCGCGACAGACGCACAAACGCGCGAGCGATACCCAAACCGACCCAGAGCTCACGAAATGCAACATCCCTGAGGAGAAATTGAAGAAAATCGTCTCGTTCTTCGACAAAATCACGGATCCAGATAATATCGTAACGGAAATTAAGAAGAGCCGGTATTCGGAATCGAATCTCCATAGTCAGCAGTCGAAGACTGAGACAACAGAGACGTCGACGAGTTCGGACACGGATAAAAGGGCTATTAGTTGTGTGAACCTCCCTCGAAAGACACATAAGCCTAAGTGCACCTCGTCTGCAGCCTCCGATGGCACGTCCAATCACCCGTACGCATCGCCTGTCACGTGCCATTATTGTGGAGAATCATTTAATTATAGGTAAGCTAAATATTGACACTACGTTGTTTTTGTTACATATTCATAATTATATTCGATACTTATAGTCCTGATCCTTGGTATCATCATCACCATCAGCTGGCTTTCTCTATCACCACGCTGGCCTACTGCCGTTTAGCTGACTACCATTAATATTTCTAAAGCCTTTGCTTTTACAATAGCTAAAACAGTGTCTCTTCAGGTCTCATAAATAACTTTTCAAGGAATTTATTTAACTTCGGTTTTCAGGCGACAATTAAGTCTTCACGTGGACCTAGAGCACAGGATACACGACAAGTTCTCCAAGTTCCACAGTTGCGCCGGCATCGTCAGCGGCCGGTACTCCAAGCGAATCGACATGGTGTCAGAGGACGGCAAAATAAGCGTTCAGAGCACAGGCAAGAGTAGGTCGGGTCTGCGGCGCGTCACCACCGCGTCCTCTCTGTCAGACGCTTACTCTTTGAGCAGAGTTAAATCTGAAGAAAGTGTGAGCTGCGACCAATCGACGAACATCGTGTACTACACATCCCTAGAGTCACTCAAGAAGCCGTCATTGCTAAATAATGTACTGCAGAAGGTGAAAAGTGGGATAAATTACAAATGGGAGCCAGGGACTAAAATTGTACGTGTTTAGTTTTGTAGTGTGTTGTGAAGTGGCATTTGTCCTGTCAATATAACTGGAAACTGTGCGTTATGTTTCATTTTAAATAATCCTATCTTTGAAAGAGAAAAGTCAATAAAACAAGCAGGTACAAACCACACGTATTTATTGTAGTTTCGTTTTATATAATACCCTCACACTTGACAGCGTGAGATCGCCAACGGGCAAACGGCAAAACAACTTTGGAAGCCACGTCTGCAGGCCGGCTCGGCCGCGACACACACACTAACAACTTTTACTTGGAAATTCTTATAAACTTATATTCTTATAAACTTTCTTATATGAACTCATTTGATAATAATCATTAATATAAAAAAAATATATTAAAAACACGGCAAGTCCATAAATTCATATGATTTTAATAAAATATGAAAATTATTTGTAAAGGCAAAAAGACTAGTGTCAAGAAAATGTTTAAAAAAAAAAAAAAAAAGAACTGTCAGGCAAAAGTCGATAGTTTGTGCCGCCTAAACCTAAGTTCGCCACAACCGAACCGGACTGTGAATAAACATATAAATATGTTAAAACTTATAATCTACACGATAACATAAACTTAAAATACATATTTTCTTCGCCAAGTGTCAATGTCATTTTAATTATATTTTTTAATCGATTTATCGATTGAATTTTTAATCGATTATGTAACAACATTCACACTTGGCAACCGTTTTAGTATGTTATTCAATATTAATCTTGATTATAAATTGAATTTTATAGTATCTAAACAATAAAATATTGTGTCTAGTGACTAAGACTTTCATGTCGATGATCCGTCAGTGTTCGCAACGTCATACGTTACGTTTAGTCGCAAAAAAGTTTCATGTAATTTTCAATATAACATTGTAATGTATTTGTACGTTGTATAAAAATGTATATATAATATACAAAGACGTGAAAACAATTATATCGATTAACATTGAACAACATACGGCCCGAAATAATATTCAATCCTATACTCCATCTCTAAGATAGTAATGTAATTATTTTTATTTATTATAATCACACTTTGGTGTAGCAATATGACTTATATGTCGACCGTTCGTATATTTATCGATGTGATTATAACTGCATTACTACTCATCAATATTTGACCAATGAAGTACATATCTACATGACGTCACATAAAATTGAACATGGCGTCATATTAACGGGTTGGAGGTTAAGATTGACCATGACTTCTGGCCGCGATAAACAAAATTTTCAACACGACGAAACAGAATGAGTGAACAGAAGGCGCCACGCGACTTGTGGTAGCGATCTCACAACATCAACGCGTTCCAACGCACCAGAAACCATACATTTAGCACCATACCATGATATTACATTATCACTTCAATGGGAATATAAACTGTTGTTTGGTAGTTGCGGGTAGTTATTCTATTTTAATGGTGCGGGTATTTGAATTTTTTGCAGCTACAGTTCAGGACTGAAGCTGGTGGAACCAGAGTGCCCAACTGCTTTTTGATGACTTGACCTATTTGTATTTTCGGAATTTATACATGTTAATCTACAAGACCAGAACAGTTACTGTTAACATAATTTTGACATAGATGGCAGTATAAGCACATGTCGGACCTGGTTTAAATTGTCGAAAATTAAAGTGCCAGACTGGTCGGTATGTGGTATGTCATAAGTTATCAAAAAGCAGTTGGGCCACTCTGGTCCTAGCAGCCTCACTTGTCAAGATTACCAGAACTATCTGTAAATATTGCCAATTTATATTTTATATTCCCATTACAAACATTACCTAGAATCGACGGCATTTTAGTTATCAAGGAAGAACAGAGCAAACATTTTTTTAAGTTATAAACAATATTTTTACCCGTTTTTCAAACATTTTTTTTCAACAAACATATTCGATATTAAATTTTTTTATTTCCTTTGGTTACATAGGCTTTAACTATTTTTTTACTGGCTTCATCCAGTCGATATTAAAAAATTTAAACAGCCCTTGTTTCTCCTAAAACGAGCTCCTGTTTTGAGTAAACCTTCCAAAGATATATATACTAAAATGCCTTCAACTCCTCCTTACATTTCCTCACATCGCCAGGTAAACATATCGAAAATATCATCTGTAACAGTTGACAAGTTGCTAGTGTAGTATATCTCACAGCGTGCTCGTGTATGTACTGACGGTAGTGCGAGATATTGACGAAATTACTACCCTCAATTTATGATTTTTTTTTATACAGGATGTATTCAGTGATTGCTCAGGGAGGTAATAGCTAGTGGATACAAACCCACTGGCTTTAAAAAAAATGATAAAAACTTTTACCTGTATTGTCTGAATACACCTGTATAAGTCAATTGTATGTATTAATGTCGACTTCACAAGTAATAATGTTTATGGTTTATTTAAACAATCTCTCGCACTACCCTCACAAGAATTTAAAAAATACTTTTTAAAAACGTTTTGCAAAATATTATCCACGATTAACGATAGGAATCGATACATTTGGTTGTAAACAGACTGATATAAGTGGTAGTATGGGGCGGCGTGACAATATCTTTGCCGCGACGCGTCTCGTAACAAAACCTAAATATACTACGAATTACCGTCAAAAACGTTAAACCAATGTGTTCTATTTACAATGTTTTGTTGTGTTTTGTGTTCGTTTGTTTTGTGAAAAATTTATTTCTCATTTGTGGGTAGTGTAAAAAAATTTTAAACAGTGCTTAATGTCTAAAAAAAGTCAAGGGCTGAACTAATGAGACAGTCACGATTTTAGGACATTTCAAATTAATATTATTGTAGTGACCAGCACTGCTTTTATTCAGTCAAAATATATATAAACCAATGAATCTTTGCTGTCTCCATTAACAACAATCATTTAACCAAGAAAGACATTTATCATCAAGATTATTACTGTATGATATAACATATCAATTGATTCTATACAAATGGGAATTTGAGGAATAAAATTTCAGGTTAATACATAAACAAATGAACACAAAACATCAACAATCGACGTATTAATAGAGATAAAATAAAGTAAAGCACACAGCTACTTGTGTAAAAATCCGACATAATGAATCGAGTACAGTTAAATGCATTTGACAATGGCAACAAGGGAGGCTCGGTCACTCTTGTATACACTAATACTGTATTTCAATCTATAAGATGTCAGTGAGAAAAAGCAATATTAAACCTGTATTGCCATATTAGATGCAATTTTTAGGCTAAGTCCTGGTTAAAGACTTAGAAACATATATATTTTAACAGTGATATAATGAGAGTGATATAATTTTTATTTAACATTGTTTATATTTTACATAAAGTATGCTATAACAGACTGGCTAAATTCTCTTTCCACAATGCTCTAATTATTTATTCAATTAGTATGGTAACACCAATGTTCTCCTAAGTTGAATCTACCTTCATTTCATATATTTATATTATTTTCCCACTCCGGACTCGAACCAAGTACCCTCAGCATTAGATTCCCGAGCCCCCCAGTGTGAACTGACTGCGGTACGTGAGTACCTCAAGCTCGCGAGAAAACTATTAACATATAAAAACGGACAAACAATCGAACATCTAAAATGTTACTTATATTACAACGTTACAACGATTGCGTCGCAAACAGTACTCGCATAAAATTATGTTTTTTAAGTATAGTTTTCTTCAATAAAATGGATGAAAATATAGAAATTTGGTTCATAGGAACGATTAATTAAAAAGAAAATACATACTTTTCGCTATTAGATGTACAAAATACGAGGGTTCACGATTTATTTTTGGCAATGATTTTTTTTAATGCTTATGCGAGTACGGTTACCGAGCGTCATTAAAAAAATCTAATTCCTCGTGAAATATCGATAATCGCTTACAATTACAACATCACTAAGACTTTTAACGGAGGTATCTCATTTTTGTATTGTTGAGCTAAACTCTTGTAGTTTTGTGTGTTTGTGTGTGTATATGTGAGTATAAATCCTTTGTATCTTCATTCATCTGAAAAGAAAAATAAATATAATTAAAATCTATATATAGTATTTTGTTAAATTTGTGTAGATTATATACTATCATTGCATAGTCAACTGAGATCTAAACTCTCACAATTGTAGGAGGACCATAGCAGTAGGATTTATATGGGCTAATGATGGTGATGGTGATGAGGATGATGATATCACTGATGATGACGATTTTGATGATGATGACAATGATAATGATGTTGATTCTAATGATTAGTAAAACGATAATGATATTGATGATACTGATGTTGGTGGTAATGATAACAATGATAGTGATGTTGAATCTTTTGATGACAAGGTGCAGGTGATGACTGGCGATGCTGATGTAGTACGCACGTGCCTAGGACATGGAGGAGCAGGGCAGGCGCGGCGACCCCATCTGCGTGAGCACGCGGTCCAGCCACTGCAGCGGCCCGTTCAGGTGCAGCTCGATCCAGCACGGCGTCGACGTCACCGTCTGCCGCCTGCAATACAACAGAATACAGTAGAAATAAACTTTATTGTACACACAAGACAAAACAAGAAAAAATTATAATACGTATTTACACAAGTTTTTATAAACATTCAATAAAGTTTAATGTTCCATATATTAACTACTACGTTTTTTTATGGATTTTGTGGCGTGGTTAGGAAGACACCTACAAAAAACGAGATGATGAGGGTATGATTACCGCCTTGAATGTTGACAGCAACATTTATGGGTCTGGGTGCTTGTGACTTGTGAGAGTAAAGTTTCTCGTGGTTTCTGATACCTACGACACAAGACTAGTATCTAACTTGGGGTCAGGACTATGTGTGTGACTGTTGGTTGTATTTGTTAATTATTATTATTACTGTAATGGCGCGGAGAACTGACGGCCGATGGGGCCAGAAAGTTCTCCAGTGCAGGCCACGTACTGGAAAGCGCAGGACGTCCCCCGACAAGGTAGTCCAACGACCTTGTAAAGGCCGCAGGACGTCGCTGGCTGCAATAGGTTTCGGTGGAAGTCATTGGGGGAGGCCTATGTCCAGCAGTGGACCAGAATTGGCTGACAATGATGATGATGATGAATGTGATAGTCATAGACGAGGACCTGTACTCTGCGCCCCAGCCCTTGACGAAGCTCATGCGGATGGTGCACATGCGCGTGAGCTGGAACACGGCCTCGAAGCCCTGCGACACCGACTGCGACAGCAGCGCCGCGAACTCCTGGTTGTTGAAGATCTTCAGGTTGCAGCCTGGAAAATATCGACAATATATTCATAGCTTTAGTACTAGATAGGTGGAATAACTAGGTATGTAGGTACACTAGACAAGTCTTTCGACTTGTGTAATCGAAGTGGCGGTTCTTCCACAGAAGCGCAATAAGCTTTACATGTTAGTAGTGTATGTTCTAGTTCATAAATGTTTATTGTGGGTTAAGGAAATTCTCATTTATATGTCAAAATGCTTTATAGAATAAATATTAAAGATTATTACTACCACTGTCTCCGTGCCTATAAGTCAGCGCAGTCAAATTAGTGTGGTTTGGCGAGATCCTATATACTCTGAAGCCTCTTATACAATATTCGGTATACCACACTTATTTTTAACAAAACCAAAGGTCGAGAATCTCGGCGGTCGCGGGTTCGAACCCCATGCACACACCTATGACTTTTCGAAGTTATGTGTGTATTCACATTGAATAATCACTTGCTTTAACGGTGAAGGAAAACATCGTGATAAAACCTGCACACCTTAAAAAAGTTCTTAGAAATTTCTTAGGTGTGTAGTCCGCCAACCCGCACTAGGCCAGCGTGGCGGACTATGGCCTAAACCCTCTCAATGGTAGAGGAGACCCGTGCGCAGCAGTGGGCGTATATGGGTTGATGAAGAAGAAAGGAGGAATTGGAAATAAACAGTTATCTATTTCGATGACGAAATGATGATGAAATGACAGAGAAAATATTCCTGAGTTGGTAAACACTTGATCTTAATTATTAATTGTTTAATATAAATTGCTAGTAAAGTTAGAGAGTTGTACATACCTGGTGGTATTTTGCACACGGTGGCCGGATGCCAGCCGTAGCGCTGGTTGCAGTTGGGACTCTGCACGAATATTGACGAGTCGCTGAGACACTCGGCAAACACTTCGCCTGGAACATTATATCATTTGTATTGGTGTATGTTGATTATGATATGAGTAAGAAAAGATTTGATTTGTCCATCAGGTAGTTAGATAAAGATTAAATTAATTCTAGCTTTGTAAAAGCAACATTCACAACATAATTTTATTCCATTCTAGAGTAAAGATCCAAATGACAATTTAATATACTATAGTTAACTTTTAGGATCTTAAACTATTTTCTTAAAATATTAGCTATTGGAACTTGTTTAAAATCTTTTGTCTACTTCATAAAAGAACACTGTTTCCCCAACATATTATTATACTTCTAGTTCTCATACTCACCACCAATATAATACAATCTGACGCCTTTGCCGATGTGTCGACGCGTTTGTTCCACCACTTCATTTCTGTTCACGTTTGACAGGAGACCCAGACAGAACCTGCAGAAATAATTATTTATAAATATGTTTATAGTGTGTATCACTACATAGTATAAAACAAAGTCGCTTTCTCTGTCCCTATGTCCCTTTGTATGCTTAAATCTTTGAAACTACGCAACGGATTTTGATGCGGTTTTTTAATAGATAGAGTGATTCAAGAGGAAGGTTTATATGTATTATAAAATCCATTAAATATCAGCATTGCACCCGTGCGAAGCCGAGGCGGGTCGCTAGTTAAGTTATATAAAATAAAATGTATAAAATGGTGTTTAGTTATGAGTATCTTGAAGAGTTATCGAGTTGCTTTATATAAAATATCACTGACTTTGTAAATGTATCTTGTAAATAAGGTGTTGAGAGGAAAGTGTTTCAAATTATTATTAATATTTATGATCACATTTCGGGTGGACTTTCGTTAATATTAGGAAAAAGTTTGTTTTTCTTGGGAGATGGCTTTGCAAAGTGAATAGTTTTGTTATAATAACTAGTATTGTCATGAATTTGAGCCCAATAACTAGTGATTTCAACTGAGTATTAGGGTCAATCAACTTTTAAATGTACCATCAATGATAGATTTTATATATCAATTTTTTTATCTTAAATTTGTATATTTTATACGTATTTGTTGTTGATAATTATTTATATTTAAGGAATTCAAATAGAGCAGAACAATTTATGGTAAATTTTACTCAAAAATTCACATGACTGTAGTTAAGATAGTCCCTTGGACATTTAAAAATTCAGTCAAATTGTTAATTTACTTTTAAATATTAGAATCATATTTGAAAAACCTTACTGTTCTTTTAAAGTAAAAATGACGATAATGTGTCTTTAGGAGATAAGAAAAAAGTGGTTGTCCAGTGGACATAGACGTTTGTCCATAGGAAATACTCGGGTGTCCAAAGGGGACTCTATGATGAAAATCGCATGTATTTCTTCTTTTATGTAATAAAAAAACAACTATTTGAAAATAATTATCAGTATTAGAAAAGAAAATATTGATTAATTCAGACAACGATCTTGGATGTCCAAGGGACTGGTGGTGATATTTATTAGTCTTTCCGCTCCCTGGTAATAAATAATAATATTTTGAATTAGGTCTTACGCACAGTAAAAAATATACATTTAATTGAATATATTCCACTTTAATTTACTACAATATATAAAATACAAAAGTTTTTGTGCTGGTTGTCCAGTGGACACACAATAAAGCCACGCTCTTTTTCAAAATACACTCGGACGACTGGCGGCGCGGAAAAGATGAAATCAAAATCGAGGCTGGATGAATGTTGTCACGAAATAAATCGACTTGAGTTCCAAGCAGTAGTCACGCCATAAATGTTTGGATTTTGGAACTTTTTTACCGTTGTCCGGTGGAAGTCAGAATAATAAAATATAATAGGGACTAAAATAAACATGAAAAAAGGTCGTTAAGGTTTTAAAGCAAACAAAATCTATTTACTAGCATCATAGTAGATATTGTAATTAATAATTATGTTTCATTGTAATGGATTGCCATATATAATTTTTTTGGAAAAATTAATGTTTCATTGTACTAACCTACTGGGGGACAAATTTACATAGTACTGATAGGACAGATAAAAGTTGATTGACCCATTAATAAATCATTATTTAGTAATAATCGCCTTTTTTATTTGTACCTATGAAATATAGTATTTATTGTTACTGGTTACCCTTCAAGTACACAAATGTGATGTAAGTATTCTATAAAATGTTAGACGCTTAGCTAATTGTGTCAAAAAATACAACATAGGTACCAACCTCTCGCTATTACTAGGGTCGGTGAATCCGTCGACGGTGATGGAGGGCTGCGAGGCGTGGAAGGTCTCGCCCACCCTGGTGTTGAGCTCGTAGTAGCTGATGCTGCACCAGAAGGCCGGCTCGTGGTACAGCACCGGCGCCGCCTCCGCCACGCCCGGCGGCGACGGAGTGAGCCGGGTCAGGTCTGCCAGGTACACATACTTATTACTCATTGCATGCTTACTATATCTCATTCACGATAACTTGATTCTTTTGGCATATCGACTAATGAAGGGAAACAGAAAATATCTAGTAGTTCAGAAATATTGCGTTTTAAAATACTGTATTATGTGTGAAATTCTTTATTACTTTCGACATGTAAAACCTTATGTAGATAAGCGATGGTGGGTCAAAGTTCATAATAAGTACCTATTTAATATAACAGGGTTATTTTTAGGCCTCCCGCCAAATCTAAATAGGTGTTTTAGACCACGAAAGTGAACAACTTCTTCATAGAAACACGGGTCAAAAAGTGAAAAAAGAAATCAGACCTTCTACACGAAATCGACCACGAGAGCAGTTTTCTATGGCCTTCCAAAACTTCGAATTATTTATCATGTTTCTTTGGAAAAGTTGTTTGGTTTCATGGTCTAAACCACCTCTTTTATATTGACGGGAGGTCCAAAAATAACCCAGTATCTAAAAATTAAAGTTGAAAAATTAAATAGCTTTATCTTTAAAACAGTTTTTATTAAGTAAAAGGAGCACAGCCATGATCATCATAGTGTTCAGTAAAATTATCGACGTGGACTTCGATACGAACGATGTTACGTCCCTTTCCGTCCGACCGATGTAACATTGTACAAGCGTCTATTATTTTCAGTGTTCCTATTTTAATTTTACTTTGAAGCAATAAAGTCTCAAAATTTTCGAAAAACGCTTATATCTTTAGGGACTTTTGTGTTGTGTGTATTTTTTATATTTATCAAATCATTAAAATAATAAAATGATACGTTTTTTATTTCAAAGTCATGTCTCAGAAAAATTGACATCTGCCAAAAGAATCAAGTTATCGTGAATGAGGTATAAAACTACAAATAATCTTTATTCAAATACTTTTACATCATCGATTTTAAGCCATTGCTACTGTGAACAAATTGTCAATGTTAAAAGATCATTGAAAAGAACTGTAAGACATGTACATAATTGTGCAGTTCCATCATTATAAAATTTGATTTGGTTTCTTTATGTGTAAAATATAGTTACGTATATGAAAACCAAGTAAAAAATGCAATAGCAGCAAATATTTTGATTTATTTATTAATTCCTGGTTGTCTAAACTCTGAAATGCTTAATCCAAGATTTGAACCCACATCCTTTTGAGCCATGGAGACTGCTAACTGACCCCAATTTCGTTATAAATTAAATATTTCAATAACAATCAAATAAAATTATACTGATAAATTTATCCTTTCAGAAATATAAAAATATGAATAAACTATTAAAAAATAATAAATAAAAATTGTCAACAAACTCACTCATGTTGTCGTTATGGTCCATGGGGTCGCCGTCCTCGCTGATGTAGCCCGGCGGTGGGGTCTCCACTGTTGACGAGCTCCTGGAAGACCCCAAACATTGTTTTTTACTTTCATAATACTTGAACATTTTGAATGATGCAGATTAATGTTTTTATGGAACTTCAAGTGATCAGTTCATTTATTTATGTTGTTCAAGAAAGATTTTTTTACTATATTTTCTTCTATTGTATAAAGCTTAAAGATTCATATTATATTGATATATTTTATTTAACAAGTTTATGCAAACAACCACAAGTATTAAACCTATGTATTAATAATGGATTCGTTAATTTTTTTGTTTTTTGTGTATGAATGAATTATTGGCAGTACTTCATATGTCAAATTTTTTTTATGAAATAAAATATTAATGCTTAAAGATTCTAAATTTTGTAAGGCAAACTGGGCTTTTGGCTTCCATAGAAATACTAGAATGGTTATATAATTCGTGGATGAGTGAGTACGGGTGTATTCAGACCGTGATCGGGCCATACAACCATCGGTATTAAATGTATGTGGTTTGTATTTGTATTTACCATGGCTTGAAAGGATTTAAGATGAATGGGTATGTGAAATCGTGGATGTATGTGTATGTGTGTGTATGTATGTATGGTACTGACACGTGCACGGTGGTGTTGCCGGGCACCTGCTGCGCGAGCGTGGCCTCCAGGTACATGGCGCTGTGTGTATGTGTGTGTATGTATGTATGGTACTGACACGTGCACGGTGGTGTTGCCGGGCACCTGCTGGGCGAGCGTGGCCTCCAGGTACATGGCGCTGTGTGTATGTGTGTGTATGTATGTATGGTACTGACACGTGCACGGTGGTGTTGCCGGGCACCTGCTGCGCGAGCGTGGCCTCCAGGTACATGGCGCTGTGTGTATGTGTGTGTATGTATGTATGGTACTGACACGTGCACGGTGGTGTTGCCGGGCACCTGCTGGGCGAGCGTGGCCTCCAGGTACATGGCGCTGTGTGTATGTGTGTGTATGTATGTATGGTACTGACACGTGCACGGTGGTGTTGCCGGGCACCTGCTGGGCGAGCGTGGCCTCCAGGTACATGGCGCTGTGTGTATGTGTGTGTATGTATGTATGGTACTGACACGTGCACGGTGGTGTTGCCGGGCACCTGCTGCGCGAGCGTGGCCTCCAGGTACATGGCGCTGTGTGTATGTGTGTGTATGTATGTATGGTACTGACACGTGCACGGTGGTGTTGCCGGGCACCTGCTGCGCGAGCGTGGCCTCCAGGTACATGGCGCTGTGTGTATGTGTGTGTATGTATGTATGGTACTGACACGTGCACGGTGGTGTTGCCGGGCACCTGCTGCGCGAGCGTGGCCTCCAGGTACATGGCGCTGTGTGTATGTGTGTGTATGTATGTATGGTACTGACACGTGCACGGTGGTGTTGCCGGGCACCTGCTGCGCGAGCGTGGCCTCCAGGTACATGGCGCTGTGTGTATGTGTGTGTATGTATGTATGGTACTGACACGTGCACGGTGGTGTTGCCGGGCACCTGCTGCGCGAGCGTGGCCTCCAGGTACATGGCGCTGTGTGTATGTGTGTGTATGTGGGTCAATCAACTTTTATCTGTCCTATCAGTACTATGTAAATTTGTCCCCCAGTAGGTTAGTACAATGAAACATTAATTTTTCCAAAAAAATTATATATGGCAATCCATTACAATGAAACATAATTATTAATTACAATATCTACTATGATGCTAGTAAATAGATTTTGTTTGCTTTAAAACCTTAACGACCTTTTTGCATGTTTATTTTAGTCCCTATTATATTTTATTATTCTGACTTCCACCGGACAACGGTAAAAAAGTTCCAAAATCCAAACATTTATGGCGTGACTACTGCCTGGAACTCAAGTCGATTTATTTCGTGACAACATTCATCCAGCCCCGATTTTGATTTCATCTTTTCCGCGGCGCCAGTCGACCGAGTGTATTTTGAAAAAGAGCGTGGCTTTATTGTGTGTCCACTGGACAACCAGCACAAAAACTTTTGTATTTTATATATTGTAGTAAATTAAAGTGGAATATATTCAATTTAATGTATATTTTTTACTGTGCGTAAGACCTAATTCAAAATATTATTATTTATTACCAGGGAGCGGAAAGACTAATAAATATCACCACCAGTCCCTTGGACATCCAAGATCGTTGTCTGAATTATTCAATATTTTCTCTTCTAATACTGATAATTATTTTCAAATAGTTGTTTTTTTATTACATAAAAGAAGAAATACATGCGATTTTCATCATAGAGTCCCCTTTGGACACCCGAGTATTTCCTATGGACAAACGTCTATGTCCACTGGACAACCACTTTTTTCTTATCTCCTAAAGACACATTATCGTCATTTTTACTTTAAAAGAACAGTAAGGTTTTTCAAATATGATTCTAATATTTAAAAGTAAATTAACAATTTGACTGAATTTTTAAATGTCCAAGGGACTATCTTAACTACAGTCATGTGAATTTTTGAGTAAAATTTACCATAAATTGTTCTGCTCTATTTGAATTCCTTAAATATAAATAATTATCAACAACAAATACGTATAAAATATACAAATTTAAGAAAAAAAAATTGATATATAAAATCTATCATTGATGGTACATTTAAAAGTTGATTGACCCATGTATGTATGGTACTGACACGTGCACGGTGGTGTTGCCGGGCACCTGCTGCGCGAGCGTGGCCTCCAGGTACATGGCGCTGTGTGTATGTGTGTGTATGTATGTATGGTACTGACACGTGCACGGTGGTGTTGCCGGGCACCTGCTGCGCGAGCGTGGCCTCCAGGTACATGGCGCTGTGTGTATGTGTGTGTATGTATGTATGGTACTGACACGTGCACGGTGGTGTTGCCGGGCACCTGCTGCGCGAGCGTGGCCTCCAGGTACATGGCGCTGTGTGTATGTGTGTGTATGTATGTATGGTACTGACACGTGCACGGTGGTGTTGCCGGGCACCTGCTGCGCGAGCGTGGCCTCCAGGTACATGGCGCTGTGTGTATGTGTGTGTATGTATGTATGGTACTGACACGTGCACGGTGGTGTTGCCGGGCACCTGCTGCGCGAGCGTGGCCTCCAGGTACATGGCGCTGTGTGCGCCCGCGCCCACCACGCCAGACTGCATCGCGCTCACCAACAACGACCTCAACACACAAATACAATGTCAATGCATCACTTCTATCTGCACTATACCCTCACATCACTATACATTCCACTGCTGCCCACGGGCCTTCTATAGGCTATACTATTGAGGGGCTAGGCCTTAGTCAAACACACTGGCCTAGTAAGGTAAGTATGCGCCACTAACTACACCCAACAATACCCAACATTACCAGACATAACGAGTTCAAAATGGCCTTTATTAAAATATGTTTTTTAAATAATAAATAAACCCAACAGTCTTATAATTCTGGCCGATCATTAAGATACACTTGTGTCGTGGGTATCAGAAATATTTTATATTTCTGTCAATAACAATGCCTTCCCAAACCCTCGTAGTACAAATTCCCATGTTAACTAGAACAAACATAGATACTTACGGATCAGGATGTTCGTGGTGTGGCTGTATGTAGTCTGTGTAGGGCGGCGGCGCTCGCACTTCGCCCTCGCCGCAACGAGGCACCAAGATTGGCGGCAGTGCTGCCAGAAATAAACACATAATTATCTTCAAGATTATTCTTAAGATCAATTCAATCAATGCTACTAACAAATTAATTACTAACGAATATTAAGTCGATATCTTTGCAATTTTAATATTTGCAGTGTTTATAAGACTGATATGATTCATAAGTAAGATTTAATCCTTTTGTAGGATTAGGACTGTGTGCCTGGCTGTGGAATAAAATTACTTTGAGGGTGCTTACCAGGCGAATCGATTTTATTGTAGTGGTAAGGGTTTATGCAGACTTCGTCCTTTTTCAGTTGGTATGCGAACTCGCAGTGGTCCACTGGCTTCAATTCATGCTGGCTCTGAAACAAAAACGAATATCATTTATACTAATTAAACAGTGTGAATAATTTCCGTAATACAGTCATTTCACTGACAGGGGCAATCATGATGCAAGAACCTGCTTATGTCTACCAAAAAGTGATTTGTATGTTTTAATGGATCCAGTTAATAAACTACATTCAAAACAAAAGTATTTAGATGTTGAGGGATTTGTACCAGTGACGGCACTTCTATAGAAGCCCTAAAAGTTACACATTAATTGTGTGATGTCCAATTTATAATTCTTTATTGAGGGGTCACTTATATTTTCAGTTATATGTCAACAATTTTGTTAATTAAAGATTATTATTCGATTTTTTGTAAGGCAAGCTAGTGTAACAGTGAAGGCTCATTTAAAATAGGATTAACATTTTCATATACATCACGACTTTTTTGTTGGTTAGAGTCATGACTGTAATTTTCGAAATCTTTTCGTAGGAGCTATCACACATATGGCAAGGAAATATTGTGATATAATAATAAAGATATGATATTCCAGATGTTGTTCATGCTGAAGCTACTCACTTGCAGCTGCGGCCAACGCCACAGCCTGCAGTACACTACATGCGGCAGGCCCTTGCGGTACTGACCGTTGATGCCGTTGTCATTAGGTTTCACTCTGTTGACAAACATACAAAATACTCAACTAGCAATACATTTGCTCCTCATTTAATACCTAAGATTAAGTATCTTTCATTCTTGAAGTTGTAGGCAATAATACAATTTATTGCCCAATCTTATATGTTTTGCCTGACATATAAATCGGAGGTAAAAATTACTATTTATGCAAAAATACCTGAGCAAAGTAAGCTGCTACTTAGTAAAAATTATTTAGTTATTCTGAAATCTTCTAATGTTTTATTATCAAGGTGGGATGAGGAAAGTATATTTTATAAAAAAAAACTGTTTTATTGTATAATCTTTTTCTTCTTCATCAACCCATGTACGCCCACTGCTGAGCATAGGTCTTCTCTACAATTGAGAGGGTTTAGGCCATAGTCCACCACGCTGGCCTAGTGCAGGTTGGCGGACTACACACCGAAGAAATTCCTAAGAACTTTTAGGTGTGCAGGTTTCATCAGGATGTTTTCCTTCACCGATGAAGCAAGTGATAATTCAAAGTGAATACACACATAACTTCGAAAAGTCAGAGGTGTGTGCCTTGGGTTCGAACCTGCGACCGCCGAGATTCTCGACCGCGCGACTAAACTTCAAGGCTATCACTGCTTCTAATAATGTGTATTATGATGTCATTATATTTCATCCTTCTTCTATTGTGATTAACACATAAAATAAGCCCCAAGAATAATAGGAAAACAATAATAACAGGTATATCTAAATACAATTGTATCACAAAAATATAAGAGAATTCTATTTTAGCTCTAGTCAAGATTACGTATAGGCTGTGTCGTCAATCTTACAAAGCAAGTGTTATTTCTATTATTTTCCTAAACTTTGACATTATAATCAATGAATTGAATTTTCCCTCTTTTACAGTAATAAAATGAAATGCATTATTTCAATCACACATAATGTAGAAGGATATTATTTTGAAATCTTGCAAGTATTTTTCAACTCAATACTTATTACTATTAAAACACTGTTTTCTATATTTTACAATAGAAAAATCAGGATAAAATAATCTTCCTTTGAATACTGGTATCAATTATGTGTAAAATATAGAATTCTTGAGTATCATAAGAAAACAATGATATAACATCAATTACTTCATAAAATCTCGGATATACGAACTCCTTATTATAATCGATAAAAAATAGACTTACAATCTTGTCAATATTTATCAATATAACCTTTACGTGATACATTAATTTGGGTGTTAGCAAAAACTGCACACTACGTAACTGAGGTTATTGACCTTGAACATATCGACTTTATTGCGATACAATGAGACCTAAACTCGCACGATTTTGTTGTCAAAATTACTTTGGCGCCATTTTTTATCGCAGAAAATCTAATTAGAATCTTGTTTCATCCTAATATTCAGTAATTACAAGCAAAAATTAAGTAACTCGGCGAAAAGCGAGAGGCTCGAAATGAACATTAGTAGGATATTGGACAAGACGATTAATATCGCTTTAGTATTTTTGCGTCTTAATTTTCTAATACAACCTTTTTTCATAAAACAACCAGGAAGATATTCGCAGATCGTAAATATTTAATTTTTTTTAAACAAAACAAATTACCTACTCCGTCACAACAGCACACACTTAAAACACCGGAACACCACTAACGTCACAAAAACAGTCTAGTTATCCTCGTAATTTTGTTAATAACGAAGTATAAAAAATCCAAGAACATCAAAATACGGCCGCCATGTTGACAAAAGCTTCGATTGTTTTGACGGAGAGTTGACCTTTTCGATTTTGCGTCCTGCATTTTATAACATCACCAAATTCGGATGGCCATCCTTTAGTAGAATGCCTTAGAAAGTCCATGCCATTTTAAAATTGGTCGGATTATACGTTTAAAAATATACAGTTCACATTTCCGAACGAACTTTACAATGACAGAAAAAAATCAGCTGATATTGTCAGCATTTTTTAATTTTATTCTTATTAGGTTTTATAAGCAGAATCTAATATGAAAGGCCATCATTTTCGTTCATAAATTTATTATGAACAAAATGATGAATGATGCTTTGACTAATAATGCAGCTTATTTAATGTCATTACCACAAGGCAACATATCCTGTATGGCCTTTAAGATAAAGTTCAAAAACAATGAAATGTATATTTGTGACCGGAAACGTCACATTCTAAAATGATTGTTATCAAATGAGTAAATCAATATTGTACTGACCTGGGAATTGTAACACATTTGGTATGACTATTTTGGCTCGAAATTGCCTTTTCCAATTCTTCAAGAGCTCCACTTTTTTTAAGTTTCTTTACTAAACTTTTCACTGCTTTCTCAGACCATTTATCTTCAGCAGCGGAAGAACCTTCAGGCCCTTTTTTCCAGCCTAACAGCCGCTTTACAACCGGCGGAGTTAGCGGAAACATACTGTATATATCACTGACTAAGCCATTAACACAAACCCATTAGCATTCGAATGAATAAATTACAAATAAGCACACCATTTATTGCGTTCCGTATTTAGATAAACTGTCCGCCATATTGAGTCCGAATGACAGTTCACATGTCAATCAACAGATCTGACCTTTTATTGCTATCTCTTTCCAATGTGTAGTAATTTTCATCTAGTGTAGTATTCATTGCAGTTTTTTAATCACAATTTTGTTATCAACAGAACTGATAGTTAAGAGGCAGTTTAATACTGCAGTTTTATAAAAATATTTTATATTAAAAAACGATATCGAAAAGCTGTGAATCATATTATGGGACGAATAAACGAATGACATTGAAAAAGCAAAGTATTTGTTTATGGTTTTGGAAATGTATCAATTTTGAACTGACATTTAACTTGAAAAATTCAAATTTCATTTGTTTTTATTTGATTTGTTAGTGCCAGTTGCCTAAGAAATGTGAAGATTTGTGATGAATCAGTAGAATTGGTAAGGAGAAATAGTTTAATACCATATAACATGTACATTCATACGCTTCTTTGTGATAAATGTTATACAAATAGTTAAATGTAACTGTGCAGTCACTGGCCATATATTTTTGTTTTAAGTGGCCAGCCAGTGTTGTCCAATCACTTCATCTGTTAATTAGCTTGGCTGGAAAGCTAGCTAAATGTGAATAAAATATGTTTACAGGTTTCCCGCCAATTTATTGGACGATTAAATTTAAATAAAATAAAGTTGATAGTTATTTTTTTCCTGTATAACTATAATGATTTACCTAATCTACTTGCTATATCATTATTTTCAATTTCAACTGTTAGTATTGTTTAAAAATAACTGCATTTAAGAACATTGTACTAAACATTACTTGAGCAACATAACTATTATGTTTTCAATAACAAATAATTAATGTAATAAATACTAATACTAGCACACTAATAAATTTTAATTTGATCTTGAATTACTTGACATACAAACCAAATTATTGGTACATTAGTTTACACATAGTTTGTTGTTCCTTTTCCATTTTTAAATTTACTTTGAATTGAATTCTGAAGGTCCAGATGATGGTTATCAGAAACAATCTGATTTTAGTGGCTCCAAGTTTCAAGTTGTCTTTTATAGTTAGTTATTGACCCATAGTTTGCAGAATTTGGAGTCCTGAGATACTACTTTTGTTTCATCAATTGTCCCTTCATGCATTTATGTTTCTTCAGTGTGTTCCTAACTGATCTCAAATTCATGACTGCAACAATCTACTTTTAAATAAATTAAATATAGATAGTTTTCCAATTTGTTTATTAAGAAAATTTATTATGTTATTTTGTTAACTAATTTGCCGGTTTAATGATAGCTCTGCACATGATTAAATAACCATGGATTTAGATGATTATTATGAAGAGGTAACAAATGTTTATTTCTACATTCTATCTCAATAACAAGGACAAATCCATTGGTGTTTTTGTGCAATGTTTCAGACTTTATTACCCCAATATTGCAGCAGGAAGTTTGATTTCTTATCAACATGACCATAGGTTGTATTATTAACTGTGGAGGATCTATGATGATTGTTTTCTTTGATTGACTTTTGAATTTTTCAATACTCTAGGACCTAGGTATTGGAATTGTATGTAAAATATTTCAGAGTTTTAGAAGATGGCTTCTCAACAACCATTAGTCCTTTGCATGGACAACTCTTTGGGGGAAGAAGTTGCTCTGAGGGTAGAACCAGAAGAAGACTTCCAAACATTCTTGGAAAAAGCTAGGTAATCATATTGTGGTTTTGAGAGGATGCTTTGTACCGTTAGGCCTTACTTATATAAACCTCAGTTAATTGCATTGTTTTTTTAAACATATTTTGCTTGTTCTAAAGCCATCAATTGATAGAGTAAGGTAAAGCATTTCAAAGTAGGTGATACATTGATTCAAGGTTTGTGAGTAAAGCCATTTATGTTGCATGCAATGACTCCAGGTTAATTATAATTTCAGAACAGTTTTGGGGTATGAGGTAGACATGAATCTAATAACTGGAAATCAACCGGCATCTCTTACTGACAACATGTATCAGTTCCTTCTAAATGCTGAGCAGCAAATGCAAAACACGCAATTTGATCAAATCTTGGACCCAAATCCAGATTCAGTGTATGTTTTAGATGATGGAACACAAATAAGGGCATCACAAATACATTTTGATAATGACGATCCGCCAATTGACTTTGTTGTTGGTAACATGCCTTTTGTTAAATACACGGATGACGTAGACGAATTAGATCTCGAAGATAGCCAAATAGAAAAAACAGTTGATTACAATATCATTGAAAGTCCGATTTCAAAATCAAACCACAACTCAAGCCCAAAGAGTTTCGCCAACAGTCTGCCGTTTAAGTTAGTTTGTTCAAATACGCCAGCATTTGAAAGTCAATTTGCTAAGTATCTCGAAACTAAAACTTATGCGACGTTAAACAACGTTATTAATAGAAACAAGTCACCTAGAAGTCTTATTCGCGATAACTATACGAAATACGATGATAAGTATGAACGGAAAAACGACAGTTTAAGTTATACTAGAGAGGAGATCCTGAATATGTTTAAAGACTCGCCGGTCAATTCTTTGCCCTTTGAGGGTTATACTGAAAGAAGACATGTACGCAAAAGTGACCCGTCACGAATACACAAAAGTTTCAAACCCTTATCAGCCGATTTAGACGGCGTATTAATTAGCGAAAACGGTAACCAAGCGTGTTTCATATGTGATAGAAATGTTGAAAGGGAGAAGATATACTTATTTGACAACGAAGACCAGAAAATTCATAGAAAATCACCACAAAAGAAAACAGAGACACAACTAAAGATAATCTGCGAGAAATGTTTAAACGAAAATTTCGCACCGTGCTCAATGAAAGGTGCGAACCAATTTCTGAACCCAGACGAGTATTTAGTGATAAGGAACAATCAGCAATACATATTTAAGAAGATAAAAAATATAAATTTCAAAATTTCGAGTCGATCAAAAAGGAATGAGAATTTAAAAACTGTCTCTGAAGAATTTGTTAAAGTTGAAATAGGTTCTGACGGAGAAATAATAACGAAGCCCATAGATGAAAAGTCTGATGATGTAATAGTAGTAAAAGACAAGGATAGCTCAAGTGATGTAGAAATTATTGAACCGGAAACAGAAATAGACACGATCATAGATAATCTGGAAGACGCTGACGAAGAAGTAAAAGAGTTTTTAGGGAAATATCAACGTGATGGCAGCAATGAAGAGGAACTGAAATGCCGGTAATATTTTATTGTTTTTTTATTTTGATCTTGTAACTTTCTATCTTTATTTTAAGATTCGGTCTCTCGATTCGCAAGCTAGGGTTTAGCCGAATGCGCCATAGACGATATTATAAGAGTATATCATATAAATTGTATATTTTTTTTCTACGACAGCTTCTGCGATCGCGTATTTGCGAGTATATCCGAAGTAATGGATCACGGAGAAGTCCACAAGCATGATGTTGATGACGAGCATCTGTTTCCGTGTCCGCTTTGCAACTACGGTAAATGATAATGTTCTTAGTAATATGATATTTGTAGGTACTTTGAATTTTTTTGTGTGCCCTGTTATAAAAGGAAATCTTTCGTCGCCTGATATTGCTTTCCATAAACTCAATTACGCGAATATGTACTAGTACTGAAATTATTTAAGATAAAGATTTTAGCCTCTTGTCGATGTTATTGTAACGTTCTCAGGTTATGCTAATTTCAAATGGCTGAAAGGCCATCTGATTGCTGCGCACGAAAAGAAAAGTTCGAATGAGAACATAAAAATGAAAGAGAATAAGGAAACCGCTGATGATACTGAAAAAGGTACGTACTGGAAGTAAGAGGCTATACTTTAGAGTTTAGACACTAGATTAAATTGTACCCAATAATTCTAAGTTCAAGATTAAATCAGAGTTTCATTATTCAGTTTATCAGTACTAAATCGGTAAAACAGTGTTGATGAATTTTGGTATAAGTATGTAGATAAACCCTAGAAAAAGAAAACAGTTAGTTTTAAACAATTTAAGACAACCTGAAGATATGAAAAAAGTGATAGTGAATGAATGTGGGTTGCTTAAGACGTGGATGTTTAGCGCTTGCTTGGAGAGCCCTATGTCCAGCGGAGAACGGAGAAAGGCTAAATATAAAGCTATTTCTTTTTCTAGGACCAGAAGAAGGACTAGAACAAGATAGAATAGAAGTAAAGTGTGAACCAGTGAGTATTCTTTTTTAATTTAATGTTCGTGAAATGATCGAGCAAAGTCCAATTTCCATTTATGTCGTGATCTAGGTAAAAAAATAACTGTTGACAAAGCTATAAAATAAAAGGTTGCGATCAGTTATTTTTCCTTTAGCGTACATGGATTAAGCTTTCAGCACGGATTGCAGTAATTTGATTTAATTTAAGTAACTTAGATGAATTTGTAACAAACGAACTGATTGAAAAGGTAAAAGAAGAAGACATGCGAAGCAGTGATGACGAGATATGGATAGTCCAGACGGCTGATGTGGAGGCCACGAACCAACTGCAGAAGCTACTTGACGCTGCTAAGGTATTATTTACAAGTTATATTTGCAACTCCTTTAGCCTAAAATTTTAGTCTGCTTTCAACCAACAAGGAAATGCAAAGTTAAGCAAGCAAGTGTTTGTGTATTCAGCGCAAATCTAGAGAGGAAGTCAAATTTACATGAGATCTTCGAACCGATACGATCCATAGTATGTACCCTACGTAAATTAAAAGTAAAATGATCTTAGTAACTCGAGGAACAGAGCCTCTTGTACCTGCAGTCATTCGCTTTTCGACTTAATGTCTGGTGGTCTGTTAATCATAAATAATATGCTCCTCAGATCATCGTTCAGATTGCAAACAAAAGATAATCCATTTTGAAAATTTGCTTTGCGCGGAAACCGTTTACTCAGTAGCTAAATTAATTTACAATTTGCAGCTATTACATTGAGCTGAAGTAATTAGTAAAGTAAAATTTGCATGCTTTTAGGGTGTTGAAAATGAAGAAAGTGTTCCCAAGAAATCGCCTAAGTGTCTCAATTGCAGGTAGATTATTTCGTCCCGTAGCATACAAATTTAATTTAGTTAGCAAACTGTAGAACGGAACGTAATACTTATCACATAGCCAGATCAAAAAAGAGAGATGTAAAGTCCATCTTTACACGAAAATGCATCAATGTGTGCACTATTTCTTATTATTCCTTTGTTTTTTTTTCGAATCTGAAATTTATCATGTCATTACTTCTGAAGTGAGCGTTGAACACGTCTAGATTTTTCTCGTTCTATTAAAGTCTAAAAGTTTTCGTTAAAACCATTGCCTCATAAGGCTTTAGCATCTAGAGTAGTTTTGTCAGTTAGGTGGACGTTCATCTCCTCGACCATTTTAGACCAAAAATCAGATCGCAAATTACATGATTTCAGTCAAATATTTCCTTCGTTGGAGTCTTTGGCCACGCACAGATGTCGCCGCCGAGGCAGGAAGCGAAAGTCCATTGGAAACGAATCGGGGACTATTTGTGTGCCTACACAGGAGGATTTCATCAAGGTATTACTCATCATTTTATGTTATAGGTCATAAAACTAAGCGTAGATTGGAATTATTCAGGCAAGATGGGACCTTTTTCGCAGAAAATCAAAGTAATTTCTTTAACATCGTGTCATTCAGTTAATGAGAAAAAAAATTAAGGCTACCAGGCTCATAGCCCTTTGATAAAAAAGATGCTATGGGCGATGCATTTTCAAGTTGACGAGAAATATAAAAAAGGATTTACAATTATTTATTTCGTTGCAGAGAGCAGAAGGAAGATCTAAGCAAACAGATCCAAGTGACAACAATTTGCTAATACCGGTAAAAAAATATTTTACATAATAATTCAGAATACTTAAAAGATTTTCCAATATCTATATTATATACATAGACATTGGACTACTAATATATTGACTGGAGAATTTTTTTCGGTAGAACATACATATACTGAAAAAAGTCTTAAATATTATCACGTTACGACGAATAAGTATGAAGCAGTAATTAAAAAAGTGGCAAAAACAGTAAAAAATAAGTCATAATTTTCGTTCGTTACTAGCAACAGTTCTTGATTTAATTGCAGCAGATAAAATGATTGATAAAAATTATAATAGAAATAAAGTTATAAATTACTAGCAACTTTCCTAATTGCAGAGAACTAGAAAGAAGAAGACAAAAGAGCCGTCATCAGATCCGCAGATAGTGACGTGTGACAACTGCAATGAATCTTTCACTTCTAAAGTTAGGCTCAAGTTTCATATGTGAGTATACTTTGAAATATACCACGGTGTATCTTCCGCTTAAGACCCTTTTGATGGAGATGGGAGGAGAGAGAGGGAGATCTGCATCTGAAAAGTTAGGTCAAAATCTAACATGCTGGCCTGTTAGGGATTCGCTATTTTAAGATACCTAAGTAAATATTTTTCTAGAACTTTAAAAATACCAAGTATGGTATTGTGGGTATTGGAAATCTCGACAGATTTTTTGATTCCAACCCTTATGTTTGGCGGTCCGCAAAATACTGTTCTCAATACGGGCATCAAAATTTCGACCAAGTTTCCATTCTTCTATCCTTCCACCTGACTGCTAAAATTATCTATCTGCTTACTTAAAACAATCAGGTCTAAACACCCCAGGATCACTAAATAGAAAAGGACATACTTTTCCACCTAACCCCTACCTAATCTATCCATAAATACATCCCTAAAACCATCCAAACAAAGCCAAATATTATACTAACCCAGGCAGTTCCACGAGTCCACGTCGATGCTGACTGCCGAAGGTAAGTTCTCGTGCGTGGACTGTTCTGGCGCTATCTTCGCCACTGAAACGGAACTGTTCGACCACGTGCACTTCCAGCACGACAAGCAGAAGAGATGGCAGTGTCCAGTGCATGGCTGCGGGAAGACTTTTCATTTGCGGTAAGTTGTAATCTGTATGTGGATGTGTTCGTCTACTGTATATCATCATTGTTGTTTTGCGCTGTTCCTAAATAAATTTAGGGTCGGCGCAGTATGTAATCGTTTCAAACATCCTTATCAGCCGTTCAAACGTTCTTATGCAGTCCATCTATCTTTTATTTGGAGTTCCTTTGCTTCCCTATCCTTTAAATTTTAAGCTCGTTACTTTTTACCTACACATATTTCATATCTTTAGATAACATTAAAGCTGATCTAGACAATACAGCCTTTTTTCGACTTTATTGAAAAGTTGTCGCTAATTCAATTTCATCATTAACGTCATTCATCAAGCAAATCACGACAACTTCTGGATGAGACTTCCTTCCACTAATTGAAATTATTTATTTCGTAATCGGCTCGGCCTCGTGATTATAAACAAACAATAACTTGAGTAGATTTGTGTCCTTCCAATTTTCAAAACATTTCCTTCTATGTGTGGTATTCCAGTGCGACGCTGACTAAACACAGTCGCACGCACACAGACACGCGTCGTTACGTGTGCGTCACTTGTGGCAAACGGTTCCTCGACAAACAGACGTTGGACGAGCATGGAGTCACTCATCTTCAGGTACTTTATCCATGAATAGTATAAAATAAAAACATGTGGGGTAAGGGGTTCTGGTAAATATCAAGGAGTAACACAGGGGGGAGGGGGTAGTCTTTCATCGTAATCGTCATCATCATAAACACATGTACGTCCAACTGCTGGACACAGGCCTTCTCTAGCATGCCTCTCCTTCTCAATAGAAGATTGAGGCCTTAGTTCTATCTACTACCATCCTGGACTATCTACAATTTTCTAAATATATCTTCTATGTACGAGTGATGATCTGTCAACAGATCAAGCCGTTCCAGTGCCACATCTGCCTGAAGCAGCTGACGCGCCGGTCCCGGCTGAGGATGCACGTGCGCGCGCACGAGGAGGAGCTGGCGCCCACCCTGGTGCACGTCTGCGCGGTCTGCGACAGGGCCTTCAGGGACCAGCAGCATGCGCAGGTGAGATGGAGATGTTTCTGGAAATAGCACCAGTTTAAGCTCAGAACATAAGTTACGTAACATGTGCATAAATATATGTAGATTTCCTTTAAGTGAGTTTAAAAAAAATCAGGTGGTCTGATGATGGGAAGTTGAATGCGAGTAGCCCAAGATCGATAAAAATGTCTACAATTGGGCGAAGCCCATGCCCAATAACGGATCACCTACCCATTGAGCTGAGAATGATGAAATTACATAATGACACAATCCTTAAAGGGACCGCTATCGTTACTCTAAAATTAATTCAATATACTTAATACTTATATATTAAGATTGTCAACATTTTCTGTTGTGTATTATCTAAAAGAACACACTTATATCTCCTCCTCTGCAATTAAGAAAGTTTAGGTCATATTCGACCACGCTGGGGTAGTGCGGGTTGTCGGACTACACTCCTAAGAAATTCCTAAGAACTTTTAGGTGTTCTGGTTTCCTTATGTTTTCTTTCGCCGTTAGGATACATGGTAATTTGTTTTGAAAACACACATAAATTCGAAAAGCCAAAGGTCGAGATCATAGAACTTCCGTGGAAATCTTTGTTCATCACCATTTCATCTCATCTACAGGAACACGCAACCAAGTCTCTGGAGTGTATAGAGGCGTTCGCTAACGACCTGAAGGTGGAAGCTGAAGAGCCCACGGTCCAGCTCTCCCCCACAAGTGGGATTGTGCGGCACACCGTCCAGATTCTGGGTAATTTTATATTTATATACAACCTCGTAGAAGTCATAATAAGTGCTAAAATTGTAACATAGGACCTTGTCATAGTGAGCCAGCTCTCAGCTTAACTCCCCAACCTCCTTCCACCTACCTCTTTTCAAAAAAGTCCAGAAAACCTATCCTACAGTCGACGACAAAAATCTCCAAGCGTAACTTCAACTAACGATACATGCCTGAATTACCCTATCCATACCAGAATCTCCAAAGCTGTCCAAGCCAATACCGAGGCAAGTGGACAGTCCACTTGCCAAGCCACTACTGGCGCAACTAACTGACGAGGCCAGGTCTATTATTCGCGTTGTCGAAATAGAAAAGGCATTCAGATGCGAATATTGCGAAGAGTGAGTACTTGTAATTTGGTAATTTATGTAATAAATTAAGCGTGTTTCATAAAAAAATATTTTTTTGTATAATTAAAAAAAAATATTTTTAAACCGCTATTCAGTTAAAATAGTTATAAATATTAAGGCCGAATGAATTGGTCAAAGCGTAAAAATGCGTAGCGTATTGGTGAAAGCGCAGACATTTGCGCGTAGCGTATTGATAAGTGCGTAATTGTAGCTCGTAGCGTATTGGTGAGTGCGTAATTGTAGCTCGTAGCGTATTGGTGAGTGCGTAATTGTAGCTCGTAGCGTATTGGTAAGCGTAGCGTAGTACTACGTCATAGCGATGAATTAGTAGAGATGTGTGTAATATAGATTGTGCAATGAAAAAACCGCCCTTTGGCTAAGTGGGGTGTACGATGCTAGCGCCCTACATAGCATACATGGGGTGACGATTTACGCAAGAAAGAAGTGGTTGAATGAAGGCCAAAGATAAATAGGATAAAGAGGATAAAGATAAAAGAGAGGCTTGTGTCCAATAGTGCACTTCAAAGCTGTCACATGATATGCTTACAAGTTAATGTGTGTATGTGTTGGAAGTCCATACACAAAGTGGGACGAAAGAAAATCGTGGGAAGCGTCCGATATAGCACTTTGGATGCCTTCGGGGATGACCTATGTCCAGCAGTGGATATTTCTCGGCTGATGATGATGATGATGAGCTGTATAATACCTTTCAGCGTGTTCTACCTGGAGGACAGTCTGAACAACCACCGCGTGATACACAAGGGCGTCAGGAACCCCTTTACCTGTCACATTTGCAAAGTTAGCTTCGCTACGTATTCCAGGTATGTGTGAGTAGTAAATTAAGTAAAATGTTCGACTTTTGTGTATTTAATGTAAATAATAGTACTTATACAGAGTTTATTCATACCGTTAATCGAAAGCTCACAACCATAGGTATAAAACGACAAAATTACAATTAATTATCTTCTTCTTCTTTATCAACCCATATACGCCCACTGCTGAGCATGAGTCTCCTCTACCATTGAGAGGGTTTAGGCCATAGTCCACCACGCTGGCCTAGTGCGGGTTGGCGGACTGCACACCTAAGAAATTCCTAAGAACTTTTTAGGTGTGCAGGTTTCATCACGATGTTTTCCTTCACCGTTAAAGCAAGTGATAATTCAATGAGAATACACACATAACTTCGAAAAGTCAGAGGTGTGTGCCTGGGGTTCGAACCCGCGACCGTCGAGATTCTCGACCGCGCGCCCAAACCTCGAGGCCATCACTGCCCTCAATAATTAATTATCACGTACTTTAAAAGCGGAAGACAATATCGTAAAGGTACATGCGCACCTAAAACTTCTTAGGAATTACTTAAGCGTTGGCTGGCAACCCGCACTAAGCCACAGTTGTAGAGGGGGCCCGTGCCCAACACTGGGACGAATACCATATAGGCTGATGATGATAGCATTCTACTGGTACTTGAAGCCCAAAAATCTAGCTTGTCCAACAAATAATAAATAACCTTTAAATAGACATTTTAATAAATAGAGTGACAACCCACAAAACGACACACGGTTTCTACAAGCGTTCGCTGGCATCGGCTCGCCAACAAGCTGGCGAGCAAAACAGCCAACAAGCTGGCCCCGCCGCCACCGGCATACTCGGATACGGAGACTTTCCAGTTGTGAAGCATTTCTTGTGCGAGGTATTTGATAAATTCTACTAATAATTCCCGAAAAACGACAAAAGGCTAACCCTATTACGTGGGACTGATACATACCTGGCGAAATGTGGGTGCAGAAATACATCACTGCCTAGTAAAATAGGCATGAGGTTATGTACTAATAATGTTATTAGGGCACAACAAGAAATTCTAGCCGTTTTAATTATCAGGTGAAAGTTGTTGCTGATCTTGGAAGTTGGAACTACTGGTCCTTGGAATTATCTTTTTGGTAGGGAAGGAAATTTCTTGAGGAAACCTGTGCACTTAAAATGCTGAGAAATTTCTTAAGTGTCCGCCAACCCACACAAGACCAGCGTGGTGGACTAAGGCCTAACCCAGTGTTGGGCAAATTTGAATTAAACTAACTATTAATTAGTTGTTAACTGCAGTGACAGCAATTAACAACTAATTAATTATTATTCATGGTTTATACGATTAACAATTGTTCAATTGTTAGTTATTTTACGAAAAAAAATTAACAATTAATTTTTTTATCAAGTATTTTTACTAATACTTGCATATGTCAACCTGGTATATGTATCCGGTTGTAGAACCGGACCACCCTTTTGAACAAAATTTGCAAAAAAGATAATTGTTAGTTTTAATTATTTCATCAATCAATTAAAAAAAATAATTGTAACACACAATTAAATGTTTAATTGCAATTCATTCAATTGCAATTAATTTAATTGCAATTCATTTTTTAGTCAATTGATTAGTTTAATTAAAAGTTAATTGACTAATGCCCAACACTGGCCTAACCTTATCTATTGTAACGGAGGCTCGTGCAGCAGTAGTACAGATAAGGGCTAATGATGATAACATATATTGTGATGGCGATACTTCTATAGAAGCTCAAAAGTCTAGCTAGCCTAACAAAAATCCAAAATAATCTTTAAGCTTTAAATTAGGCCGCATCCGATAGAGCACTTCGAAAGTCTTTGGGAGAAGCCTATATCCAGTAGTGGACGTGTTTAGGCTGACGAAAATTAAGATGATAATGAAGCTTTAATTCTCTATTTAACAAAAGTAATTTGACATGTGATTTAGTATATTCTGATCCTCACAACGTGTAATGCATATATGGTTCTATAGAAGTACTTCTTCTTCTTCTTCTTCATCAACCCATATACGCCCACTGCTGAGCACGGGTCTCCTCTACCATTGAGAGGGTTTAGGCCATAGTCCGCCACGCTGGCCTAGTGCGGGTTTTATCACGATGTTTTCCTTCACCGTTAAAGCAAGTGATAATTCAATTTGAATACACACATAACTTTCGAAAAGTCAGAGGTGTGTGCCTGGGGTTTGAACCCGCGACCGCCGAGATTCTCGACCGCGCGCCTAAACCTCGAGGCCATCACTGCTTTTTATTTGCTATAGAAGTACAGTGACTGGTATTATGTATTCCCAGGACTGCGGCCGTTCGTACCTGCACTGGACGTATCTGCAAGTCCACAGGCGGATGAAACATGCCAACCATACTTATACGTATGCCTGTAACCAGTGCACCCTTACATTCCCTAACAGGTAACTGGGATATATTTATCCGCTTGGATAGTGAGTGAGAGAAATTTCCCTTTTAAAGGTTCTGTCTAAGTTAGTAACTAAGGGGTTGGAGTGTATTGGACCGGAAATATTTATAATTTTTGTAATCAATGAAAAACTCAAGTAACTTTTTATAATTCTAAATGCAGTGTATTTAGTAAAGATGTTATTTTTCATTTGCTGCGTCATTAGAGGAAGGAAATTACCTAGAAAAAATATTTAAAGAAATAAGACAATGTGATAGTTATTCTTCAGTAAAGCATTTGTTTTAGTGGATAATTAATAATTTTTTGAAGTAAACTAAACACATGTTGTCATTCAGATCTGAAGTAGCGTGCCAAAAAAATTACTCTACTTGAGTAAAAAATATTTTTTGTTTTTTTTTGTTAATAGCTGGAGTGTAGGATATCACCGGAAGAAAGTGCACGGCAAGTCTGGACCAGATGATCCTCCCGCGATGGCTTCCAAGGAGCCCAGGACTAATTATAGGTATGATAATAGTTTTTAGTCTAGGAGTCCTTTGAAGATTGTAAAAATTATAATTTTTACAAACAGAAAAAATAATATAGACTCATACTAAACTTACTTCTTCCTCAACCCATATACGCCCACTGCTGAGCACGGGTCTCCTCTACCATTGAGAGGGTTTAGGCCATAGTCCACCACGCTGGCCTAGTGCGGGTTGGCGGACTACACACCTAAGAAATTCCTAAGAACTTTTAGGTGCGCAGGTTTCATCACGATGTTTTCCTTCACCGTTAAAGCAAGTGGTAATTCAATTTTGAATACACACATAACTTCGAAAAGTCAGAGGTGTGTGCCTGGGGTTCGAACCCGCGACCGCCGAGATTCTCGACCGCGCGCCTAAACCTCAAGGCCATCACTGCTACTAAACTTACTAGAGGAAACTTACTAGAAAAAAATATGTTTTTAACGGGTTTTTAAAGTTGAAATCTTTAATATTTTAATGCCTTTGTTTTCGAATCAGGCACTCTAAACTATTTCTGTGATTGTTGTATTTATAGATATATTTTGTGTGGTAGGATCCCGTGTCGAGACTGCGACGAGGTATTGCCAAACAAAACTGCACTCTACAAGCACAGGAAGAAGGAACATAATAACATATCCTGCAGACCAGGTATTTTGGAAGTGAATATTGCTTTCATTTTCAAAGTAAATTAATCCATAGATTTCATGCTCTAAAGTCTAAAAGATGTATTCAAATCGTGATCGAAAACTAAGGCAGGTAATAGCTACCGTGATTACGAACCCATTGGAGTTAAAAAAAAACGCAAAAAATCATTAATGACATTTCCTAAAAACCATAGACATTAAATCGATTTGATTATTAGGAAAATGTAAAAAAGTCTGGATTTTTTAAATAGTGTTTCTTTTGTCACCACAGCTATTATTTGTTTTAGTTTTCGATCACGATTTGAATGCACCTTGTATAAGCCCATTCCCATTTTTCGATCAAATATCAAGACCCAATTTCCCCACTTAAAATTATCTCACATAATAACCCCTATAACCGCACCTGGGAATCGAACCCAGGACCTCCATACTGGTTGGTTGGCAGGTATATTCTGCTGCGGGTCCTGCGGGAAGCAGTACAGCAGCAGGGCAGGATTAGAAGCTCATGCCGTGGTGCACCACAACGATAATTATGGAGACAGACAGACTAACCTGCATAAGCCATTCAGGTATATATACTTTATGAAAAAAACATTCTGAAAAAGATAAAAAAGTCATTGCTAGAATTTCTAAAGAGTTTTCTATGAAGACCATCAGATTGTTGCTAGAAAAAAATAGTATCTTTTAGAATCTCAATACATGAATCATATTCGATAAAAAAATTGATCGTTATAAAGTTCAAGTCTTGTTGTGTTCCTGAAAGCTTTTTTTTTAATATAAATTATATCCATGTTAAAAGAGGAAATATTTAGCGGCATCATGCTCCCTGATTTACGCATTTATTTTTAGCAAAATATGCTCTAATTAATAATCGAATAGTTTCATTATCATGATTAGTGAAAAGTATGACACTTATTTATGTATACAGAGTAAATTATGCAGTTTAAATATCAATATAGTTTGTCCAGCGCGGGCGGCGCGGGCGCGTGGTGGTGCGCGCGGTGCGGGGTTCGGTTCCCGGCGCGCGCGCTGCTGCACGCACATCTCAGAGAGCACGACGCACACGCACGCACCGTTATTGAGGTACCGCACGCACGCACGCACGCACGCACGCACGCACGCACGCACGCACGCACGCACGCACGCACGCACGCACGCATACAGTCATTTCACTCAAAACAAGTTTAAAAAGTTAACTTTAATTAATTAATAACTTATTGGTTTGTCTTAGACCCGGACTACTAAAGTCGCAAGGAATTGACTGAGTCTCCCGAGCATAACTTTCATACGAAGATAGCCATTTAATAATTTACTAACAATATTGTAACACTGTATCACTTGTAGAGGGGACCGTATATAAACTGATGATAATGATGATTCTAACATTGATAAGCTTAATCACGATGAAAATAAATGTGTCCATAAACTAAATTAATCTTAATTCAGAACTCACATAACATAATTAAGTTTAAGAAACTTTGCAAATGTAATATATCAATCCCAAGATTCTCTCATCATCAGGTCGAAGGCCTGAACCCTACACCGGAGGAAGTGATGAAGATTCTGACGTCACACAACATATCCCAAGACCGAGTGGTGGAAATCACTAAAATATCTTTCGAAAAGGTATGCATATTCTACCGAATAGAAAATGTCACGTTTTAAAGTTAATGGTAATTTCATAGATCGTTTTGTCGAAAATTTAAGAATTAATTTTTTAATACCATAGACAAAATGTTTATGTCGTTATTCTTGACAATATTTATACATCGATTAAAAGTAAAAAAAAAACATGACGTGTTTCTTACAACCACAATTTAACCGAACTGTATGATTTTTGGTATGGACATAAATAGGATTCTGAGAAGTAAAATAGACTACAACTTATTTTATTTCCGAACTTAACCCTATAGTCTACGCGGACGGAGTCGCGGGCAAAAGCTAGTCCCTTATATACTTGAATGTTAGCAGGGCACATCGAGTGTGGTCCCCGACAGTTCCCGGGCTTTATCCCTTCTCAGCGAAGTGCCAAGAACACAGATAGCTTGTGCAAGGCCTTCTGATCGAGTCTGTAAGTATTTATTACTATATCTATATTATTTTGAAGGTATATGAGTATGTGACATAGTATGTTGTAACTTGTAATATATACTATAGCTCTTCCAGTGTTTAGGAATCTTATTGTGGAATCTAAAATACTTTTATTAGTATTTGAGAATCTCAGCGATCGCAGGTTCAGACCCCAGACTTGGCTTATCAGAGTTATGTGTGTATGCACAATTTATTGTAAAGTTCTTGAACGGCGAAAGAAGAAAACTTGATAAAACCTGCACACCTAAAAGTTGTTAAAAATAACATAGATATGTAGTTCGCCAACCCGTACAAGGCGATTGTGAATTAAGGCTTAAACCTGGCCTTAATCTAGGGTGATGAATATGATTGTCGGTGATGATGATGATGATTATGATGATGATGATGATGATTATGCTGGTGGTTGTGTTGATAGTAAGGGTTGTTGTACCAGTAATTTTTTTCTACAATATCTTTCCAGTGGAAGACTTCCAACCACTCCGTCGCAGCCAGATGGTGAACAAGAATATACGAAGACCCAAGATACTGCAGCGCGGGGGCGAAGACCGGCAGCCCGAGTGCAGCTACCCACTCGCCGTCAGCGTCACTGGAGAGGTGGGTTATGATCGATTATTTTAGGAATAATCGATTTTAGTAATTCAATATTATCCATGATGTAAAATATACATACAGTATATAAAGACCGTTATTGAAAAGTAAGAAAGGAATTAGCTAGGTCAGGGGTTTCCAAACTTATTTATTATGGAGTTAACGGTATGGCACTAGAGTTGTTTAAGTCGTATTTAAGTAATAGAATCCAGGTTGTTGATGTAAATGGAAAAAGATCTCCTGGGTCTGTTGTTACTATGGGAGTTCCACAAGGCTCGATTCTTGGACCCTTTCTTTTTTTGATTTATATTAATGACTTGCCTTATTATATAAGGGACGATTGTGATGTAGTGCTGTTTGCTGACGACACTTCTTTAGTATTTAAAGTTAAACGCAATCAATCCACTCTTGACGATGTAAACTGCACTCTCACTAAAATCGTGCATTGGTTTAATATTAATAACCTATTATTAAATAGTAAAAAAACTAAATGTATTAGGTTTATAACACCTAATGTAAAATATGCCAATGCCGACGTTTTAATGAATGGAGATAAGCTGAGCCTTGTGGATAATACTAAGTTTTTGGGAATCACATTAGACCCCAAACTTCAATGGGGTCCCCACATAACAGTATTAGCTCAAAAACTGAGTGCAGCAGTCTTTGCAGTGAGCAAAATACGTCAGTTGACAGACATTGATACAGCTAGGTTAGTGTATTTTGCTTACTTTCATAGTTTGATGAGTTATGGAATTCTTCTCTGGGGTGGTGCCGCTGACATAAATACCATATTTTTACTACAAAAACGAGCCATCAGATGTATATATTCTCTTAGCTCTAGATATTCTCTAAGAGAAAAGTTTAAGGAAATTGGTATTTTGACAGTAGCATCGCAATACATACACGCAAATCTTATGTATGTCCATAAGAATATTCATAAATTTAAAAAGTTTTCTGACATACATGATAGAAATACTCGTAATAAAAATAAGTTAGTAACTTATAAAACCAGGCTCCACAAGATCAGCAAATCTTTTAAGGGTTACTGTATACACTTCTACAATAAAGTCCCTAGTCATATTAAGGCTTTAAAGTATCATAAATTTAAAGAAATTACTAAGAGACATCTATGTAACAAAGCCTACTATACAATATCAGAATATATGGAAGATAACGAAGCCTGGGTATAAGTAAAATGTTATTGTAATCCCGGGCTTGACTGGGTCTACTTTAATGGACATGGCTGTACATAGTTTATTATTATTTTAGTAACTTGTAAGCAATCAGGTATGTCATGCTCGCAGAAATGTCTGTGCTTACGGCGGCGTCGTGTGCCGGGTCGGTCACTTCCCTATGAAATGGTTGAGGAGGCCGATGGCTGGCACATGCGTCATACTCGTGAACGGGTGCTGTTTGTGGGGACTGGTCTGCCTGATTTGCTTATTTCCATTAATGAAATTTTAACCTGGTTAGATGTCAGAGTCTCCATTTAAGATGACTATGTTGTTCTTATATACAAAATTCTGATATTGTATTAATGAGCTGCTCTAATTCGGGAAATTGAGTCTTTGTATCTGTATTGTAAACTATCTCTTGATTGGAAAAGAGCAACACTAGAGTTTCTTGCCCGTTCTTCTCTAGTGATGACTGCCTTCCGAACAGGGTGGTAAATTTTGAAATGACTGAATCTAAGTGATGTATTTGACATTTTATGGATTCAATAAATATTATTTCATTTCATTTCATTTCATTTCATTTATTTACACTATTACGCCCTACAGAGTTATTATTTTTCTTGCGACGCACCCCCCCCGCCCCATCATCAAAACTACCTACTTTACTGGAAATAAAAATAGCAGTAGTTAGCGTAATATGAGGTTATCAGAAAAATACGGACAGCGAATGTTTGCCGATCGCCTCGCGGCGCCCCTCGGATGTTGCCGCGATGCCCCAGGGCGTCGCGACGCACAGTTTGGGAAGCCCTGAGCTAGGGTGATTATAGACAACGTGGCATTAAAAATCGGGACAGAAAAAAAATACGTTTTCCTAAGAACGAGTATTCAATGTATTTTATGTGAGACCGAATAATGTCTCGTTGCTTCTGTCTTCACAAGACTTATACAATAGTCTGAGGTCAGAACTATGTATGTGATGGCTGGACGTATATTTTTTAATAATAATAAAGAATGTTCGTAATTACAGGAATTGTCGGATTTGAACGTGCAACTACTGCTTCGTGATGGGGTTTTGGTTGACGGCAACCAAATGGTACAATTGCAACTGAACGACTCAATGTTACTTGAATAGATTGTTTATACTCAAAAATAATATGGTTTACCTTAGTATTAAGTGAAATGCATTTGATTTTAATAAATTGTTTGGTTATATTTGTGTTTTATTTATATTAACATTTTTTAAGGGCTGGTTGGTATATTATTGGTTTATTCTCTCTGATTTTTGAACTCATTTTATTTCATCTACTCGTTGAAAGCATTCCAAAAATTCAAAATGATATTTATATCGTCCTATCAATTTCATTGTATCGCATTAATAGAATTCGTTTCAAGGATACTAAATAATCTCTCAATACATAAATAAATCAGTGTTACTACATTATTTCGCCGCCATCTTTAATCTTAATTCGTCTGAAGAATTTGACGTTTAGAACAAAAATGGCGGGAATAAGAGATACCATAAACAATAATAAGTGGATGAGAGCCAATTTTCACAAAATATGAAATCATCCCCCGTCTTTGCACCGGCTAATGCCGCATTTAATCTGTCGATAATTTCGCAGCATTATCGACAATTATATCAGATAAATGTCGATAAAGTTATCAATTACAACGATAATAAGTTTCGCGATAATAAAAACACAATTCGTAACTGTGATTTGTGTGGAACGTTGACATTGCATTTGGATAAAAAGGTCAGTACTTTAAATATATTTTTTTAACAAGTATGAAGGCTTGTGTTATGACAGCATTCAGAAAAAAAACAGATAAGATTGATAAAAAAAATATTCTATATACTTCTATAATCTATATTTATGTAGTTCTTTGGAAATCCGTATTCACAAAAGAAAAAATATAATACCGGATCATGATACATTTTCTAAAAAAATCAAATAATATGCTTTAAAATTTATTTCGGATTAGTTTAGATACGATAACTACTTATATCACAGATTATTTTAGTAATTGGTGAAACATATGAATGTTTATTTTGATAATTTCTTTAGAAAGCGAACGGACTTTTTAATATTCTGCAATATTCGTAACTGCTGTTTATTTTTGGATAGATTTTTTGTTGTTATTAAAATGTGTTATTTTTTTGGCACAAAGGAGTTTTTAACTGTAAGATCTAAATAAATAATAGATACCAATTAACTATACATTGGTTTCTTAACATGGGTTTAAATGTAATTTTATAAAACTTATGGATTGCAAAAGTTAATTGTTTATTGATGATTTTTTACACAAAACATGAGAAAAATTATGATTTCTATATCCATATATTAATTTTGAAGTAGATACCTACTGTTATCTTAATTTGCAAAAACCTAATAAATGTCTATTACAAGTTCTTTCTGTAATTTCCAAATGTCGATGATTTTTGTTTGATAAAAGCTATTTTGGAATTGATTAATGGGATTCGATAAGAAAATACTGAAAGGCAGTCAAATAATTACTTAATTATATTATTTTTATAATTTAATTAGAAATTATACCTCAACTGTCCTATTTACCTTGTGACTTATTGTGGGATTCGGGTTCGATTCCCGGGGCGATTTAGATTTCGTCAGCTATTTTTTTAATTTGCCCGTTATTTTGCCTCCTTTTCGGACACATTACAGCTACGTGTTGTTTAGAAACAAATTTTACATTGGAAACACGTAAAGATGCCTCTCGGCTTGGGAATCAAACGCGGAACTTTTTGATTACACACCGCATTCTTACTGCCGCATGATAAAGAAGATAATCGATCCAAAAATAGTCATCATATAATCAATATTCCTAAATGTAATATCTTATATACTCCAACCTCTTAGAATAAAATATAAGTCATTGATACTAACTGAAGTGCTTTTAGGGGTAATAACCAATTACAGGGTTTAAATGATAAACCAAGCTTATGAGTTTCCAAGAATAACATATATATTAACCTAGTTGATTATTGATATTATTTACAAACTTAGGCCGCATATTCGTCTCCTTATTATTACTTAATTTTTCTTTCATTTATTTTAAAATTGTTTAAATTACAGTGTTAGTTTCATTTGACAGTGTAGTCATACATTTGATATGTTGTGTAAGTATAAATTAAATCAATAGAATAGATTCTATATGTATTTCTTTTTTTGGCGACGTGCACGCATAAAGAGGACAATCTCAGTTGAGGAAGCAAAAGAACTAGTGTGTTTCGTATATTTTAGCGCTCTATAGTCTCTGTCCACTCAAACTGGAAAAAGGTATTTGTGTATTATGTATGTGTGTATATAGTAGCAGTGATGGCCTCGAGGTTTGGGCGCGCGGTCGAGAATCCGACGGTCGCGGGTTCGAACCCCAGGCACACACCTCTGACTTTTCGAAGTTATGTGTGTATTCACATTGAATTATCACTTGCTTTAACGGTGAAGGAAAACATCGTGATAAAACCTGCACACCTAAGAGTTCTTAGGAATTTCTTAGGTGTGTAGTCCGCCAACCCGCACTAGGCCAGCGTGGTGGACTATGGCCTATACCCTCTCAATGGTAGAGGAGACCCGTGCTCAGCAGTGGGTGTATATGGGTTGATGAAGAAGAAGATGTATATAATATTTTACAGTAAAAATGGGGCTGTTCAACTGTATGAAGAAAGAAGATGAAGACGAAGAACACTCCGTAGAAATAGATAGACAGATCAAACAGTGGATTAAAACTTACAATAGCGTGAGTCATTAAAAACCTTATTATTTTAAAAAGAGTTTTCTGAAAATACATGCGTGCCAATTTGAAATGAGTTATCGTAGCGGACCCCATAAATCTTATGACTTCTGGAGCGACACTATTTTTGAGATAGTTTACTCTTTACTCATTATACCACTGAAGTGCTGTTTAAGTTCAACTACCTAATTAAAAAAAAAATGTCTGGACAAATGAGGTTTTATTTATCACTAAGTTATCGTTTAATTTTAAAGAATTAGATAATTTTATTAACTTACTTTAATGCCATGGTACTACACTCAACAAACATTATGGTACTCGTATTCTTGATTTTTTTTACTTTCATAATTTTATATAGACTAAAATAATATATTTTTGTTTTAGGCAATAAAACTTCTACTTTTAGGGACTGGTGAGAGTGGGAAGACAACTATTATAAAGCAAATGAAGATATTGCACGTACAAGGATTCTCAGCTAGGTATAAATTAAATATTACTTCTATTTTCCAGTGAACAGTTTGTTTAAATTTTTAATTTCATCTTTTATCTGTAACAATTTCAGAAATAAATAAATACACCCAACAGTCACATACATAGTCCTGACCCCATCCTAAGATACGAGTCTTGTGTCATGGGTATCAGAAACTACGAGAGACTTTTAGGTCTCACAAACACCCAGACCCGAAACAAATATTTGTGGATCACACAAACATTTGTCTCGGCGCGGGGATCGAACCCGCGGCCGCTCGTTTCGCAAGCTGGTGTCTAGCCAACTGCGCCACGGGGCTGTCAAACAAGAAAGTAACTGTCATATTTACAAAAAATGTTTTTCATATATCATTGAACAACACACTCCCTTACTACTTACTTATTATCACCCATCGAACAAAAGAGCAGACAAAAAGGTTTTTCAGTAGTTTTAAATCTAAATAAAGAATTCATTATTGAATGTTTACTTCGCAGCGAAAGACAAGAAAAGGTGAAACAAATAAGGTTCAACATTCACGAATCGATATACGAAATAGTTCACAACATGTCCGGCCTCAGTATCTCCCTGCAGAACCTGAAGAACATACAGTCACAGCAAGTTATATTGAAATATGGCATCGAAGGACCCAGGGAATATACTGAGGTATGAAAATCTTTCAACCTTCATATCGTTACCGGCAAAGCGCCATCATTGCTATATTGTGAAATTTGGAACAGGCGCCACAATTATAATCTAAAGCATCATTATCATCATCACTCTCATCATCGTCATCATCAGCGTAAAGACTTCCAAAGTGTTCTATCAGAAGCGGCCTGCATCCAGCAGCTCACCGCGATTTTCGCAAAATCGTCGATCAACCTTGTGAAATAATCTAAATGAATAATATTAGGTAATCCTTGAATTCATCCAGTTCTAATGACATCATCATAATAACATGCAAATACAAAAGCCCCGCGTCGCAGTTGCTAAACTTCAGCCAGAGACAAACATTTGTGCTATACGAAAATATTTGTGTGTAGGGTTGAAAAGTCTCTCGTAAAAGTCTGTTAGGCTTGTTCTCATGATAGCAGTTCCGTGAGCATGAATACAAAATCTATACTAATATTATAAAGCTGAAGAGTTTGTTTGTTTGTTTGTTTGAACGCTAGGATCTCAGGAACTACTGGTCCGATTTGAAAAATTCTTTCACTGTTAGATAGCACATTTATCGAGGAAGGTTATAGGCTATATATCATCACGCTACGACCAATAGAAGCGGAGCAGCAATAAAGAATGTTTCAAAATCGGCGACTATTTTCCTTTTTGTGAGCTTCCGCTGCGTATGCTGCAGAAACGGTTAAAGTGTCGCTAAAATAATGTATGACAGAATTGTTCCCCTTTAAAAATTCTAAAAAAAAGTCCGCGACAGCATATGTCTATCTTTTAAGGTTGGCTCACTATAACGTTTTTTATTCTAACCAAATTTATTTTAAATAAAGCATTATTTGTGAAGGTGTTTTTACAAACATGATATTAATCCTTATCCAAATAAATACGTTATTCATTACAAGTATTAATTACAAAATAAATTTGTCCTTTACATCATTTGATTTCAATGAGTATCTTAATACAAAATATTTCAATATTGTTTTTTAATAAATAAATATCTAAACTTTCAGGACTATTTCGACCACGTCAGAGCTCTTTGGAGGGACGGAGGCGTCAGAGAGTGTTTTAAGAGGTCAAACGAGTATCAACTTATAGATAGTGCCGAATAGTGAGTCCCTTAAACCTTTCAAATTCTAATTAGAGCATTAGGTAGGTGGTCCTGTCGAGCCTATATGCGCCCTTGGCACTTCGAATTTTAGAAATGATGCGTGTCTTCTCAGTAAGTTATCAACTTATCATACACTTCAAAAGTGTAGGAAATAATTGTTAGAAATTGTACACTTCTAAGAACTTTTAGGTGTGCAGGTTTCATCACGATGTTTACCTTCGCCGTTAAAGCAAGTGATAATTCAATTTGAATACACACATAACTTCGAAAAGTCAGAGGTGTGTGCCTGGGGTTCGAACCCGCGACCGCCGAGATTCACGACCGTGCGCCTGAACCTCGAGGCCACTAACCCGCACTAGGCCAGCGTGGCGGACTATGGCCTAAACCCTCTCAATGGTAGAGGAGACCCGTGCTCAGCAGTGGGCGTTAAGGGTTGATAAAGAAGAAGAAGTACACTTCTAAAATGTTGCCCCTAAAGATTTCCTAAATGTGTTGTCTGCCTACCTGCACTAAGCTAGCGTGGTGATTAGGGACTAACTTTTTTACTTTGTAAAGGGGGCTTATGTCTAGAAGCAAGATTTCTTCGAAGGTATAAAAGACCTCAGCTGGTTTAACATTCACGAATAAATTACTTCGTGTAATTTTTTAGAAATATTTTTTTTAGTAACTTATTCAAATGTACTGTATGGAAACCACATTAGATTATTCTGCATATCATTCAATCTCTGATTTCCACTACGATATGATAGTTGGCGAATAGTGCGATATTACGTCCACGTCTGATAAAATTAGATTCTATTCTACGTCTTAATTAAAACAAATGCCACTTTCTATGATTTTGTTATTATCAAGGTTTTATAAAATGACATTATTGGAGAACGGTGCGATCTAAATTGTTTGTTGACCTACAAAAATGTTATTTATAATCAGTTGACACAAATATGCTGGTCTCTTTCAAATTTTATTCTCGAAAGCATATCATCTTCATCTTCAGTCAAAACACGTCCACTAATAGGACTTAATTAGTAATTAGGACTTAATAGGTAATTAAATTTAGGTAATTAGGACTCAAAGACTCTCATGGACTCAACATCATCAATCCATTTATGTACTACTGCTGGCCACGGGTCTCCTCTACTTTTTCTTCTTCATCAGCCCATATACGGCCACTGCTGAGCACGGGTCTCCTCTACCACTGAGAGGGTTTAGGCCATAGTCCACCACGCTGGCCTAGTGCGGGTTGGCGGACTACACACCTAAGAAATTCCTAAGAACTCTTAGGTGTGCAGGTTTCATCACGATGTTTTCCTTCACCGTTAAAGCAAGTGATAATTCAATGTGAATACACACATAACTTCGAAAAGTCATAGGTCGTCTACTACTGACAGGATTTAATCCGTAGTAGACTCGTGGACTAAACCTCATATTTATTCATCATCCTAAAATTATGAATAAAATTGCAATCACTCCTATTTACCACTTACAACAAAAGCATTACATTTATCCTAACACTTGAATCTAACATCCATTCCTAGTAATAAATTGCCTTCAATACATTCTTCATTTCAGTTTTCTCGATAGAATAGACTTGATAGCGAAACACGACTACATACCAACAGACGCCGACATACTGAGGTGTCGACAGAAGACCACCGGGATACAGAAGATAGAGTTTAAAGTGAAAGTGCCGAAGTCTATGCAAGGCGGAGTGCAGGACTTCTGGATGTTCGACGTGGGAGGACAGAGAGGGGAGAGGAAGAAATGGATACAGGTATTGCATGGTTTTAATAGTTTAAATACGGTGGGGTGAAGTAATATTAAATCATAAAGTTTTTTATTTTTTATTTCGGCAAGCTGTGTAGAATATGTTTTATTATTTTTCGGATAGAAATCATCATACAATAAAATTTGTATTGTATGATGATAAGTGGATATGTCATCAATAACACCAGTTTTCATCAACTTTTCTCTGGTGGCAATCATGCATTTGGTGTTGTTAGTTGTGAATACTTTGATTCCATGCCAAATATTGCGTATAGTCCATCAAAGTAACTTATGCTTGCAGCCTGTTTTATTAGGCTACAAATTGGCCTCATAATTGTATCCACTAGATAGATATATCTCTTATTCTGTTTCAGTAATCTAATTTTCAATATACCCCCCACATTACTCTTTAAAAATATCTTTACATATTTTATTTTAAATACTACTATGACTTATGGATCCCTCTTCATCCAACTGCAGGTATTTGAAGGTATCCACGCGATTTGGTTCCTCGTGGCCTGCAGTGACTTCGACCAGACCCTGAGGGAAGACGGCACCCAGAACCGCCTCCGGGAATCATTGAATCTCTTTGAAGATGTGTGGCAGAGCAGGTAGCAATATTTTGTAATAAAAAATAAATAAACTTCACACATCGAACTTGGATACATACATTCATAAAAAGAGGTAAAACATTTTAAAAAAATCCTGATATTATTTTTATTGGCCAGAACAACCTTTTTTCAAAAACAGACCATAAAATATACAATACTAAAAATTTTAATCCTACTTTCCCTATATTTGCACGTTATAACCAATAACATAACTCATCAGTTTACAATTGTTCCATCGAAAGTACTACTACTTCACTGCTTTTAGGTTTCTCCTGGACGCGGGTCTGATAGTGTTCCTGAACAAGCAAGATCTGCTGGAGACGAAGGTGTCTCAGGGTCGCAGCATCGGCCAGTACTTCCCCGAGTACCACGAGTACCAGGCCTCGGGAGACGAGTACACCAGGACCAAACTCTTCATCAGGCAGCAGTTCGCGGTGAGTCTGGCTTTAGTATTCTTATACTTTGATCGAATCTTTCAAGTTTGAAAGGGTGAAGAAAACTGTATGTCATAGTGTATATATATTTCTTATAGTGGAGTCAAAACTATGTATGTCTGTGGCTGTTGAATATTCACTTCCAAACGTAGACGAAATTTAGTACTCTACTAGTACCCTTAAAATCCAGGTATAGTTCTAGTCACACGCTAAAAATCTTTATTTTCTAGTTTCATAACAACTATTTTATACCAATCGAGCTAGTAAGTGACTTGATTTAGATAATTAATGCGTATGTACCCTTATTTAATCCAATACAAACACTCTTATAATTACAAACCCCAAAATTAACCAAACCTAACACCTCCCAACCCTCAGGACCTGACGAAGAAAAAGTGCGAGAGGAGGAAGCTAGGGGCTTCAGCGGAAAGGTTCGTGGTGCTGGAGGCCAGCCGGCCGCGGGAGTGCTACTTCCACTTCACCACCGCCACGGACACGGACAACGTGAGGACTGTCTTCAGAGACGTCCACCAGATGATACTCACTCACATACTCAACAACATCGGCGTCTACTAAAACTTCTTCTTCGACAGCTGAGGCCAGCACACATATTTTTCTCTCAGCAATTGGTCATCATCTACTCCTCATTCTTCGGAAGCTGAGGAACTTAGTCTATCGCCGTCCACTGCTCTCCCCAAGATAGCGCCAACCTTGAGTGTTGAGCAGCCTTCATCCATCCGTTACCGTCGGCTGAGGAATAACTAGGTCATATTTTTTTGTCCTTTTAATAAAGACTAGGTATTGAGTGTGGGTGCAAATTCTTTCCCCTTTTCCACATGATTTCTGCTTCCTTCCGTAGATCTTTAGTTACGAGTTTCTTTCTGGGTGTTTTAAATGCTGGAAGGAGCGTCTCAACAGGGATGATATAGAGTGAGACAAAGATATTTTTGGTCAATTGACGCTCAGTTTGTAAACTCTCATGCTTTAATCATTGTGTTATATTGTTGTGTTATATTGTGCTAATGTAAATAAAATAAATGTAAGTTTTTACTAATAAATTTTGACTCCTTTACCCTTTGATGAAAAAAAGAAAAGAAAAAGACAAAAGACTTCAGGAAGGATAATTTGGCATAGAACCCGTATGCTAACGTGGAAGTGTTTAAACATTTTTTTACACAATGTTTCTCCAGTTCTCATGTTTTATAAAAAAAATCATGAAAATCTGCTGTTCACGTTTAGCAACGTAAAATAGCGATGTCTTATTTCAATCAAGTTAGTTCCTAATTCTGATATTTGTGTCCAAGTTACAAAAAATCATTGCTGAATAACGGATTGGCGTGATTTTGCCGCAATGAAGCTGTAATCTTGTTTCTATATTCCACGAAGGGATAGGCAGGCTCATTTCCAGTACTATGAGCTGCTTGCTACTAGGAATAAAATCATTTTTAGTAATTCCTATTATATAGATTAAGACTTCAAAACAAAAAACATTTCCACTCAACCTTAATAAATTGAGCATATCGTTTGAATGACAACGATACTTATTTACAGATATAAAAAGCCAGTGTCTTTCTTCTTTGCATAATATTATTGTTTACTTGAACGACAGTTTAAAAAAAATCATAAGTATAAAAGTGTAAAACCTGCAAACATGCATGTTGTGTGTTTAACTGCTACGGTATTTGCTATACCAATTTTATTACAAAAGACTAGAAGAATCCTTTGTTTCCATCACTTACCTAACAGCTTGTAAAACATAGGTAGAAACATAGTTCTCTTGTTGTGAGTACGTATTTAACAACGGAATTCTATTTTAAGTTATCAAGGGCAGAAGTATATTGGTAATGTCAAATTGTTAAAAAATACTTTATTTGTGGGGTAAATTTTCAAGAAGTGTTTCACGAGTTATGTGGATATAAGATAAAAAATATTACTAATATAGCAAATAATTGAATATGTCATACTAATCGCAAGTAACAAACAAATGAGTCATGAAACAAACTACATGTCTTAAAAATGTTCTTGTTACTGCATTGAAGGAAGAAAAAGTCTTATCTTTTATATTTGCTCAAATTATACTCTGAAATATAATAGTAAATATCAGAAATGATTCCTAAAATAATATTACTTATAACAATACTATTACGACAAAATGAAGCTGCAAGAATCCTAGCGGTCTTTCCAACGCCAGCATCTAGCCATCAAACTGTATTCAGAGCTCTTACACATGAAATTGCTAAAAGGGGACATGAAATTACAGTTATCACTCCATCACCAGCCTTTATTAATGGTGGTTCACCAAAGAATCTGAAAGTAATTGATGTTAGCAACGAAAGTGTTTCAGGATGGGAATTAAAACGATCAAACAGTGCCAATGGAGAATTATACTTTACAAAAGGCATTCAGTATACCCTAGATATAATGATAACGATATTCGAAAAACAGATCACAAATCCTAAAGTGAAAGAGTTAATTGAAAGCGGTGAAAAGTTTGATCTGTTGTTATTGGAAGGTTGTATACGCATGGCTTCAGCCTTCTCGAGATTTTTCAACGCTCCAGTTATCAAAATAAGTTCTTTAGGAGCTGTATTAGACAATGACAATATATTTGGTATTCCTGTGCATCCAGTAATCTTCCCACGAAGCATTCAACATAAAATTTACAATATTTCTTTATGGGATACTGTTAGTCTCTTCCAAAAAACATTAGCATTAAATAAAATAATGAAAGACACAGCTAAGAAAGAAAATTTGATGTTGAAAAGGGTGTTTGGTGAAGATTTTCCTGATGTTGATGAATTCGTTTATAATAGTCATATGCTGTTTTTGAATACGTTTAGACATTGGGAAGGTAACTATCCTATGCCAATGAGTGTTGTCACTTTAGGCGGAATACATTTGAAGCAAGCAGAGGAATTGCCTAGGGTGGGTAAAATGTATGCTATTTTTTCTCTATGTCTTAATAAACATAGGCAAAATTTCTGCAGTCTATGTTTAACTTTGAACAATAAAAACGTAAAAAAGTTCGGCATAATTATAATTTTGAATGAAGTTCCCATGCATGCATTCTTGATATGGAAATCTTTTGTAATGTAATAAATAATACCATCCAACTAGTAGTTACAGCATAACCACAACAATATTTATTTCAGGATCTGAAATCTTACTTAGATTCCAGCAAGCGAGGCGTTATTTATGTCAGTTTTGGTACCAACGTAATAACTTCAAGTCTGCCTAAAGATATGGTGTCTACATTTAAGAAAGTCTTTGCCAATGTGTCTTACGACGTTCTGTGGAGATGGGACGTGAATGAGCTGTCTGCGCCAGATAATGTAAAATTTGTGAAATGGGTTCCACAGGCTGATCTTCTAAGTATGCCATTATTTTTCATAGTCTCATGAAGTTACATTAATGTGCGTGATTACTTAGTCCTGCTACTCAGGTTGCTGAGAGCTGGAAATCGAAGATTCAAATATTGATACCTATATTTAAAAAAAAAGTGAATCGTGACGTTGACTATTGCATAGAAGTTTCAAATCATTATCATGATGTCTAACAAACTATAACGGTTAACGTTAACCAAAATTTTAGTTTGTTTCTTCCTTTTTCGAATGAATCAAAAACTAATGTCATAAAAAAACATTCAATACAAAAACAGTGGGTTCCAAAAAAAAAATTAACTGCATTAAATCAATATAAATATTGTTTTCAGGACATCCCAATGTGAAACTATTCATAACGCAGGCAGGTTTGCAGTCAACTGACGAAGCGATAGCCGCCTGTGTACCTCTCATAGGGATACCGATGCTTGGAGACCAATGGTTCAACGCAGAGAACTATGTTAAACATGGCATCGGTCTCAAACTCGAGATGAATGAAATCACTGAGAACAATTTGAAAGACGCCATCAATATGATAGCTAGTGGTGACAAGTAAGTATACATAAGCAAAAGAGGGAAAGAATAGAAAAAATTGAAAACGTAGGACAAAAAATATCCCTTACATTTTGTAGGAATTATGTAATTTAAGGGTTTAGGATGAAATGTGTAAATGAATGAAATTAATGCCTCAAAGCATTCTATCGTTACAAACCCTGGGTAAACATTGATATTCGCTAACAAAATAATTCTGGACCCAAAAAATGTATACATTTGCTCCTCCGGCTATTTAGGGGCATTTAACCCACGGCATTTCAGTCTTCTCTTAAGCGACAACCAATAAAAAACTAAACTTGGAACTCATGATCACATCTATGTATGTATAATGTACATATGTATATATATGACTAGGTACTCAACCTATCACCATCCACTGCTGAACGTAGGCTTCCACACGAAAGTGCCAACCATCCCGGTCTTGAGCAGCCTTCATCCCATTATCACTAATTACGATTTCTATCAACAGTTACCGTCAGCACGTCTGCAAACTCCGTGGTCTCCTCAACGACCTCCCACAAACACACATGGAAAGGATGATTTGGTGGTTGGAATACATCTTGAAGCATCAGAATGGTTGCCAGTTAAAAGCTCCCGCTGCAAACCTACCACTTCATAGTTACTATGAATTAGAACTACTGGCTATCATGATTATTTGTGTTCTAGCATTTGCGTTTGTAGCTTATTGTGCCTTGTTGTATATTGCTAGATTACTTTTGAAAAAGTTGAGGGATTGTGCAGTGTGAAATAAATTATGTGGTATACCTAATGGATTTCATTATTCGACATTATAATTTTTAGAATAGTTTTGACCTTACCGTACTATATAGGTAAGTCTTATCCATTGGAAAGTCAAGTGTGATTTTTGTGTGTAAAACAGAAGTAAATATTCACAAATAATTGAAATAGCCACAAATTGTCATTTTGAAGTAGATATAGAATCCGTAGTTCTTCGTTTTACAGGTTTCTATTGGATGTGTTTATTTAACGTTACCTTCATTATTTTACAAAAATATCTGTATGAAAGTTAACTATTGAAGGTACTACGAAATAAAACATTCGATCGTGATAAAATTTGTGCGGGTAACTATGAATGTTCACTCGTATAATATTTGCCTAGCAAATTTTAAAGCAATTACATCAAAAATCTTATATGAACAAAATCAAGTCGAGTACAACTTACAAGATTTCTATTTACTTTGAAATTTAAGCGAATATCAAAGAATAATGTGCACTGTAGCGTGCACCCGTAATGAACAAGTTTTGGATGGATGAGGGCCGCTTAGGACCGGGATGGTTGGCGCTTACTTGGGGAGGCCTACGTTCAGCAGTGGACGGCGATAGGCTGAGTATATAAACAACTATTTCCAGGTCGGAGTTATATTTATTTAAACAATAACCTGCAAATTATGTAACAAAGTCTTTAGACATCATAGTAGGGGAGCCGAAGAGGGGATTTCGGGATTTACTCGAGCGCGGCAGATTAATATACAGGAGGATACCTTGTACCCGGTTAAGTACCTCCACCAAACATGAGCCCCATATATAAGGCCGCCCATGAAGGATACAGGATCAGATTAGTAAAAAAAAATTGACCATCGGATATTCTCAAGCGCGTCAGATTAAGGTAGGGTGAGTAAATAACGTCCTAAAAAGTGTATATTCCACTAATCTGACAATTTGAGCGTGACGTAAAGAAAGGGGAGGGCAGCAAAGTTGTAAAAAAAAAACGTCATCTCGACATTCTCGAGCGTAGCTAATTTTTTTTTTATTTTGAAGGAAATAGTTCAAGAATAACGAAAAATATATAATCTGACGATTTCCGCAAGCCGAAATAACAAAAATTCGTCGATAAAGTTAAATGAGTGCAGCTGCGTGATGCTATTTCCTTCTCCGCGTTTCTATTCCTCTCGCACTCTTTCTCTATCTATTACTCTCTCACTCCGTCCCCACTCTGGTTTCTGATGCCATGACGCCAATGTATTCATGACGTACCTATAATTTTCAACGTGTTTCCAACGTTTTGGCGTTTTTGCTATTTTAGCACGTTACTTGTCCATGCATTATATATAATACATTTTCGGACTCACTGAGACATCCGTGCATTACATTTAATGCATGAGTGATGAGCCTATACTTTTTAAATTGGGTTATTTAGACTGGATGTGGGAGCTACTTTTTTATTTAACAGATGTATGAGCAATGAATGGAGAATAATAAAACATCAATGTCCCGCAAACTTTTTTTATTTTATTGGTTATATGACCTGGCATACCAATTAGTACTTTTTATTTGAAAAATATCTACTTGCAACTAAGATGATGGTTAATTAATAAAACATATTTTTTTTTAAGCTTTTTTTAAATTATTTCTTTATAAATACATGCATTGTACTAAAAAAACATACACTTATTTATTTGCATGCTATTTCCTGAGCTTTTCAATTAATTAAGTTCAATGATTTAAAAAAATTGAAAAAATATTTTTTTTTTTTCGTCAGATTAGCCGAATCCCTCTAGATAATCGTCAGATTATGAGACAGTACGTATAGAACATAAAGATGAACCATATATATCTTAATCTGACGCGCTTGAGTATATCCAAATGGCGATTTTTTTTTGCATATTATGAGAATGGCCACGAGTTTGCGTCACATCGAAATCGTCAGATTATTGAATGAGAGCTTTTTTTTGGTGCACTTAACACTCCCTTAGAAAATCTGACGCGCTCGATAAAATTTTTTTTTTCTTCATTTTCAATCCTTAAATACAACCACCCCCATCATGGAAACGATCAGATTAAGATACGTACATTATTAAAAATACGTAGGGCAATGATGCTATCAATATCTGACGCGCTCGAGGATGTCCACGCATCAGTTTTTTTTTACATATTTAACAATCTATACCCGCTTTCCCCACCGATGAAAAGATATATATCACATAACATTTTTTTCTTCTTATCATCTAAGCTTTGCAATCCTATAGGTCTCTATGACGCTCGAGTAAATCCCCATTTAGCATCGTCGGCTCCCCTACTATCACAGAAAGGAAAATATGCAGTCCTGAAAAGGACTTTGTCAGAAATCAGGCCATTATACGACCCTCATCTTGCCAGTATCATCCGCTTTTAGCCGTCTTCTTTGGCAGCAGCTGAGGCTGGATGGCCGGCAGGACGCCTCCTTGGGATATCGTCACTCCCGACAACATCCTGCTCAACTCCTCATCATTCCTTATTGCAAACAGGATGTGCCTTGGTATCACCCTGGTCTTCTTGTTGTCCCTAGCGGCTTCTGCAGCCAGTTCCAATATTTCTGCTGATAAGTACTCCAGTGCTGCTGCAAGGTATATGGGGGCGCCGCTTCCGATCCTAGGCGCGAAGTTCCCCTTCCTCAGTATCTTGTGTATCCTTCCCACGGGAAACTGAAGCCCCGCCCGGGATGATCTTGTCTTGTTCTTCTTCACCGACTTTGAAGACATTTTACTGGCTGTAAAGAGAGGTGCGAATGGCTGTGTTATATTGATTTTTAAGTCTCGCTACTAAAGGAGGGTTAGAGCGCAACGCTGTTTGTAATAGGCCAATACGTTTATGTGTGTTTTGGCAATGTTTATGCCAACTACCCTAATAATAAAAGACGTTTAATAGTCATGTTTCACTATTCGGATTTTGATGTTGACGTTAATTCATTCATGATTTAGGTACTTATTTTTGATGACATTTGATCCAATATGCAATAAAAAAGCAGAAAAATTATTTTGAACATAACTTTGCTTTTATGTTGAATGATAGCCCATCATTTGCTCAGAATTCTTACCTTTTTTTTTGTAATGAATGCTGAGTGCATATTTCTATGCTTATTTTGTTAAGATTTATCCAGATTACGGTCAATCTAATCAAATATCCTTAGCAGTAAGAAAAGCATTGTTATAATGCATACGTAAGTACTTGTTAACGGTAAAGGAAAAGCCTGTGACGAAATCTGCATTATTTCGTATTTGTGAAGTTCGGTAACCCATACTAGGCCAGTGTGATGGACTAAGGCTTAAATACTCTTACTTGTAGCGAGGGCTAGTGTCCTGCAGTAGGACGTGTGTTGTATTTAGTCTAATAATAATGATGAAATAAAATACAATTGAAAAGCAAGAATGGAAATAACAGAAAGCAATTTAATAAAAAATAATCTATGCATAATGTTAGTTTCCAAAGTTCATAATAAAAGTCATTTATTTATTAACGTTTCCCATTTTCTCGTAAAATATTTTTAATTTGTTCTAACTCAGCTATTTCCTTAAAATAAATACACTTTGACGTCTGTCCAAAAACCAAAAATTTGCAGCCCTGAAAAGGGCTTTGTCGAGTTTCTCTTCATTCATTAATAACAAAAAACGATCACATCATTCTAGACTCTACGATTCTTTGATTCTCAACTAGCTTTCTCAATTGTTTAGGCTCTTTCGCCTCTGACACGGCGCGCCAACTGAATATCCTTTGGCATTATCGTCACTCGTTTCGCGTGGATGGCGCATAAGTTTGTATCTTCAAATAGTCCCACTAGGTAAGCTTCGCTTGCCTCCTGCAACGCCATCACAGCCGAACTCTGGAACCTCAAATCCGTCTTGAAATCCTGAGCTATTTCTCGCACCAGTCTTTGGAAGGGCAGTTTTCGTATTAACAACTCCGTGCTTTTCTGGTACCGCCGTATTTCTCGGAGCGCGACGGTGCCCGGTCGGTATCTGTGCGGTTTCTTCACGCCTCCCGTGGCTGGGGCGCTTTTCCTTGCCGCTTTTGTCGCAAGCTGTTTCCGTGGTGCCTTCCCACCGGTGGACTTTCGTGCTGTTTGCTTCGTGCGCGCCATATCTCTGCCGTGTTGAGGAGTGTACGGCGTCTCTTTTATAGGTTTATCCCCACTACTTCGGCGTGTAGAAGAGCTTCTATTGGTCGGTTGAGTGAATTGATATTGGTTAACGTTATTACTTGATTGAAACTGTGTGTCTTTATTATGCCGTGCTTATATGAAAAGAGATCTAAGTTAAATTAGTCTTATAGAGGTATTTGTGTCTTAATAAAAATATTAAGACGAAATTCGTGACGACAGAATGTGATACGAGCCTTGTAGTTGAATTTTTAGTGGTACGAAATGTGAAATGAACTTAAATTTTAGAACTTTAATGAATTATTTGTAATCATAAGAATTTACAATATTGTTTAATTTTATATAAAAAAATATTGTGTCCCATGATTAAGGAACGGATTGTATATTTATATACTTCAACAAGTTTTTTAAAATTAATAACATCAGCTAAACCTTATCAAATCAGTAAAGGGAAAAAATAAATAAAACAAAACACAAAAATAAGAAACATATGCGGCCCTGAGAAGGGCCTTTGTCACCAGCAAAAAATAACTACACCATAAATAATTTATTTAATTTATTAATTTCATCCACCAAAGCCGTATAGCGTTCTTCCTTGTCTCTTCAGCGCGTAGACAACATCCATAGCGGTCACCGTTTTCCTCTTAGCATGCTCTGTGTATGTAACAGCATCTCTTATAACATTCTCCAAGAAAACCTTCAACACTCCTCTGGTTTCTTCGTAAATTAGCCCAGAAATTCTCTTGACACCTCCTCTTCTAGCAAGTCTTCGGATGGCGGGCTTCGTAATTCCTTGGATGTTGTCTCGAAGTACTTTTCTGTGGCGCTTCGCCCCCCCTTTACCCAGTCCTTTGCCACCTTTGCCGCGCCCGGTCATCTTGCTGGAGTGTCTTCGCTGTTATGACGGCGTGCGAGGCAATTCGACCGGTTTATATAGCTTTCTTGTGCTGGCTTTTTTTTATTTTGAGGGTAGTTTTAATAATATTCGTCGATGCCATACGATTAAGTTTATGATTGGATAAAAAATTGTTATTGATAAGTGGAATATATTTACTTAAGATGTTTAATTTATTGATGAGTATAAAGTAATTTCTTAATTAATTACTTCACATTTTATCATAATTGTTTAACTCAAATCACATGATTTTCTTTAAATAATAATAGATATAGTATCTAGGTATATAAAATGTATTTTTCTTCTTACCAAGAAGTGTGTCAATTTATCAAGTAAAATTATTAACTTTAGCTACTTGTAAACGATGAAATTTATTTACGTTCGATATGGGAGTCAAATATTTATTTTTTAAACATCCAAAAAAATCTAGACAAAATTTTAGGCAGTTTCGTCAGTTCCGCTGTATAAGTCTGTGTGAAAGATAGGTCCGAAGTTCTATTGTCGTGATGGTAAAAGCAGCAATCAAAAGGTAAGCAGTGACGGCCTCGAGGTTTAGGGGCGCGGTCGAGAATCTCGGCGATCGCGGGTTCAAACCCCAGGCACACACCTCTGACTTTTCGAAAGTTATGTGTGTATTCAAATTGAATTATCACTTGCTTTAACGGTGAAGGAAAAACATCGTGATAAAACCTGCACACCTAAAAGTTCTTAGGAATTTCTTAGGTGTGTAGTCCGCCAACCCGCACTAGGCCAGCGTGGCGGACTATGGCCTAAATCCTCTCAATGGTAGAGGAGACCCGAGCTCAGCAGTGGGCGTATATGGGTTGATGATGAAGAAGAAGAAGATGGTAAAAGTGTTTTTGGGATTTTTAAACGAATTTCATATTAGCAGTAGGACATTGTTGTTTATTTGAAAATGTGGCAGGAAAAGATAATGAAGCATGTCCATAAAGGTATACCTTTGCCTATTCTTTGGACGCACGGGCGTAAATATACCATTAATTCAACTGATTATAATAAATTACTCTGGTATGGAGGTTTTCTAGATTATTATATTAACCGTTCCTCAAATATCTTTAGTCTTATCCCAAGAAAAAAAAACTCAATTTAATAAATTATTGGATTAATTATTTGTCACCGATAATTATATGACTTTATTGTAAAGTTCATTGGAACGAATCTTTAAAAAAAAATTACCATCCATATTCTTATTAAATAGTTGTATCTTGTTTCTATTTCACAAAATACATGTAAAATATCCCATATTAATCCACTACAATGTAACTCTCAAATCGTTGTCCTAATCATTTTCTATCGTAACTATTCTTTTAACATGTAGGTACCTACAATACAAGCGGACAAGTGATTTGATTGGTCACACTATTTGTCTCCCACACTCTAATACTTGCGATGACGAAAAAGCTATAAAGATAGCCAATTGACAGGACACAAGAGTTTACTCCCAAACAAAATGGCGCCGATTAAAGTACCAAAGAAACCGCTGAAGTCGATGGAAAAACCCTTAGACAAACCGATATCGAAGAGCAAGAAAATGAAGAAGAAGAACTACCAGAGCTTCTCAATATATCTGTACAAGCTACTAAGGAGTGTAGCGCAAGACAATTTGGGAATTTCAAGGAAATCTATGCTGATTATGAACAATTTTGTTAATGACATGTTGGAGAAGATAGCTGTGGAAGCGGGAAGACTGGTGGCGCATGGAAAGAAGACTACGATGAGCAGCAAGGATGTGCAATCGGCAATAAAACTTCTCATACCTGGAGAACTAGCTACCCACGCGAACATAGAAGGAATGAAAGCTATCAGCAATTTCCACAAGAGCCAAGCGGCGGAATCAACTGAATAACCGACGAACTGACGACGACATTACCAAATCGAAGATGGATCGACGACTGAATTTTAAAATGCTTTAAATGCTTATTATATGTAAATTTAATTAATAAATTATTGATTTTTCACAATGTGTTGGTTATTGATTTTTTTGGGATTGAGATATTAAATAAACAATTAAAATTTAATTAATAAAGTAGGTATATATATATATTGAAAGAACCGTTAGATCAGTAACTACACAAGTATCATTTATTTTATAGAATTATAGTATACACATACAGAATAACGCTAAAGCTAGAAAGGATAGGTAGAAGTGTATTCTATTATAATAATTAACTAGTCTTGTTTTACATAATATAATAACTTTTTATCTTTATAAACAAACTTTAATTACAAACACAACTTAACCTATTTTATTTCTGCATAATAGAATTTAACTGTCAACATTCTATAATAACCCTTTTTTATGAAATACAACACAGATAAAATACTGAGAGACAAAATTGTTATAGCCAAGGAGATCACGATTGCCAATAGTTCCACTTCATAGTAATCGTATGGTGGGAGGTTGGCTGCCTGACTGCGCAGATGCTTGGCTCCTCCATGCTTGAGGATGTACTCCAACCACCAGACAATGCGCTGCAGAGGTGGTTGAGGGTGGTCATGGACAATACTTCGAAGCCTGGTCATACGGGTACGGTAACTGGAAATTTTAGTTATTATATTTATTGCGCTGTTGTTTGTTTTAGGTCTGAGTGTTAGGACGAAATGTCTTTTGGTTTCTGATGTCCACAAAAAGAGATTTAATATTTGTATCATAGTGTGGGTAGGCATCAATGTATGTAACTGTTGGGTGTATTTATTTATTACTTACACTGGTGACAAAAGAGTGTTATGAGTTATAATTATCTTAGATTCAATACCAGCTTCGGAAAAATGGTTTTACATTGAAAAATTGAACAATAAAATACAAATTTAAGGTCTCAGTATGTATCTACATTTATGTGTGTATGTTGCTCGGTATATCTTTGTCTGTTGGAAACAGTAGATACTTTATTGCTGATTATAATGTCATGAATATTACTCACCCCTCATCCTCAATAACAGTAACAACAGCTTCTCTAAATAATTCCTCAGTAATGTCTTCTATTTCGATCATTTTCCCTACACCGTGATGCACGAAGTTTTCCCCATTCAGCCACTGGTCTCCGAGAAACGGGATGCACACTACAGGAACACCAGCATTTATCGCTTCCTCAGCCGTCTGCAGTCCTCCTTGTGTGATAATGAGCTTCAAGTTTGGATGCCCTGAATTTGATAATTTAATTTTTTGAAAAATCTAAATTAAATAAACAAATACCCCCAATAGCCATATACATCATTCTGATCCCACACTAAAATACAAGTCAACTACGGAAGACTTTACGGTTTCGCAACGCCTAAAAGTTTGTTTTGGTGTGGGGACCAAACCCGGGCCTCTGTTTTCGGAAGATGGTATCTAGTCAACTGCGCCATGGGGCTGTCAAAAATTCTATCTAAAAAAATTGTACTTAAGGTTGAATGATAATTGTAAAAGAATCCAGGTTTCCTAATTTTTTGGACGGTTATAAAAATAATTATTATAAGCCTAAAATAAAAGCATAATCAATTGATTATAAGTTTTTAAATAATAATAAAGAAAAATCTAAATAGGTAAGCATTGTAAGTGTATACAACTTAGATACCCATGGCAAAACATACCCACTGCTTTTGTATATATTGACGATTAAGCGGTAGTTTTTGCCACTTATTAAGAAGAGGTAGTTTCAGATTAAAGATTTTACGAATACCTTTCATATTTGAAGAAATATACTTACTAAATACATCAGACTGTGGAAACCATTTTGAAGTCTTAATATTTTTGGGGCAGTTCGGAAGCTCTTCATCAAATTTCCAAAGGACATCGTAAGGTAGTTGTGAAAATACTTTTACAAATATATTCTTAACATGCATCGGCAGTTTTGAAGGCGGTATGTTGGTGCCGAAACTCATGTATATAACGCCTTTATGCGATGAATCCATAAAGTGCTGTATATCCTGAAATATAATTGAGATATCGGAGGTAAATCAATGGTGCCTAAATAGTAAAGTAGTAAGGCATGTTTGCCTATGTCTTTAGAAGACAAGCGTAATGATGTGTATCGCAATTTTTATAATGCTATTATATTATAGAAATGTTAAAAAAAATTATATGCGCAATAAATCCTAAGAAAATATTTAATTGAGAATGTAACAACGTAGCAAAAAGATGCTCAAAACTTCTTTTTGTTTTCTTTGTTGATTTCACACCAACCATACTTCATCTCTCCACCACCCTAAGGTAGACTGGTATACAGTTTTGTGTATGAAGTATTTAAATAAATAAATAAACTACAAGGCAAAAAGTTCTTCAAATAACCTTTGCTTACTTACCTTGGGTAGAGGTTGTGGCGTTTTCTGATGCACAAATCCGAAATAAACAACATTGGGCGGTAACGGTCGGTTTTTATCCCAAAGCGACTGCGTATTTACACTCAACAAATCAACATTGCTATTCAACTCACTCAGATCCGGCATGTCTTTGTAAAACTTCCTCAGCATTGCATTCTCATTGCCTTCATTACCGTAAAACACTCGTTCAGCCATGAAAAAGTCGTAGACTTCTAAAATCTGTTCGAAGAGAGACAAGTTATACATCCTTTGTTGAAAGCAGTTCGGGTGGTATAAAGGATGATTCGGCGCTCCAACAGTTAGTGCATTGTCATAAGTCATTGTCATAGAACTCATCTTCACCACAGGAATTTTGTGTAAGTGAGACAACAGCATCGTTGTCCGGAACCAACCTTGCAGTATCAGCAGATCGTAATCTTTCCTTTCGATTGCTTCTCTCACCTTCTTTAGACCCAATTGCATCCCAAATACAGTAGGCGTTACTTGGACTATCGTTTTAGAGCCTTTTGAACGGAAATTACTCTTCCCAAATACGTCAAGGTTGAAGTTTTTAGTCCAAAATTCTCGTGATTCTCTCCCCACGTAGATTTCTGTCAGATTTTTCGGAGATCTTCCCTCAGGATAGGCTGGATGAGTGGTGATGAATGTAACCTCATGTCCTCGCTTTATCAACTCATCATGGATCGGATGGCAAATGAGCTGGTGGCTTAAGGTAGGTTGGGGCATCACCGTCAGTATTTTTGCAGACTGAATTTTAGTAATAATTGTTATAAACACGAGCAGATGTATCGACGACATTTTCTATTGTAAAATGAATCTATTGTGCAGTGTTTGCTCTGACTATTTAACTTAGGTGCTATAAATAATAATATATGGTAATAGTATATTTGTATGTATTATAGTATGTTGGTATATGTATAATGTATATATTTATATATATCGATTATTATTACAATTAATTCTTTACTTCTATTATTCTAATGTATTTATGTATATATTTTGTGTGGCTATATAATTTATTTTATTTGCACACCTGCTGCGTATTATCTCTGCATCACCCAAGGTTTGACTGGCAGAGAATGCCATCGAATGCATTAGTCCACCTTTACAAACATTGTAAAAAGTGTAAATAAATAAATAAATAAATCATAAAAAAATATAGTCCATATGTTTGTGCATTTATGTATATTGAGTAGGTAGAGTATACTAGTTTTTTTTATATTAAAATCAGCCGCCAAATCTGGTATTTATTTGTAGACTTTAATACTTGCTTTCCTATTTATTATACAAGTATCGCTCATATAGTCGGTAATATGGAACAAAAAAATAATTTGTTACCTATTATGCATAAGGGTCAACTGTTGAAAAGCCTTAATGCTTTTTACAAGCTTTTATTTAACTTCACTTTTGTATGTATGTATGTATGTATGTATGTATGTATGTATGTATGTATGTTTGTATGTTTACAAATCTTGCAATGAAGATTTGAACCACTTCCAATAGACCGATTGTGCTGAAACTTGGTATATCTACGTAACTTGGATGACAATACAATAATATGGTACCATGGAGCTGGTCTGATGATGAGGTTGGAAGATGATAATAGAAACATCGGTTCTCGTGGACCGATTGAGCTGAAATTTGGTATGTCTTTGTAACTTCGACAACAATACACAAATATGGTATCATGGTGCTGATCTGACGAAGAGTTGAAAGATGCCCATAGGAACTTCGATTTCTGTGGTCCAATTGAGCTGAAATTTGGTGTGTCTTCGTAGCTTCGGTAACAATACAAAAATATCATTTTATGGAGCTGATCTGATGAGGAGTTGGAGGATGGCCATAGGAACTCCGATTCCTATGGTCAAATTGAGCTGAAATTTTGTATCTCTTCGTAACTTCGGTAACAATACAAAAATATGGTATCATGGAGCTGATCTGATGAGGAGTTGGAGGATGCTCATAAGAACTCCCATTCCTATGGTCCAATTGAGCTGAAATTTGGTATACCTATGTAATTTCGGTGACAATATAATAACAAGGTATCATAGAGCTGATCTGATGAAGAGTTGGAAGAAGCCCATAGGAACTCCGATTCCTGTGGACCAATTAAGCTACAATTTGGTATGCCTTTGTATTTTCAGTGACAACATAATCACAAGGTATCGTTGATCTGGTGTCATAAGAAGTTGGAAGGTGCCCATAGGAACACTAGTTTCCATGGACCGAGTTGAATTTCGGTATGACTACGAAATGGATAGACTTAAAAATATTTCCAACTAAAAAGTTAAAAATAAATTAACGGTGAAAAACATATTTTAAAATCAAGCTTTTATTATGCACGAAAAATTAAAAAAATAAACTAAGAAAACATTCATAAAATTTGTAGTTTTTTAAACTCTACAAGTAACAATTTACGAAAGTGTTCGGTTTATCAGTAGAAGTATGATACATAAACATATATTATCTATATCTAGTATATTAATATTCTTAAGTGATTAAAAAGCTTGTCGCGCAATTTCGTTAATGCAAAGACCTCGGCCGCGACGAGCTTTTAGATCACTTAAGAATATTAATACACTAGTTATAGATAATATATGTTTATGTTTTATACTTCTACTGATAAACCGAATACTTTCGTAAATTGTTACTTGTAGAGTTTAAAAAACTACAAATTTTATGAATGTTTTCTTAGTTTATTTTTTTAATTTTTCGTGCATAATAAAAGCTTGATTTTAAAATATGTTTTTCACCGTTAATTTATAAAATAATATGTATTATGTGCATTGTACGTAATATAATAATAATATAGGAAGATATGGAAGAGCAAGGAGCTACACGGGCGGTTCTATCGAGCTCTTAACGGGCCCGATGTGGATCAGCTCGCATCTGTGACTTGGCTACGTTTCGGTAACCTCTTTGGGGAAACTGAGGGTTTTGTCTTTGCAATTACGGACGAAGTTATCAAGACGAACAACTATCGAAAATACATCATGAAGGTGATGAAGGACGGTACGGTCGACATTTGTCGGGCATGCCACCGTCCCGGAGAATCAATCCGACATGTGATTTCGGGTTGTTCGTATCTTGCTAACGGCGAGTATTTGCATAGACACAATCTAGTAGCCAAGATCATACATCAACAACTTGCTCTTCGATATCACCTTGTGACTGAAGAAATGCCATATTATCAATATGTCCCGCAACCGGTTCTCGAAAATAGTCATGCAACGCTGTATTGGGATCGATCTATTATCACAGACAGGACTATTGTTGCAAACAAGCCTGATATTGTGGTAGTGGATCGACTGACGCGCCGGGCAGTGTTGGTTGATGTTACTATCCCACATGATGATAACCTTGTGAAAGCCGAAAAAGACAAGATGTCTAAATATTTAGATTTGGCGCACGAGGTTACTGATATGTGGGATGTTGACTCAACCGTCATTGTTCCGATAGTCGTTACTGCCAATGGGCTGATACCAAAGAGCCTCGACCAACATCTTCGGCGGCTCTCAATCGGTTGTTGGGTCAAAACCCAGATACAAAAAGCAGTGTTATTAGACACGGCACGTATCGTGAGACGGTTTCTAACTCTTGGACCCTAACCACCGGTGGCTTGGGTCGTAGACCCCGCCATCTGCGGGTTTAATTTTTATATTTTTAAATGTATTTTTTTTTTTATAAAACTTTATATTTAAAAATGTAAAAAATAAAATAAACACATGAGGAATAAAAAATATAGGAATATAATTAAAAACGCACTATGGTTGAAGCCTGTTAGTTAAACAATTCTAAAATTTTATTAAAATTCTAAGGAGATTTTCAGTATTTATTGTTAAGACTTTTTCCCAAAGCTTTAAATGAGTCAAGCACTTATAAATTTATTCAAAGTTTGATGCCGCAGGCACATATATGATGCTTCTATTATATCACATTATAAGTATTACAGATAAATACTATTGTTACCACATGTAACACATGTGTTAAAATACATATTCTTATTTCTTTTACACTCCAAAGATTTAAAAAAAATGTTTGATCCTAACGATATAACTTGGCTAAAGTATAGATCTACTTGGTTTGTAAGACTAAATTAAAACAAATAAATAAAAAAAATAGACCCATAAACCAAATACGTCGTTTTAGCTCCACATATACGTGGTGGATCGCACGGATTTGTCTTGGGACGGGGAACGAACCCGCGGCCTCTCGTTTCGCAAGCTGGTGTCTAACCAACTGCGCCACGAACTCCAGCTTAAATTATTTTTTCCTGTAGAAGGAGTTTCTTAAACTGAAGTAAACAAAAAAATTCTTTGTTGTTAAAGTCAACAGACTTATGAAAGAAACCATGAGGAAATGAATGTACCGTGGCTTTTGTGAGAGTATTCTTGAAAGTTAAATAAAAGAAAACATTGGTTCAGGTGTCACGGCGTTTAAAAATACATACAATACAATTGTCTGAATAAAACCGGTTAACGAATACGGCTTTCTATTATAGAAAAGTGTTTAATGTGCTGTAGCCTGTAATGTGATCGGACAGAGTAAAAACTTAACGTACAAATGTCATGATCAGCCCATATACCCCCCACTGATGGGCACGGGCATCCTCTACCAATGAGAGGGTCTAGACTTTAGTGCATCACGCTGGCCTAGTGTGGTCGGACTACACATCTCAGAAATTCACCGTTAAAGCAAGTGATAATTCATTGAGAACATAATGAATGTTATATTTCATTAATAGACTGGACAAATACTGACTAATATACTAAAAGTCACTAAATACATTCAGTGACTTTTAGTTTTATTAAGTTAAGGATACTTCTGAAAATGATAAGCCCAAGGCCATTGAGAAGACAGCTGAGTTCACAAAATATATTGACAGTCTTGAAAAAAGATAATTGTTAATCAATGTGTATTAATGGTTATTTATAAACCATTTGCGTCATACACACATACCGAATGGTCTTTCTTAAATTACTGAGGAAATATATTACAGCGACCAATTAAAAAAAGAAATTTTAAAATACACTGAATGCTAATACAATCTTGATTTGGGAGCTTAGCCGATTTGACAAGTGTAAACGCAATCATTACACTATAGTTTTAATTAATTAAAATAGTTAATAATTAATTAAATTAGATCTTAAACAATTCCTTAAAATACCTACAACAAAGTTCTTTGAAATACTTCTTTTGTACGCTAGATGGCACTGGTAACAACGATATAGAATATTCGAGTATCGTAACCGTATAACCAACAATCTAATGCCTTTCAACATATAATAGTATAAAATAATAATATTCAAGCCATTTTCACACTGAATCTAATAGAGAAGCTTCTAAGCAACATCCTCGTTAAATAATATCCACTAAATGCTATTAATGATAAGACTGCAAAAGAAGAAGATATGACGATTGCCAATAGTTCCACTTCATAGTAATCGTATGGTGGGAGGTTGGCTGCCTGACTGCGCAGATGCTTGGCTCCTCCATGCTTGAGTATGTACTCCAACCACCAGACAACACGCTGCAGGGGAGGTTGAGGAGTATCATGAACTAGCTTCCGAAGATTTGCCATGCGTTCACGATAGCTGTGGAAGTATATTATGCTTTATGTTCTATAATTGATGAGATAAGTCTAGGACTTACCATGCAGCCATATAGTAATATTGTGGTACATTTGTGGTATAATAAAAAAATGTGATCCCGAAGGAATAAAAAACTGGTTTAAAAATTTACCTGGAAGCTCAGCGAGCTATAACCTAAATTATGATCTGTATTCCGATGGGGAAAATACTAAATAAAAATTTTTAGTAGAAAGTGACAAGTGCTAATGGGCCGGTAATTTAGTACGCATAATTGTAATAATTCTGCTTTTTGAGCGGAATCGACTGGTCATTCATGTCTTGGATCTCAAATTCATATGATACAGTTTGTAAACCACTCACCTTTTATCTTCAATGACAGTAACAACAGCTTCTCTAAATAATTCCTCAGTGACAGTTTCAATTTCAATCATTTTGCCTACACCATAATGCACGAAGTTTTCACCATTAAGCCACTGGTCGCCCAGAAACGGTATGCAGACTACAGGCACACCAACGTTAATTGCTTCTTCAGTAGTCTGCAAGCCTCCTTGCGTTATAATTAGTTTCAGTTTTGGATGCCCTAGAATAGAAAGTAAAATAATAAATGAGTATAATTAAATAAAATAATAAATGAGCAAGTAAATAAATTCACCCAACAGTCAAAAAAAGATCTGACTCCATCTTCTTCTTCTTCTTCATCAACCCATTTACGCCCACTGCTGAGTACGGGTCTCCTCTACCATTGAGAGGGTGTTAGGCCATAGTCCACCACGCTGGCCTAGTGCGGGTTGGCGGACTACACACCTAAGAAATTCCTAAGAACTCTTAGGTGTGCAGGTTTCATCACGATGTTTTCCTTCACCGTTAAAGCAAGTGACTCCATGCTATGATACAAATCTTGTCTTGTGGGCCTTGCTAATGCCTTCTGATTTATTAATGATTTTCTTTTCTCAATTATACTGCCATTTTTAAAATATCAATATAATGTATTTGGTGATGTGTGTAGGTAACAGGTATGAAGTCGGTAAAGTAGATTTTGTTATTCTTTAACCCTCCGACCCACACTAGACCAACGTGGCGGACTAATACGTAAACCCTTTCAGATATGAGTCGCATATGGACTGATAATGATCCTTTAACCCTGTATAAACCCCAAGCAGCAACATACTTACTAAATATATCAGACTGTGGAAACCACTTCGATATTCTTACATTCTTCGGACGGTTTGGCAAGTCTTCGTCGAACTTCCATAGGACGTCATAAGGCAGCTCAGAGAACACTTTTAAGAACATATTTTTAGTATGCAACGGCAGCTGTGAAGGTGCTATGACGGTGCCGAAACTCATGTATATAACTCCGTTCTTAGAAGAATCCATGAACTGTTGGATGTCCTGAAAAAGAGTTCCATAGTATTCGTTGAGAACTTCGTTAATTTTTAATGTATTAAAATCAAATAGGTAAAAAATATACATGCACGCATTCACATTTATTATTCGATTATTCTACATAACACGTCATTGCTTGCTATCAAAATTTTATGCGTCATAAAAGTATTCAAATTTTTATTACATACATACTATTGTACTTATACTAAAAATATCGTGAGTTCGTGAGTAAATGATGCGTTTTAGCAAAATTACATCAAGATCAATATTTATCGACATTGGGAACAAATTGGCACACTTACTTCAGCCAGTGGTTTTGCTGGCTTCTGATGTACAAAACCGGAATAAACAGCATTAGGCGGCATCGGTCTGTTCTTGTCCCACAGCGAATGCACGTTCAAAGACAACATGTCCACGTTATTGTTCAGCTCGCTGAGATCCGGCGTGTCTTTATAAAACTTCCTCACCATTGCATTCTCATTCTCTTCGTTATTTGCAAACGTGCGCTCTATCTTCAAAGTGTCGTAAACTTCTTGAATCTGCTCCCACACTGTCAAGTTATACATCCTCTGTGTGAAACAATTTGGATGGTATAACGGATGACTCGGCGCCCCAACCGTTGGAGCGTTATCATATGTCATCGTCATAGAGCTCATTTTCACTATCGGCACTTTGTGCAGATGGGATAACAGCATCGTGGACCGAAACCAGCCCTGCACTATCACTAAATCATAATCTTTTCTTTCTATCGCTTCTTTCACCTTCTTTTGAGCTAATTGCATTTCAAATATAGCTGGCACCGCGTGTATCGTCTTATTGGTACCTTTTGTTCTGAAGTCCTTTTTCCCAAACACGCTAAGATTGAACTCTTTGCTCCAAAGAGCGTATGATTCGGGTCCGACGTTGATTTCTATCAGATTTTTGGGTGCTTTGCCTTCCGCGTATGCGGGGTTCGTGGTAATAAAAGTAACTTTATGCCCTCGCTTGATTAATTCGTCGTGTATCGGATGGTAAATTATCTGATGGCTGAAGGATGGCATCGGTGCCAACGTCAGAATATTAGCTGTTTGAACTTTCGCCAGAACAGCGAGTAGCACAAGAAAACGTGTAATCGCCATCTTAGCCCAAATTGAACGAATTGAAATTGAAATTAGCTGGACGGTGTCGGTCGCGAAATTTCTATAAGTATGGTTAATTTAAAAATAAATTTGTCTGTACGTTAAACAATTGAATTTAACTTACAATAAAATTACAATAAATGAATATACGCATTCCACGCTTTTTTTTTTAAATCTGGCTGTTTTTGACCGTATAGTCTCTCTCTTTTAAATATCCATAAATAAAATAAAAGAGATTTATACATTGCGTATTTCGTTAGTCTGTGATCGATCCGGTGATCGAACAAAAACCTATCAACCGAACGCCGCAAGTATCCTTATACTTACTTAGAGAGAAGTAGTAAGGAAGCAACCTAGCTGTAGAGAAAAGGAATTGGGGATTAAACTCCTTCTCGAATTCGGAAATCATTATAGAATTAATAAAATTGATGATCCGAACCGCGAGCAAAATACTGTGAATGTTAAAACAAATATGGTTTATTTAATTAATGCAATATGTTTAATTTCGACGACATAATTAGGTATATCTTGAGTCATTTCGAATTATTTTCGGACTCGCGCTTTTTGCGAAATGACTTAAAATGAATTTAATTTTAGACCTTATCAATCTAAGTGCCAGTACAAAAATGACTTAAAAAAGGTCCTAAATACATGACTTTTTTAAATATGAATGTGGCGGCGGGGAGTGCGTCGTGAAAACAATCCTTTTTGTTAAATTGAAGAGTAACTTTATGGACATCATCACTCTAGCGGAGCGTAGCGTTTATGGTAACAAACCGGCCATCTTGTCACGCACTTTCGAATAAGAAGGACTAGACTAGCTGTTGCCCGCGACTTCGTCCGCGTAGACTACAGGGTTGAGTTCAGAAAGAAAATAAGTTACAGTCTATTTTACTCCTTAGAGTCCTATGCCCATACCAAAAATCATACAAATCGGTAAAATTATTTTAACGTGAAACCGTAACGCGCCGGTCGGCGCCTTGTACATAATTATTGCGCGCTTGGTGATTCTTTTGAAACTGCGATATCTTCTAAGATACTCATTGAAATTAAATGATGTAAAGGGCAAATTTCTTTTAAATTAAATACTTACACCAAATAACGCATTTATTTGGATAAGGATTAATATAATCTTTATAAAAATACCTTCACAAACAATGCATTATTTTATAGCAATTTTTATTAGCATAAAAGAGGTTATAGCGAACCAACTCTAAAAGTTAGACATATGCTACCGCTGACTTTCTTCTAGACATTATCAAGCTCTACAACTTTTCTCTAGAACTCAACTATACAGGGCGTATTTAGACCGTGATCGAAAACTGAAGCAGGTAATAGCGATAGTAATTACAAACTCCCTGGCATTAAAGAAAATCCCGACAAAAAATAAAATTTATGAGGTTTTCCATACAAACCACATGCTTTTAACAGCAATGGTTGTATGGAAAACGTTAAAATTGTTATTTTTTGTCGGGATTTTTAATATCGCCACTGGGTTTGTGATCACCCTCGCTATTACCTGCCCCAGTTTTCGATCACGGTCTAAATACACCCTGTATATCTCCCATGGGTAAGGCAGCGTTTGCAAAAAACGGTTTCGTTCGCCCGTTTTTTCTCCGGCTTACTTCGCAAATCCTGCTACAACAAAAAAGTCTTATCATTTTTTGGACTTATATATAGCCTATGACACTCCCAAAGAACGTAGCTTTCTATTGGTAAAAGAATTTTCAAAATCGGTTCAGTAGATCCCGAGTTTACTTTCTACAACGTCACAAACATACAAACTCACAAACCTTACCTCTTTATAATATTAGTATAGATGTACTCTTTCCTGTATTCCCTTAAGGAGTGACGCAAGGTCTGTTGCCGCCTATTGGGCACATTACAAGACATGTTGTTATTTAGAATTTCCTAATGAAAAATCCCAATAATCCGCGATCCGCGACCTCATCATTGGCTTACTTAAACCGCGAGACGAGAAGGCAGTGAATTACTTACAATATTCCGTTATAAACATTATTGATTCAGATGTAACTAATTAAACGGTAATTTTAGTAATTGAAGAAGAATATAACCTTGAAAAAATTGTGGCTGGTTTTCAATATTGATGTTTATTTTATGGGAAAGAATGCAAACGAGCAAGTTAGCCCCCTGAGGCTGAGTGGTCAACACCGCCCATGAACACCCACAATACCGGAGGAATCATTAATGCAATGCCGGCCTTAGAGGAAGATAATATAGGCTCTTTTCTTGACGATTCCTACGTCGTATCTTTTAGTAAATACAGTCCTGTGGCGCAGTTGACTAGACAGCAGCTTGCGAAACGAGCGGCCGCGGGTTCGATTCCCGCACCGAGACAAATGTTTGTGTGATCCACTAATATTTGTTTCGGGTCTGGGTGTTTGTGAGAGCGAAAAGTCTCTCGTAGTTTCTGATACCCACGATACAAGACTCGTATCTTAGTGTGGGGTCAGGACTATGTCTGTGACTGTTGGGTGTATTTAATACCATTGAACTCTTTTTCAGGAGTTCTTAATCTTGGGTTGATTCCCGAATCGTGCAAATAAAATAAAAATAAATGAAATGTCAGAGTCTGGAAACATGCTCAAATAACGGCCATTGATTAGATTATACGCGGGCCCTATTACGTATAAAACAATTGGCGAAAGGGTGTAGTTCGCCAACCCGGACTAGTCCAGCATCATGAAATAAGGCCCAAACCGTCATAGTTGCATCGGAGGCCTTTGCCGAGCAGTGAAGCGTAATAAGGGCCCATGGTGATAATTTTTTTCATAGGATTTAGCCAAAAATTATACAAAATCGTGATAAATATTTACCCCACCGGAGATTGGCGCCTACATATGAGTAATACAGATAAATAAGGTAAGATATAGATGAAGTACATTTTGACGAGCCCGCACACTTTCCAATGTGTAGACCGATGCTCAGAAGTTGCCAACATTTTAAAGGTAGAATCAGTTTTCGTTGATACGTAAATTATGAGTTACTACGGTGCACACTGGTGCAATGCTGATATTTAATGGATGTTATCATACATATAAACCTTCCTCTTGAATCACTCTATCTATTAAAAAAAAACTGCATCAAAATCCGTTGCGTAGTTTCAAAGATTTAAGCATACAAAGGGACATAGGGACAGAGAAAGCGACTTTGTTTTATACTATGTAGTGATAGTGATTGGCTGATTATTTTTTTATAATAAGGTTTTTTACGTCTTGTTAGACTGGTTGTTATTGTCTTTTAATGTTTTTTTTTGTACGATGAATAAAGAAATTTTTATATTACGTCAAAAAATAAGATTAAAAAATACATAAATGTAGTTTATAAATTAGTCAAAAATGAGTTATTTTTGGTGAAAATTGTAACGGTTAGAGAAAATAACGATGACTTACCTACCCGGGACTTTATATATCGATATAGACCAAAATGAAAATCAACATTTTCGTGATGAGTTAATTATACTTCTTGGCTATTAAGTATATCACGAAATCTCTTATATCCTGTATTAGTCATACAGCTTATTAAGCTTGTTTTTTATACACTTTATAACACTTCCAATAGTTACCAATTTAATAGTCATTGAAAATGTATATCTACATAGTCTACCTCTAAAGTCTGTCTCTATAGTCTACTCTATGGTTCCATGCCAAATGTTGTGTGTGCATGAAAGCAGCTGCGGCCGGCAGCTGCCCGCGACCGTTACGCGCAGTGCGCACGCGTCGATCAGAATTCAGACCCCACTATTATTATTAAACAGGGGTAAGGTGTACCAAGGTAATAACATTGAACTTTAAAGGCGTTTTATGATATGAAAGAGCGAAGGCAGGGAATACTTAAAATTTAATGCGAAATTATCTGTTTTACTTTTACGGCTAAATTGATTAATTGGTTTTGATAAATTTGACTACAGTGATAGACGACGTTCTGAAGAATTTAATAGGCTATTTTTTTAATGATAAAATAAGTTTCTAAGGAACTTTAATAAATCGAGGTGTTTACACATAGGTACATTGTTGTTTCCTAATCTCACTCTTTCCATTTTAAGGAGTCTCAAGTTTGATTCCTGTCTGTGCAAACTGTCTGAGTTTTCCCTTTAGTGATTTTTTTAGTTGTAGAACGGAGTGTGGAAATATTTCAATTGCATTTGAAACTAAATTAGCAAACAGCGGGTAAAAAGTTTTTATAGAAATAGTGCTCGATAGATCGCTTAGAAAAGTGTGAACAAATTAATATAAATTAATTTTACAACAGTTAAGGTAGTCATGCATATTTTTATGATGTCAATAGCATCATTATATTGAATTGAATCTTTTAAAAAATCTTTTGGACTAAATTTTTGCATAGATCTTCATTTTTGTTATGAATCTATTTTCAATATTAACTTACATGTTTTAATTGCTTGTTTCAATCAATGCTAATATACCTGCAAGTTCCCAGAAAATTGTATTTTTCGCTCACATCCCTATGAAAGACGAATTAAGGTAAACTTAAATATATCTTCCATCTATCAAGGCAATTTGTTCAATCAATGATGAGGCCCGGCAGCTTTTAAATTTCATGTTTAATTGAAAGAAACTAGTTCTAACGGCATTTTGACATTCTAACAGTAATCACCTTTTTAATCGAAAATACAACGAATTATTTGAACCCAACTCACCCCGGGACAAAGGCCCCTTTATGGCGCTTCATTCAATAATTGCACAAGCTCTTTGGAAAAAACTTGAGCTTATTATATTTAAAGGAATATAGGTTTAACTAACCAATTCATAGAGATGATTTTCGGTCATACTTAAATTCGTACATAAAACCTATGACAAATGAGATATGTAATACAATTTCAGTCTATGTTAAACGAATTTAGAGTTTATAGGGCTCAAATTAAGGTCGGAATAAGAAGTTGAATAAAAATTTTAGAAGTTGGAATTTGTAAGCGCGTGCCGGTCGGCAGGGGTGCGCGGACGCCGTTTCCGATCCCGCATTTTTTTTCGAAAACGGAATCCCCTCAGTTGACGGTTGGTCGTCGTTACGAACAGACACACAAACTTTAGCATTTAATTTCTATTATTTAAAACTTTTAAGTATCAAAATAGTGAATATTGTGTAAAACTAGTTGTAAGTTTACTAAATAGTGTATTTAAAATTTGCTTAAAGGGGAACATTACGCTTAAAAATGGAATCACCAAAAATAGTGTATAAGTACTATTCAAATCCGGCATTTTGCTCACAAAGCGAAGTGGTTTTCGCGCAAAAGACCGCCATGACAAAGATATTCACTCCAGACCGCCAGAGGATGCCGCCCTTGGGCGCAAATTCACCGCGCAAAATGGAGATTTGTAACCGTATTTTGAGGACGGATATATCCGATAATCCTTTACGGATGTCACCCGCTGGTAAATATAAAGACGAACCACCGGAGTTGCCGCCAAAGCCAGCAAAATTCCAACAGCGAACATTCCACAGACCGGCTTCTCTCATATACAAACCAACACGCACAGTCAGATGCCGGACGAGAAGCGAAGACTTGGAGATGGCTCAGTTCAAACAAAAGAAGATTGACAGAAGCCTCGACATTGACGATTTAGAAGAGAACAGAGCGAAACACAGGTACGAAATCATCCAAGATCTAGAAGACGTAGACTATTCACCTACAAAAAAGAGGATTGTCGAAGCAGACGCGTCAGAAATAGAAGAATACAACGTTGATGGACCAGGAGACAATGAGTTAAAAGAGATCCCTACTGAAATTGTAAAGACTGTTAACGGCAAGACACTCAGATACGCTATAGTTCCATCGGACGATGAAGAGCCCAGAAAATGCAATGTAACATTCACCTCCCCAATGATGTCACGAAAGAATTTGATCGCAACGCAGAAACTCCATGAGCTGTTGTCTACTCCTAGGAAATTGAAGAGTTATGCCTCCCAGCCGTCCGTCCGTATCACGCCAAACAAAAGCATGGAACCTAGATACGTGGTAACACCTCAGAAAATGGTTTCGAGTACCCCAACCCAAGGCGTGACTCCTTCGAAGTCTTGTGCGAATTTAACTTTGTCTAGAAGTAATGCCACCTCGCCGATATCTCCTAAAGCGCAACAGAAGTTGAACTACGGCCTTCCAGAAGAGTTCGAAAGGCCCGATGTGTTTGTGACTAGTGTTAGAGAGAAGAGTCGGGACAGTTTTGAACGAGACGCGAGCAGGGAAAGCAGGAGAGATCGGAATATGAGAAAGGACAAAACTACTGCGGTCATTGTGCCAAGGTGAGTGGGGAACGATTCGAAATTTAACCTTTTGCCCGAGATGGATTCGAAACTAAACCTTTTGCCCGAGATAAGCAGAATATTTTTGTAATTCTCTAAATATAATTTTGTAGAAATATTTTTCTTGCGTCCAAATGGCGGTTTGAATAGGAGACAGTGTTCTGTTATGATTGATTCATCATGCAAACTTGTATCTACAATTATAGTACCTATATGCAAAAAATACCTATTGAACAATTTTTATAATTAATGAATTTGAAAATACTAGTGAAAATTAACCAAGTTACTTAAAAAAAATTATCGTTCAATAATGTTATTGCAATCAAGAACTTTGATAAAATAATCTCAATTCTAGAAAATCCATAATAAAACTACAAAAATTTCAAACTTTTTACCGTGCTATCGTGTAATTAGTTCTATTTCGTGGTCGTTTAACGAAAACCCTACAATTTTTAGGAATAAAAGTTGCTTGTGATATTTTCTTAAGCATTGCCTATTTCCATATAAAAAATAATTCAAATTATTTTGTCTTTTTTAATTCATTATAAACGTACAAAAATACAAACCATTTAACCAGTTAACATAAATAGGTATATAAACAAACCCGAAGTAATCATTTGTAGATGACACAAACATTTGTCTCGGTGCCGAGGTAGTCCTACAGCCTCAGGTTTCGTAAGCTGGTGTCCAGGTGTCTGGCCAATAGGCATACATCAGTGCAGTGCCGTAACTAGGGCGGTGCCAGCAGTGCCCAGGCACAGAGCGCAGACCCTGGAGGGGCGCAGAAATGACCAGACTAGTATCTAGTTTTATCTCATGCATTGTAGCTAAGCCTGGTTAGAGTATTTTTCAGGGGCGCAGTTTTGTAGGCTCGCACCGGGTGCATAAAAGGCTAGTCACGACACTGCATCAGTGATTCATTACGTTTCCTAAATGCAGTATGTATTACATTGCAGAGTGGCGCCACCTCCGTCCACCTACTCCGACGACACTTACAAGTCGTTATCAATGGTTAAAAATCCGGCGAGTGCTTCCTTAACCATAGCCACTCTTATGTTGACCCTCTGTGGAGCCCTCAGCACCGGCCTTAGCTTCTACATGATGTATGCTGTAAGTATCTTGTGTTTTGGTGTCAAATTATTACAAAGTCGAAGTCAAATTATCTTAGACTTTTATAAGTACTCTTGAATCGTCAATTTTCAACTAAAGTAGTGGCCAATCGTAATGTGTCATTAATATTATTTGAAATTTTGTAAGTGTATCAACTTTTGGAAATGATGGCTTTATTAGACCCGTGGGACGTTTATCGCCTCCTATCTACTATCTAGGAGTCTAATAGTTTGATTCCAGTTTTGAACAATGTTTTTATAGCAGAGTACCTCATTCCAGTAATTAATTCCAGGCTTCTGGTTTTGAATGTTGAGCGATCAAATAGTCTAGCAATCTCTAACACTGACTTAAGTCTTTTTTGTAGTGTAGGTCAGTAACAATGTCACTTTATTATTTTTGTGTATATTTTGAGATGATGTCAAGATTATAATTTATCTTTTTGCAGATTGGTCGTCGGTACTACTTGGACTTCAGTGTATTAGCCGGCTTCACATGTTTCCTCCTTGGTCTTCTAGGATTCCGGTCGAAGAAGCAAAGATTACTGCCGAACAGGAATTATGTTTCTGGTAAGTTTTATCAATTGATAAAATCAAGATTTAAGATTTATCTTTATAATATGCAACTGTAAAAGAATATGGCGAAGTTTTAATAATTTAATTTAAAGTATTAATAATAATTATTTTTTCGAATGAATTAAGAGTATTAGCATAGAATGTGAGGCGCGTAGTCTTACGCGATATTTCGCCAACAAACAAAATAGGATACTTCATTTCTTTAAAATTTGTTTGATTTCAACTGAATTACACTACGGATCTGTTTTATGTTTCTCGCAAATTTTTAACTCTAGACCTCGTTCAGGCGTCAACATTCGTAGCCTTAAACTTCAAAATAAAATGCTATTTTCTCTCTTTACAGGTTACATAGTTTTATCATCATTCTCTCTGCTATCAACGTTTGGTCTCCTCCTCCTCTTGACGATGCAGCCGAGGCCAGGAACTGCTCTCAACGACATTACATCAGCAGCTGTCTGCTGTGTCAGTATCCTCTCACTCTGCGTGGCTTCAATAGGAGCAGTGGCGTCCTATTGCTGTGTCACGGACCCTCCAGATAATCGTGTAGCCAGTGTCCATTATTAGACCAAGGAGGTCTTTTATGAACAAAACCCGTTGGTGAAAAAATAAAGTGAGAAAAATAGTCATAAGAGAATCAAGTGCTTTTTGAATTTTAATGTGTTATGGACATTTTAAATAAATAAATAAGGTTGTGCTAAGCATAAGATTAATGACTTGCTAAGGCTCAAGAAATTTCCATGGACTTAAATTGACTTAGGTTCAATAATAGAATAGCAATTCAGCTGTAAGTAAATTTAATAAACAGTTGATGGTATGTTTTTATAAGGCACCAAATATTTTTTGTTTTTTAAATACTTGTGACTAGGAGTTTCATCGGTGTTTAAAGACCTTCTTCTTCTTCATCATCAACCCATACACGCCCACTGCTGAGCACGGGTCTCCTCTACCATTGAGAGGGTTGAGGCCATAGTCCACCATGCTGGCCTAGTGCGGGTTGGCGGACTACACACCTAAGAAATTCCTAAGAACTCTCAGGGGTGCAGGTTTCATCACGATGTTTTCCTTCACCGTTAAAGCAAGTGATAATTCAATGTGAATTCACACATAACTTCGAAAAGTCAGAGGTGTGTGCCTGGGGTTCGAACCCGCGACCGCCGAGATTCTCGACCGCGCGCCTAAACCTCGAGGCCATCACTGCTTCTCTGCTTAAAGACCTACCTCCGATAAATTGATCGCGCTGGTAGACTATTTCTACTCAGTTTGAGAGCTGGTCTTTTAGCCCAGCATTGGGACGTATGCGATCTGAATCAACAGTCATGGAACGCAAAATTGCAGTTTTCCCCGTGAAAACATTATGAAAACAATATATTTTTATGACACTGGCTAGTTTAGTAACTATTTGTAAAGTTTTTGTCATAATTACCCTGCTTATAATATAATTATTATTTCCGATATCCCATACACAATTCTTAACAGATTTGTAATTTATTAAAGATTGTAGATAATTCATGAGCTGTAAATTAGTAAAAAACAGCTTTATGATTGCTTATTATTTATGTCAACAAACCAAATATTTGTAAAATCACTTTTATGTTTAAAAAAAATGTAGGATATTGTAGGCTTCGATTTGAAATGATTTATTTGAATATAAAATGCCAAAAATATGTTTGATAATAATGTTTGGACTATTATATATGTAACTGTTGGAGATTAAATAAAGTTTTATATCTTATAGCTACAGCGTTTTTATTTCAAAAATTATATAATAAGATTAATTGTTATGGTTCATATTAGGTTCCAATTAAATTCTTATCTGAATGCTTAGTTTATTGTATACGTTGACTATTTATCGATCCGCCAAAAATAATATCTGGTCTTGAAAAAAATCCTCTGATTTTATTTATTTCGAAAAAAATTACGTAAATTTATTTATCCATTTATGTAACAATTTTATATACATTTACCTAAAACGGAACGTACCTTTATTGTCAGCTGTATGCGTCAATGTCAATGCTGTTCCAGTAAAAATCTTGATACTTTTAGCATTCGTGGTATGAAGTAGGTAGTAAGTCATGTTAATAGCAATTCAACAGCTGTTGAAACGTCCTCGGACCCCACTCAATTGAGATTTGTATGCATCTATTGTGCTAATTTGATAACAGTTTGATAACATTATTTCTAATTAATAGAATCACAGATGCGATGTGCAATCGATAAAAGTGTATATTTAATTGTATGAGTGTGAACGGTTGTTGAATTATGTGTTTCATAGTTTACAATTAGTATTAAAACAAGTAGGTATGTCACCCTTTGTTGTTTTGTTTATGCCAATCGAATTAGGTGGAACTGATTAGATCTCAATCCTCTTGTTTCGCAAACAGTGCCTTAGGTTTGCTTTACTTTTTATGTTCCAAAAAGGTTTTATGCTAAACATTGAAAAGAAGCTTTATTATTTCTTACAAGATCTGGACAATAGTAATATTACAGAAATTACAATTATTTATGTAATTTATTTTTCAATGACATCAGACAAGGATGTCATACTATTAAAAAAATTATAATTTATGCAAATACAAAATAAATCTTGATACCTGTTTGGGGGTCAAAGAGAAATTTTTGAGGTCATTAGTAAAATAAACTTCCTAGTATATCAAGGTTTAGTAGCAAAACTCAAGTTATTTAGTTAATAGAATTGTTTTGGCTGGTTTATATTTACGTTTGCCAAGGAATGCATGAGAGTAGCTTGGATAATGAGGAAACAATCAGATTCATCTATTTGTTTTTTAAAAGATAGGTCGATTTTTTTAACCTGATTGTAATACCCTCAAAAAACATTATTATTTTAGATTATATTTTTATCTAACTTAATCTGTGTTTCTTAATACTATTTGGTTTAGTGGAAGCTTTTGAGGAAGAACAACTGTGGTTGTTATCAATATACACAAAAGCTTAAGTAGGTATTACTAACAGTAACAGATAATACAGTAAAAAACAAATTGAGACATATGTTAGGCCAATTGTTTATCACAGATAATTATCTTTATAATTTTAAAGACAATTAATTGTAAGATGTAAACAATATGTACTTATAGTAAAATTAATAAATTGGTATGTATTTCCCAATTGACTTACTCTTGGAATATCTACTTTTTGAAATTTAAAATCGCAGGATTTTATCCCTAAATAGTTAATATGTTTTCATATGTAATATTTGTAGAACAAAATGATGTGTAGGAACAGGTCTGCCAATCTCATATAGTATATAATCTCAATAGTTGGATCCTGTAATATTTTTATGTTTAATGACTATTGTAATTTAGATGTCAAATAATGTTTTTTCTATACATATACATTAATAAATGATTGTGTATTTTATTAGATTTAAAGTATAAAAAAATCTTTCTGCAGCTATTATCAAATAAACTTAATAAAATGACCCAGATATTATGATTGTGTAACATTAGTGACCTGTCCTTGTTCTCATTTGACATAAATGATCCACTTACCAGTTACCACATAATGATTACAATATTCATATAATTGGAGCTATGCCAAAAACAGAAAGTTGAAAAAAGAATTGCCAATTAAAAAAAAAAAACAAACAAAAAGTTTCATTTTTAATTTGTTAATAAAAATATCATATTAACAGATATCCAATAGGACGAAGTAATAACTAGTTCATAAAACTCATCATATTTTCTGTTGCTATCCGAATTATATCTTAATATTGATACAAGATAAACACTAATAGCTTTTTAATGATTTCAGAGGTCAGAATGGCAGACCCATACATCAGGGAAGCGGCAGAATCACTCCTAAGTAGTGTTACCACTCCACCATATAGGAATTTAAGTGAGTGATTTTTAGTTTTACTGTTCATATTTTCTTTGATCATAATGTTTGAAGAATATTGGATGCTTGTTTACAAGTCCTGTAAGTATATATATATATGACTTTTTGGCCAGCTTTTTGCAAACACTTCATAAGTAAATAGTATTTTTATTCAAGTGTGATTTTCAAATTATTGGAAATTGCACTTAGAACCACAACAGCAATTTACATAGTGTATTGATGGTCTGGAAGAAAACCAAGTATAAAAAATCATTTTTTATACTTCCCAAAGTTGCCATTTAGGGGTTTTGCCAAAGTCAATTGTCAAGTGTGTCTATGTCTGTAGCTCCCCAAACCTATGTAGCCTCAGTATACAACAAGGAAAGCCCTAATATAACTAAAACATATATTTCATCAATCAGCCTATCGCCGTCCACTGCTGAACGTAGGCCTCCCCAAGAAAGGCCAACCATCCCGGTCTTGAGCAGCCCTATTACATAAACATATATTTACTATGACTATAAAGGGGAAGTCTTTAAACCAAATTATGTATTATATAGTAGTGGAGCACAGTTTCTAAGGGGAAATCCCAATGACAATATGACAGCTAAATATTTCGAGGCCCACATATTAATATGCAGAGTAATATTAGAATTGCAATAGCAGATTTAAGTTTGGATATAAAATATTTATATAAATATGTAAATACTATATGCAATTGGATCGTTAGTTAAACAAAAATACTTTATGCAGTGCTTGTTGATATATATTGAGTCTGGTATCTTATTTATTTTGAGGTGCATGTGACATAGGATCAAAATGCCCTGGGTTCAATTCCCAAATTTGTATTCTCAGTAGACCTAGACGCATAAATTCTCACAGTACAGTACTTTAAAAACTGCAATATCAACACCTATTTTATGATCCTTAAAAAACATAGTTAGCATTCCTATCATCGGCCCATATACATCCCACTGAGGCACAGGTCTCCTCTACAACTGACAGGGTATAGGCCTAAGTCCACCACACTGGCCTAGTGGTGATCTTGAGTGAAGGTAGTATTATTAGAATATTATGTGAAAGGACTAGACCTAACCATCTTAGTTCAAAATGCTGGTACTGAACCAGCGTTGACTGTGATAATAGTATTCGTCGTTATCATTATCAGCCAATTACGGTCTACTGCTAGACATAGGCCTCCCCCAATGACCTCCACCGGGATCGGTCGGAAGCCGCCTGCAGCCAGCGTCCTGCGACCTTAACAATAGACTAGAAAGTGGACTTAAAGCACACTACACGAAATATAATTAATCCGATCCGATTTTATTTCCGTCAAATATATTTGTACACTTAAATAAGTAAAATTTATTTTTGTTTTTTTTTTTTCTTTTTTTTGTAATTCTATGACCACCCATTTATTTTTGTTAACTTCTTTTTTATGGGTTGCCTATCTGGAAGTAGTGGTAGTTCTGAAGTGTGTTATTTTTGTTTTTGTCGTGTCCAATAAATCTTATAAATAAATAATATATAAATTACTAGAATATTACGTCTTCCAGCACATTCGCAGTCAGTAAACCTGACGGCAGAAGACCTGGTGGCGCGGTACCGACCTGGAGGAAAGATGTCCACAGTTCGAAGGTTCTTCTGTCTGTTCGTCACCTTCGATCTCCTCTTCACGAGTCTCATGTGGCTTATATGCGTTATGGTAAGGTGTATTTGGGTCTATGGTTCTTCTTCGTGGTTTTGGGATGTTTTTTTATTGTGTAGGTCTAGGATGATTGAGATAAAAATACATTAAAGTAATGTCCAGAGATCCATAGATGATATAAGTTATGTTTTTCATTTAAGTTATTAAATTTAATTTAATTAGTTCATATTAAAAAAGATATGAATATTCTTTACGACAAAAATCCAGCTTAGCATGTAGGACATATGGAAGGGAGGATATCTAAATCTAAAGTAAAAAACATGCATTACTGAATCATGAATGGCTTATAACAGGGGTTCCCAAACTTATTTACACTATGACGTCCTACAGAATTATTATTTTTCTTGCGACGCACCCCCCCTCCCCTCATCATCAAAACTACCTACTTTACTGGAAATAAAAACAGCAGTAGTTAGCGTAATATGAGGTTATCAGAAAAATACGGACAGCGAATGTTTGCCGATCGCCTCGTGACGCCCCTCGGATGTTGCCGCGACGCCCCGGGGCGTCGCGACGCACAGTTTGGGAAGCCCTGGCTTATAACATAACCTTACGCCTATATTCCCCGTAGTGGTAGACTGAGATGCATTTTTGCACATACATTTTGCCAGGTACTTATAAGTCTTACTAGTTAGTCCCGCTAGCCTATTGCCGTTTTACGGGTACATTTTCAGACTCCGCTGTAATAAAAATGAAAAAACTGCCTGAATAGAATCCAGGACGTCTACATCGCCAGGCACATATTTGTGTCCTTAGGTGTCGAAATATTTTAATTTGACATAATAATTAGTGAAAATAATGTAAAATTCCTTGCCCTTGTTTTAAACCTCGGTAAATTACCCCGATCTATTTCTTACAAACAAAAGAAATACGAAAACACATGGTATAATTTCTTTATTAATAATGTAAACAAGGTTGTGTTATTATTTCAACGTCACCACACAATAATATCGATGTTATAAACATATTTGTTATAAATATCATTAGATATATCTATACTTGACGCATGATTATCTGTTTATCAGTTTGTTTATCGCTGGGATTTGTAATGTGGTCGTAAATTTTAATACTTTAGTAATGACGTTAAAGGGACATGAAAGTAAATATACTGAAGGGTTACGCCTGCGATCGAGAGGTCCAAGGATTTATTCCCGATTGATGACACGATAAGACTTTACTTATATTCTCTGCCATAAACAGAAAGCCTAAGAAACGAGGTGCCGCATGTTCGGTGACTGTATTAAAATAAAAATATGCAATATCGTAGTCAAAACTTTAAATATCGTGATATGCTTCCCAGAGTATATATTGTAAAAATATTGGTTTGTCTGGTCATTCATAATCTTACTTCCACCCGGTTTCATACTGCAAAAAAATTTATATTAATTTATTGAAGTTCTATTGGGTTTTGAATTAGGAAACTACAGTAGCACAACGGAGTCTGGAAATATGCACAAAAAGTGCCTTGTTCTCTATTCCGTGGGACTGATACATACCTACCTTATAGACGTGTAGAAATCCACCCTAAAGATAGAAAATACAGGCGTAAAGTTATACAAGGTGTATTTAGACCGTGATCGAAAACTGAGGCAGGTAATAGCGAGGGTGATCACAAACCCAGTGGCGATATTAAAAATCGCGACAAAAAATCAAAATTTTGACGTTTTCCATACAACCATCTGTGCTAAAAGTATGTGGTTTGTATGAAATACCTCAAAAATTTTATTGTTTGTCGGGATTTTCTTTAATGCCCTGGCTGGCCCTGGGTTTGTAATCTCCATCGCTATTACCTGCCTCAGTTTTCGATCACGGTCTAAATACACCCTGTATGTCTACTAATTTCTATTATCACGCTTATGTTCCAAAGCAAAATGGCGTCAAACTACATGTATACATCCATTTTGTGAACAGATGCGCGGGGAGACACTTGAGCAAATATTTGATAAAGAAATAATAAAGTACAATATAAAGAGCTCGCTGTTCGACATAGTGTTGGTGGCTGTGATACGTTTCGCCTTCCTACTGCTCTTCTACGGTGTGCTGTCCATCAACAACTGGAGCGTTATTGCCGTGAGTATCATCATCACCATCACCATCATCACTAGCATCTCTACCATCGCCATCATTACCAATATCATCTTGATGTATACCTAATTTCATCTGGTATGTTTTCTCCTTTCAAACATCCATATCAGGTGTCATGTCTTCATCCTTTATGCATTATTTCAGCCTTCCTCTGCTTGTCCTTGCTTCAACTTTCATATTTAATACGTGAGTAATTTTCACTCATCATCTTCTTGCCTTGTTCCTCATCCGGTGAACGAAGGTTTTACTGGTGAAAAAATTGATATAGTGATACGCAAAATTGTTTCAAATAAAGCTTAGTTCATCTGATTGGTGGTACTCACCCCTAGTTTACAATATTTGGGCCAAACTGCATTTATTATTGGGTCCAATGATGTTCTTAATTTCTTATAATAATTAATAATCAAATAAAACATTGTATAAGCTCTGATCTTTAACTACGGAGATTTATAGTCATTTTTCCGCGCCCACAAAACGTGTTATAAAAAATATATTGTGACCTACGAAAAGTTCACTTGTACACACAAACTTAAAATATGCCTATTGTAACAGGTGCGAATGTTTGTGACGAATGACGCATAATCTAGTGAAATATTCATTTGATGACTCACGGGCAAATATTGTTCTAATTTTCCTGTCTTCTCCATCTCGGCTCCTGCCACTAATTCCTCTGGTATATTTTAATCTCTCTTCTACAGAAGATTGCAGCTATTAGGAAAACGTGGATTTTTGTCGAGAGTTTTTTAAAGCTAATCCCCGTTACTAAGTATTACATGCCTTAGTTTTCGATCATGGTCTTTTCACACCCAGTATATCAATAAAAATAGTGGCAGTGATGGCCTCGAGGTTTGGGCGCGCGGTCGAGAATCTCGGCGGTCGCGGGTTCAAACCCCAGGCACACACTTCTGACTATTCGAAGTTATGTGTGTATTCACATTGAATTATCACTTGCTTTAACGGTGAAGGAAAACATCGTGATGAAACCTGCACACCTAAGAGTTCTGAGGAATTTTTTAGGTGTGTAGTCCGCCAACCCGCACTAGGCCAGCGTGGTGGACTATGGCCTAAACCCTCTCAATGGTAGAGGAGACCCGTGCTCAGCAGTGGGCGTATATGGGTTGATGATGGATTTCGATAATAATGATCGTTATTCAATTTCATCAATACAGTATTTAAAATAATGCCATCTCGTAAATCGACCGAATAAGGCCGGTCTACTGATTACCAATCTTTTAAAATAAATGTTTTCGTTTCAGCTGTCAACGAGTGGTACGTGTGCTTTCCTCATAGCCAAGGTGTTTGTATATGATGTGAGTACATAATGAATAAATACTTTTACTACATTTAATTTTTAAAAATCTGTGAGGGGCGTAAACCCGCAGCCCCTTGTATGTTTAGCCAACTGCGCTACGGAGCCGCCATTAAAGCTTAGGGAATTGAGCGACCTGAATAATACAACTTAGGTGCCCAAAAACGGCTGAAGTCGTTTGGATGAAGTTTATCCCAAAGTCCATTATCTCTTTACACAGTTTACCATTTATTACACTGCCTTCTTATTTGCAGAAACCACACATCTACTTTTTACTAAAACCTATTTCCCATACCTCAATTTCGAAATCTTAGCAAAAATGTATTTAGAATATATGTATGTATGTATGTGTCCAGTGGCCGAACGCCTCGCAGCCAGTGTACCAAGTGTTCCTGATCCTGACTTCGTTCACGCTGTCGTGGGGCGAGGCGTGGTTCCTCGACTTCAGGGTGCTGCCGCAGGAGCAGGTCCTCGACTCCATATGTAAGTCTCATCATCATCATCAGCTCATATACATTTTTTATTTCACGTTCGGAAAGCGCCTTAAGCTCCCCTGTTCGGTACCTCGGGGGAGGCCGTGAGGGGTATGTCGGGGTCTCTGGCCTGCCAACTCGGCGCGCAGAACAGTTGTTTGCTTACCTAGGTTGGGTCCCAAACCAAAATCCTACGCCAGCATACTGACTAAAATCTCTCGTTGACCATCACGCGCATTTAGGGCGGTTTCACGGCATCTAGGGTTCCAAAGTCATCTGCAACCGTGATGGAATTTAGTTCACCAGGCTGACCTAGTGCGGGTTGGGGGACTACATCATCATCATCATCAGCATTATCGTCGTCATCATCATGATCATCAGCCCATATACATCCTCGACACGAGCTTCCTTAACAATTGAGAGGGATTTTAGTTCACCACGCTGGCCTAGTGCGAGTAAGTGGACTACATGAAAGAAATTCCTAAGAACATAGATGTGCAGATTTCATCACGATGTTTTCCATAAGCGTTAAAGTAAGTGATTCATTGTGAATACACACATAACTTGGAAAAGCCAGAGGTGTATGCCAGGGTTTGAACCTACCTTCCTACCTTCAACCTCGTTATTGAATAAAACCATTGATTCCTTAGTACATATTCTGTATCTATCTTCTCAATATAAATCAGTTTAAATGTCTTTGTTGTGAAATCCATCGCTACTACTACGGCGAGATAAGACACGAACTTTGTATAACTCATACACAACAATTTCTTACTTACTTTTGTATTATTGAACACCACATTAACAGAAATTATTATTTCTTTATAACATGATGTTATATATATATATTACGTACATATGCACATACGTCGTCTTATATTCCATACAAAGGTTGCCTGGAAGAGATCGCTTTTAGCAATAAGACCGCCTATTACAATTTTATATAGATCATTGCTCTTGATGTAAATTCTTTTTAAAGTGTATATATGTTTTAAAAATAAAGAGGTGCCTCCCTATTGTGCCATTTAAATTTTTAAAAATAAAAAATAAATGACGTTTTCCTAACAATCACATACGTTTTATCCATAATAATGATCGGTTTGATATCACTATAACTATTACCTTAGTTCCTGATCACGTTCCGAATACTGTATATCTCCAGTGCAGCGCGGAGTCTCCGAGCGGAGCCCCCTGCTGGCGGCCGCAGCCCCCGGCGCGCAGTCCGCCTACGCAGAGTCCACGGTCAAGTGGTTCTCCCCGGTCGAGACCCCCGAGTCCAGCCCGAGACCACGCCGGCCCGGGGAACAAGTCATACTGACTCAGGAACAGGTGAGTCATGATCCATCATGCTGGGTATCATGCTATCAAAATAGTCCAAGTGACCGTAGTGATTATACATATCGATGACACCCCCGTGGCGCAGTTGACTACACACTAACTTGCGAAACGAGCGGCCACGGGTTCGATCCTCGCATATAGACAAATGTTTGTGATCCACAAATATTTGTATTGGGTCTGAGTGTTTGTGAGATGGAAAAGTCTCTTGTAGTTTCTGAAATCAGCGACACAAGACTCGTATCTTAATGAGAGTGAGGACTATGTGTGTGACTGTTGAGTGTATTTACATTACATTTATTTGTATCAAATAGCTTTGAGTTTAAGACTGATTTTCGAATATTTATTTAGCACGACATAGGCTATGGCGGTAGTTCCATGAAAGTCAAAAATTCCAACTTGCCTTACAAAGCTCCGAATAATCTCAAAGCTTTAAATCTTTATTTAAATAAAGAATTTTGACATACAAATGGGAATAAATAATTATAAACTATACACTACTTATTCTATGGACGTACCGCCAGTGGCTATAGCATCCCAGAAAGCGTAGAACTACGTAGATATTAACATCGAAGCCAAAATAAATAACACGCGAACATATTAACAGGAAAATACTAAAAATAAATTGTTTTACACGCTTTTGCAAAAAAAAAGCAATTAAAAGTAACGGTTGTTTGTAAAATGTTATTTTAAGGGGCAATGACACGCGAGATTTAACCAATTTGTAACGGTTGCAAATTGCTTGTCGTGTTTATGGTGACGTTTCTTTACCTAACGTCACGCGATGAAATTCAATTCTCTCGTGTAAGTTAAGTCGTTAAGTCACGTAATAAAGAACCAAAGTAATATATTAATAAATCAATATGTAAGCTAAAACAAAAATACCATGTCGGCAAATTTACAGCGTTATCTTGGCAACACCATTTGAAATGTCATTCGGAGAATAACAACATTCCTTAGTAGAGATTGGCTTGCCGATCATATTAGAATCGATTGTGAGGAATCACTGTAAATTGATTCTCGACGAATATATTATTAAGCGGAATTGTAAAAAATATTATTCACGTTTCTCATATTTTAAAACATATTTACTAAGTGTACTTTTATTAAGACTGTTACAAACACACTTATATATCTAAATCATGAACAAATGTTAAAATTACTCTTTTAGAGAATTTTTAAATAATATAATTACTTGAATGAATAAAATAACTGAAACAAAACCTCTTTATTTAATGACTACTATTTTATTTAAAATCAATTTTAGGAATCAATACTTCGATGTAACAATCGATTTTAAATCACGCCAACACTTCGTGCTTTAGTAAAAAGTAAACAAGTTACAAGCGTGGTCTCTGCTTTGTAAATGTCATTGTTGTGTTATTATTGTGCTAAAAGTAATATTATCCATATTTTTAGTGTTTTTGGTGAATTATTATAGTGTGTAGTGGTGCATTTTACTTTTTGTGATAGTGTTTATGTGATAATCACTCATATTTAATTAATTTACCTGATAATTGTTTTGCTATCGGTGTTGCCATAGTTGAGAATTTCCCACACTTTTGTGGCAATTGTAAATTTGATTTCATTGATAAGATAACTGTGACCCACTTTCCGTCGATTGAAAAATAATCTATAATCTTACATATCATGATTATTTCGACATCGTGTTATGTAAATAATGTCATTTAATTTTGGATGAAATATTAAAACTGTGGTCGCGATTTAGTGACGAGTATGTTTATCGTAATCATGTTTTGAAGATCTTCGTAGACAATTGCCTGTGTCATTTCTTAGTTATTTATTTTTCAAATTTGCTGCGTTTTCCAAACTTCGATGGGCTTTCTTGTATTCAAAAAGTTTAACTCTTACTAGCGGTACGATAAATATGTCAGAACGTCACATTTTTTTTTTCAAAATAGTTAAAATAGTTAAATTTATAAGTATTAAAAAAAAAAGTAAAAAAAAAAAGTAAAAAATCCCAAGAATGTGAGGCTTTATCATCTTTAGTAGCCAAAAATAATCCACTGCTCAAGGCGTCTCCCATAATTTCCTTCGCTGTAGTAAAAATAAATCTATAGCGAAGTTTTTATGAAATTTTATAACATATATCTATACTAATATTATAAAGAGGTAAGGTTTGTGAGTTTGTATGTTTGTATGTTTGAATGTTTGTATGTTTGTATGTTTGTGACGTTGTAGAAAGTAAACTCGGGATCTACTGAACCGATTTTGAAAATTCTTTTACTAATAGAAAGCTACGTTCTTTGTGAGTGTCATAGGCTATGTATTAGTCCGAAAAATGATAAGACTTTTTCGTTGTAGCAGGATTTGTGAAGTAAGTCGGAGAAAAAACGGGCGAACGAAAGCGTTTTTTGCAAACGCTGCCTTATCCATGGGAGATATATAGTTGAGTCCTAGGGAAAAGTTGTAGAGCTTGATAATGTCTACAAGAAAGTCAGCGGTAGCATATGTCTAACTTTTAGGGTTGATTCACTATAACCTCTTTTATGCTAATTAAATTTGTTAAAAAATGAAGTATTGTTTGTGAAGATGTTTTTATTAAGATTATATTAATCCTTATCCAAATAAATGCTTTATTTAGCATGAGTATTTCATTTCAAAGAAATTTGGGCTTTATATCATTTCATTTCAATGAGTATCTTAGAAGATATCGCAGTTTCAAAATAATCATCAAGAGCGCAATAATTATGTACAAGGCGCCGACCGGCGCGTTACGCTTTCACGTGATTTGACCGATTTGTATGATTTTTGGTATGGGTATAAATAGGACTCTAAGGAGTAAAATAGACTATAACTTATTTTCTTTCTGAACTCAACCCTGTAGTCTACGCGGACGAAGTCGCGGGCAACAGCTAGTTTTTTATAATTATATTTACTTTACTCGAGACGTGAATCTCGTCTGGCGCGGGTTTAAACCTCAGACACACAACTCAAAATTTTCTATGCCTTGTTTGTACGCACAATGAATCATTAGCTACTTTAACGATGAAAGATCGATTAAAAGGTGAACATCGTGACGAATCTGCACAACTAACCCGCATGTAGTCCGCCAACCCGCACTAGGTTGACGTGGTGAGTTAAGGCTAAAACTCTCTCCATGGTAGATAAGGCCCGTGCCCAACAATGGGACGTATGCTCATAATGATGATAAAATTCATCTAAAGTCAAGAAAATCAAGTGATCACGAAACCTCATTACTCAATCTCTCCTCCAAGTTAGTAACAAGCGCCTACCTTCCAAATGATAATGATGAGTAATACTATACACGTGTAAAAGTGCTTGTGTTGCACACGTCAGTAGACCCCGGTCTCCCCTCCCCTTCCGCCTGAAATCGCGTGCATGTGGCAGGATTAACCAAGATAAAAAATTTCATGCCTAAGATTATAAAGAAATTAGGCCTAATTTATCGATAAATGTGTTAATGAAACGTAATCTCTTAAAAAATTTCCATGATCGTTGATAAGGATATTTTAATTAATTTTACTTAGTGCTCTTAATTTCAATGGTTTGTTATATATTCGTTATTCTTCTTCTTCTTCATCAACCCATATACGCCCACTGCTGAGCACGGGTCTCCTCTACCATTGAGAGGGTTTAGGCCATAGTCCACCACGCTGGCCTAGTGCGGGTTGGCGGACTACACACCTAAGAAATTCCTGACAACTCTTAGGTGTGCAGGTTTTATCACGATGTTTTCCTTCACCGTTAAAGCAAGTGATAATTCAATGTGAATACACACATAACTTCGAAAAGTCAGAGGTGTGTGCCTGGGGTTCGAACCCGCGACCGTCGGATTCTCGACCGCGCGCCCAAACCTCGAGGCCATCACTGCCTTTTATTTTATATTCGTTATTAAAAAAATATATTATAAATATTTTCCTATAACCTGGTCTTAAAGGTCAAGCCATGGATGGCTGTCTAACCCATGCCCTGTTAAAGCAAATCTCTAATTTTTGTTCTCACCCAAGCATTGATACTAATCATGTGACCTATTTCTAAAGCATTATCTTCAGTAATATCCTTCGCCCTTCACTGCTTTCCCTCTTCGAATACACATAATTTCTTAATGATATTTAATTATGAAACTCGAGATGTTTGCATTGGTCTTGTATCGGAAATTATATTTGTTGTATCGAGTTGACATATGAAAGTCTACACAATAAAGTTAAAGTAAATATGACTTAGGTGCAGTGGCGGTACTTCCATAGAAGCCCGAAAGCCCGACTTGCCTTACATAGTTCCGAATAACGAACTTAACGATTGTTTATTTATAAAATAACGCTATAAACGTGAATGTGAGTACTAACCGGTAGATATTTATTAGTCCTACGTACCAAAAAAAATATGCTGCTACTAAATAAACATTTGGGCTTGCCTTAGTTTGACACCCTAGGCACGCCACTGCTTAGGTGTAGTGAATTCACAATAAATTATCATTTACTTTAACGGTGAAGTAGAACATCGTAAGGTAACTTGCTCTCCTATAAGTTGTTAAGAATTTCTTAGGTGTGTAGTCTGCCAACCCGCACTAAGCCAGCGTGGTTGGAGGTGGTCTCAGTTGTGGTGGAGTCCCGTATCCCATGATATATTTTCATTGGACTCTACCGACCTTACCCTAAATATTTCGGTAATCTCATTCAATGATAAGGTATCTCATTTACATTCCTACATACGCTCAATCAACATTGTTTTTCTCGCATCGAAGATTTCGATAGCTATTTTTGACTTATCTTAAGTAGTTCCGGATGTTTTCTTATCACGTTGGAGATAAACATCGCCAGTGATGTAATATTCACGTGTTATTACGGTATTTCTGTGATGTTTATCAAAAGACGGACGTAATTTGGCACGCGATCCCACAGGCATGGGGGTGGTGCGTTCGATTTCCGATTCGAGACGTGTTATTCTAATTTTTCTATTTCGTAAATTCGTAGTACATTGATAACCTCACTCCTGTATTGCCTGAAGGGGTAGGAAGAGGTGAAATTCTGCCCACATTACGCCAGGTATCAGTCTCCGTAAAAGAGGGAGAGCCTATTAATGTTTGTCGGATACATTTCAAGAACCCAAAACTCAATAACATTTTACCCGATCCGGGAATCGACCACAGACCTTCTAGAAACAAATATACAGCGACAACGAGACTGTCGAAAATTCTCAAAAGATTAAGAAATACACTTTTGCCAAATCCTTCGGGAAATTCGCTGTAAATACAAATATGCATATATTTGTATATTTAGACCTTAACTAAAGATATGAAACGTAATTTTTTAATATCAATTTCAACAATACCCCATGTTTATTGTTGACTAAAAATCATTATTGCTGATAGATCTACGTGGGTGGATATGTCGTGGATTCAATGACAAACAGATGACAGTCGATTAACAATGATTAATCAATTAATAATGGCTAACGGGCATAGTTAGTCAAACGTCATTCGTCTGTATACACTAAGAATACAATACTGGTCATGGAAATGACCCAGTATAGTTTTAAATAACAAAATTACTATGCCTTTCTATAGAAAATCGCCACACCGCGGGACAGATTTTAATATATTTTGTATTGAATTAACGCAATTTTAATCAAAATTTTAGGGTCGCTGTGCCGTTGTTTTTCTGAATTTTGAGTGTATTTAACTGGTGTAAAACAATAGTGTTAAAAATAGCGTAAAAACATATTTATGTTAATATTTTCTAATATAAAAAGACAAACGCACAAACCGTGATCGAAAAATAACACAGGTAATAGGTATGTTGGTTCTTAGCGCCAATGTTTTTTTAACTTCAGTCTCAGTCTGATCACTGTTTTTCTACATTTGCTTTTACGAGTTTCGTTACTAAAAAAAATTGCAGAACAGTTCGAACCAACACATGCAGTTCTAGTCTTAGTAAAGCACGAGTCTTTTCGCTTATCTACTACGTGTCCCCGATTAATACGATTACTTACTAAGCTGGCGTGATTACTAATCAATGTATTAAAAATTACACTCAAGGACGATAATGCAGTAGGCATACTGTTGACTTTGTAAATTTGGAGGATATTACCTTCTGCCCGGATAGCAACCGCTACTCTTTGATATAGATACGGTAGTCGGTCACTAAAGAAAGGTTCTTTAGTACTGGCGATTGATATTAAGCTTGCGTTCTGGTAACAAAGTAGCAATACAGATATCAGCACTCATGGTTTTGTGGACAATGAAAAAAGACGCGAGGAAACTAGCTCTTTTAAAATTTCTTAGGGGTGTATTCGGCCCACATGTACTAGGAGAGCGAGGTGGACAAAGGCACAGTAAATCATCGCTTACTTTAACAGTAAAAGAAAATATCGTGAGAAAACTAGCAAACCTATAAGTTCTTAGGATTTTCTTAGGGGTGTAGTCCGCCAACCCGCACTAGGCCATCGTTGTGAAGCCTAAACACAGTCAGTTTTAGAGGAGGCTCAAGTCCAGCAATATTACGTACGTAGACCGATGACGATGGTTATTTATTTTTGGTGTATATTTTCATGCTTGCTAAGATTATCTCTAGTGCCCTAGAAAACGTTAAAAACTTGTCACTTACGGCTTTCAGTTGACATCTATATTAAGATATACTGACAATGTATTCCAATGAAATCTATTGACAGTCGTTATCTAGACTTCGTAAGTGTCGGGTATTACAAAAGGACTACTCGAAGATGATGAAAAACCCGGATTAAAATCTCGTAAATTCGTGAAATTCCTTATTTTTTTTACTATGGAAATAAAGTACTGACAGGTTAAAATATTAAAGCTAGATATAAGATAGTCTATTCGCCAGTTTTCGAAATCGCCTTAGCCAATGATTGAAGTTAATGTTTAGTGCAAACGTGATGGTGGCCACGTATCCTAGGACGTATGGATGTTTAAAACAATCCTTTGTCTTTCTGATAACGTATATTATCAGGAATATACTTTAAGTTATTCGGTTATTCTTTTGTAGACTATTATTAATCGGTTTTCTAGAAACAACGTGTTAATTTATTCAAATTATTAGTTTTTTTAATAATACCTAAAAAATTATCTTTAAAAAGCTCAGTAAGTCAAACGATCTCGTCAATAAAAATAATGATTCGACTGTGATACTATATTTAGAATAAACAAGATATTTTTTATACAGCCCTCGATCAATAAACATTCTATTCCAATGTGTCTAAACAACTAAGAATAAACATAATTTATTCTTTATTCATTCAATTTGTAACAAAAAACGTGTAAACATGTGTATGTAGGATTTACAAGACAGTCGTTGGTCATTAAGCTCTAATAGTGAGACACTTATCGCTAGCTTAGCAAAGAATATACACATCGTATATTTGGTGAAGTAAAAGACCGTAAGTAATCCTACATCCCTCGGTTTTCGGAGTAACGGTGTAACATTAAAATACCTTTATTGTTTTTAAGTTCAGAGTAAGTGACTCAAAATAAAATATAATCACGGAAACAAAATAAGTATAAAATAGTACGTAAAAAATAAAAAAATATTAACGAGCTAAAAACATTAAAATGAGGTTGAAAAATAATAAAAAAATATTTCATCATTTGCATAAATTCCGTGTATTTCACAATATTACAGCTGTTAAATTAATTCATAATATGTTTTAACGTATTAATTAATGACATCCTAATAGAAACTGCGTCGTTACAAGTTGAATGAGAATTGGGTAGAATCATAAATATAGCTAGAACTGTCTCTACAAAAGGAAGTGCTACAACAATGAGGTCTATTTAAAATGGTCGTTAGAATACTGGCCACTATATTATAAAACAAAGCGACCTCTATAGCGAGCAGTATTCACCAAGAAGGTTGTAGTAGATACATGTGACTCATTGGTTCGCTACATTAGTGTTTGTATTCCGAAGATCGTGGCTACGTTGCTCGGTTCAGTGTCCACTGCGGCTTAATGGGGTCAGCAGGGACGAAAGTACAAACTCCAGCGCCGATGGTGAGTCAATATAATTAGCGTTCGAAGTTTGGCGCTTAAACGCTTTAGAGGTCACGGCAACGCGTCTTTGATATAGGTGGTGGATTGTACATTTCAAACAGTGTTTTGTTTTAAACCAAGTTTTTTGAATCGTTGTTTGTGGAGGTCGAAGCAAAAAGGTGTTGCTTTGCAGGAAATAGTTTATAGGACAAAGTTCAATGGAGTAAATAAAAATACCACCAAAAGTCAAAAGGATATTGATATATTCATGTGTTTATTTAGACTGATATTTGACGATTGTTTTTGCTTCGGTGTGGGGATTGAACCTGAGATCTTTTTTTTATCGTATAACGGTGTTTTTTATCAATTTCCACGAATCATTAGTGAATTAATTTATTTACCCATCGCAAACCGGTCTCGTTTTGTTTTGAAGTTTTATTCAACTGTGCTTAAAATTGAAACTTGAGGCGCTGGTAAAGAGTGAGGTAATCAAAATGACGCTTCATATTTCTTTCTCGCGCGCCTCACGTCAAATTTTGACAGAGCTATAACCTCACTAACCAGTGGTGCCAACTGTTGAGCAAAAAAACATTGACTCCCATTGTTTCTATTCTATATTATTTCATTTAATTTTTTTTGCACATCCAAAATCCACGCCTCCTTTTTTTAACATTGAGATTGCTTTTATTTATTTCCTTACTTGACACGTTTAAGACGAAGAGGATATAATTTATTTCTTTATTACGACGTGTGGTTAATCATCAATCTGCATTGGGATTACTAGAGAATTTTTGCATCTTTGAGGAAATATTCGTTAGCACTACTTAGTTGTTCTTAATCTTACTCAGTTGTTCCGTGCTCTTTAGCAAGCCAAAAACATTTTTCTTTGTCTTGTAGCATCTTTAGTTATGTAAGTGTTAGAAACAATGATTTCATTTGTTTAGTTCAATAGGTCAGTTGTTTTGTGAAACAAAGGAATATTAGTTAGTGAGGCGTAATTATAGTTCGTGGTTATCTATACTAAAATTATAATGTGGAAACGGTTCCTTTTACGTTCCGAGTAAGCGCTAAAGTTACTGACGGATTTAAATATTTTTTGGTATGAATGTAGATAGGAACTTCCGAATTAAGAAGCGCAATTTTTTTTCTATAAAATTTAGCGGTCAAACCATACGAAACATTTCTCTGAAAGTTTTGACAGAGATTTTGTGTTAAGGGTTCCTGTGGGATGAACTTCATCAACCCATATACGTTCCACTGCTGGGCACGGGTCTCCTCTATCATTGAGAGGGTTTAGGCCATAGGCCATAGTGGGGTCAACATGAGATATAAAATTGCGTCCAGACTAACTTAAATCCCACCACTAATATTTATAAACCACTTTCTTCTGATTTATCAATTCGCGATTTGTTACCCAGCCAAACTTTAATCGTCGTTTACTATGACCAAGAGATTTTGATACTTTAAAATATATTTTATTTATTTATTAATGTATTATAATAATTCTACTAGGTCAACAGCCGTTTGCCTTTGATTTGGCTCGTGTTTTCAACTGGTGTTAGACTCGTTTTTATTCAAATTGTATGCATCAGTACATATCGACCTTCGTTTTAGTATTGAATAACTATTATCGAATTTTTACTGAACGTCTGTCTGTGCTTACTACATCGATCTTAATAAGTCACTCTTCCTTCTTTTATATTTAATATATTCAATACGCTTTTATGCATCCTTACTTTCCATTGAAAATTCAAGTTCGCTTTATAATACGCAATTTTGAAATACCGAAAAATATTTTCTATCTTTGCCTATAAATCATTTCGTTAAAGTACGTAAATGTTTCTTCTTCGAACGGTTCAAAGTGTAAAGAAATGTTTAATCTATGTTCCATTCCCTTTTTGAGGTACAACCTCATTTGAGGTACAGCCTTAGCAACATAATTACTTTTCTTGAATATCTATTCAGGCGCTAATTCGCGGATACGTGAACAATATCTACTTCTGTTATTTTGACTTATAGGTAATATTCCATCGATTTTTTAGAAAATTTGATAAAATTAATGAAGACATAATATTTATGATCTTTTTATTATCTGGCTAATCTGATATGCTATATAACTACGATATCACAGCTGAATACGAAAATTGCAAGCAAGTCATTCTATAATCGGTCAAAACTCAAGAATCTCATAAAATATTAAATCATTTTAACCTTCAGCTTGGACTTAATCCTAAGCCTGCTGATTATCTTGTCATGTGACCGAATAATGCATCCATCATTATAATTGCAAAATCATGTATGTTTATATGTGTATTTTTGATCTTATATCTTAAATGTATGTAATTTAACCATTACTACGTACTGGCTACTGAAACGGTCTCCAACATACTAGATAATTTTAATTACTTTAATTTTTGTTGAATTACTTGCATGAAAAATTCGGTAAAATTTGAATTACAACTACATTTTATTTGGAATATTTAAACAAGTTATTTTTGGAAAACCTTGAAGGTTTATTCAATATCAATAGCATAGATGACAGGCTGTATTGTTTCGTCCTTTGCCTAACCAACAATATATTAAAAAATCGACCATTAATAGAATACCTAGCGCAGTATTACCATCAGAATTGTATATTAAAACGATCAATGAACTATACAAAAATAATTTTCCCGCCCATTCGACGTCAAATGGTTTATAGCGGCACAGCTGACGGTGGCCGGCAATGTATGCCAATTAACGTCGTTTTATAAACTTGTTGATTCGAAACTCCAGCCATTTGTGTACAACGTGTTTGTATTTTTGCTTGTGTGTTTTTACATTTACTAAAATATCAGTGTATTGGAACGCAGGTTGGAAGTGATTTGGGTTAAACGGTTTTTTTCGTTACTAATCTGTTTGACGTTTGTAAAAATAACAGGACCGTTGTTGCTTTAAAATAACTTTTAATTTTGCGTTATTATTTGTTAATTTACTGTTGAATTTTATTTAATAAGTAGCTTTGTTTATCCTTATTACATTCGTATGAAGTTGGTTTTGTTTTTGTGACTCGTTTGTCAATTATATACGCAATAACATTTTACATGTAATGTTTCACGTCTCGACGTTGGGATGAATAAATCTCTACTATATCTAGTTTCCTAGTGCAAATATCATTACCAAATACATATAATTTATTGCTGTTGATTCATAAGTCTGATTTTGTTAGACTCTACACGCTTAGAAACACAGTCATTTAGAGATAATGCGGTTATAATATGTAGGTCCCAGATAAACACCGCGACAGTCCTTTGCAAATGGTGATAAAGTGCGCGCGTGTCGACTAGAATATAAAATAAATAAATTAAAAGTAATTAGAGTAACCAAAATAAAATAAAGTACCAGGGTAGCATAATATAGTGAGTGAGTTTATTCGAACGAACACTATATAGTATTAAATTTTATGTTTCGAATGTAATAAATACTAGTAGATTATAAATAAAACGAGGTGGATTAGAATTTGTCGTGATAATACGGATAAATTTCAATCAAAGTACCAGGATATCATAATATAGTAGGTGTACAGTGATTTTTATATCTAATCAACATATTGTGTTCGATATTTGAAAGCGAGACGGGAATAGTTTTAAATAAAAGCAGGAAAAGGACATGCATATACAATCATTTTAATAATGTTGTTATTTTTAAATTAATAAAATAAATCGTACTTTTAAATGAAAAGATATCGATTGTTTTTGTGCTAAAAATTGTTTGGCTACTTACGAAATCGTTGTCTTGTTAAAGCTTATTATCAATTAAAAGGGATAGCTTCAGAGAAAATGTATTATTTTGTTTCTCTTCGCAATGAACACGGAAATCAATTTCCGCTGTTTGTCAATATCAGCGTTGATAGTCCTCATAATGCAGTTTGTTAGAGACGAGCTTGTGAAACGAAAGATTACGGGTTTATTCTTCTAACTAAATAAATGCAGCCAGCAGTCACAAACATAGTCTAGACTAAGATACAAGTCTTGAGTCGTGGGTATGGGATATAGGAGAGACTTTTTGGTCTCACAAACGCTCAGATCCGTAACAATTATAATTTGCGGATCACACAAAAAATTGTCTCAATGCGAAGATCGAACCTGCGGTTCCTTTATGCAAGCTGCTGTTTAGCCAACTGCGCCCTGTCGATAGGACCTACAGTATCTTTTTTATACTCAAATGACCTTTCCGTAACCCTAATATTGGAATATTTTTATGTTAATCTACTGTTATCAAAGGCTTATTATAAAAATGCTATATAGGTGCGGTTTATAATTTATCTCGGTTTATGTGACACAATCGAGATTATTACATTGTCTTCACTAAAAGTATATAACTTTGTACTGATTTTTAAATAATTATCAATCCGTAGTAGCACGTTATCGTTTATAAACATTATATCAAGTCTTTGATTTGAGTCCCGGTCAGTCGAAATGTTAGATGGATATTTTGAAACTCACGGCACGGTTTTTGACCTCTGTCTAATCGATTGAGAAAAATAAACTATTTTTTTTAAAGAGATGATAAAGATAAAGGTTAGATCAAGTGAGTAAGATAGCTGATAATTTACTCTCGTAAGTTAATAAAATAACTGGTTTGTGTTGTTTCGTTATAGGAAGTGAGTAATCTGGTAAAGTCGTTTAACTTTTATGCATAAATAAAAATAGACTGTACACTAAATTAATATATATGCTTTTATATGCAAGATAATAAACCTTCATAAAAATAATGTCAGAGGTTTTTTTTTTAAATATTATACACGCAATTTTAAAAACCGGTAGTAATTAAATAAGTCAAACAAATATTCCTAGGTTTAATTCCACAAGGTTGTCGCAAGCATTCGTATTTTTATTCTAGTCTAAAACCTGTCTATAGCACACCTAAGCCCTTTGATGTCCTAGTACTTTGAGACACAAAAAAAGGTTCCCAAATTAATCTTATACTTGATAGGACTTAGACTCCATAGTATAAGTAAATATATTTGGGAACCAAATTCTTATAACCTTTACTAAATAGTAGAACAAACAAAAACTTAACTTTGAAAGTGTAAAGTGTAAAAAACAAGCAAAAAATGGATAAGCATTTAGTACCCACTGAAGTTCCCCCCAACATTGACGAGGAACAAGTTGAGAAAGAACTGCAAGAGCTGGCCAAGTCTGACGAGGGTGGGTTCGACGAGTCCAAACTGTCCAAAATCAGCGGCACGTTAGCGCAATGGATGCGGTTCATATTCAACAGGGACAACAGTAAGGAGGAATTCAACCCCAAATGGTTGACTGTAAGTTGGTTCTGATGATGGTTTTTTATCTTCCATTACAGGAGCGGTTGCTGTGGCTTCGACTTATAAAATATCTGCTGGTAGAATTGAAAATTTAGTTGAATTAATCTTCGGCTTATGAAATATCTGCTAGTTGAATTAAAATTTATTCGACTGTATAATACTCATTTTCATATAATTATTTTATTTAAATCTAGTTTTATTAGGTCAAGTTTATTGTATAGACTTTGCTCTACCCAGAGTTTATTAAATAATACTTATGGAATATTACAGTATACGTGTCTTAGGCAACAGAAAAAAAGATAGATAGCACTATACCTAATGCTACCAAAATATTAATAAGTACAATTTTAGCTGAGTACGGTTGTAAAAGAATTTTGTTGTGATTTCTCTAAGAAAGTTATACGCGCTACCTCTTCTACATGATATCTGTTTAGAATTGATGGAGAAAAGATTGCAAACTCCCCCTTATCAAAGTCAACTTCCCTTTCCCAACTTCGATATTCAACAGGCCTCGTCTCCCACTTATCCCCAATTCCCATTACATTAATCAATACTAAACCTTGACTTTCTCCCCCTCAGATAGATGAGTACAAGGCGCAGGCGGACGAGAGCATGGTGAACGCGTGGCGCATCGTCACGCTACCCAACTGGCACGTGGAGAAGCGCGGCGCTCAGAAAGGGGACGTCGTCGAGTCCCGAAGGACGGAGAACTTCGGCAAGGCGTACAGGTTTACGGTAAGACTCATCATTCACTTGCCCTTACTATTTGCGGCCGACGCAGTATGCTTTCTCCCCTTCAAAAATATTTGTTTCGGCTGACTTACTAGTGAATTATCTCTTCTTCCTGCCTCATTCCCAATTCTATTTGGGAGCGCAGTATGTTTTCTCCTCCCAAAACTATTTTTTTCGGCTCTGGGTGTTTGTGTGACGGAAAAACTCTTTCTTTATCAGTCCATATTGTATTCCGTTCCTGCCCAGGGCTTTTTTTAGAACGTCGATTGTTCGAAATGTTATTGCATCCCAAAAATACCGTTTCAACGTGGATATTCTTTTATCAAGCTTTTAGGAGAGTTGAAAACATTTACTGAATGTTCATTATGTTATTTTAGTATTCTACCAAATAGTGACGAAACAAATATTTATCTCTTCATGTCCTATTAAAAATGTTTCAAATAGCCTCATGTATTGAAATATTATTCCAGGGAGTAGTGGAGTGCCCGCCGAAGTTCTTGTACGACGAGTTCAAGAACAACATCACAAAACTCCCGGAGTGGAACCCCACCATATTGAAGAGTGAACTTATAAAGGTAAGATTTTTTTTTTTGGCCCTATCCCACCACACACCCGCCACTGCAACTCCTGTACTCTAGGATCAACAGCGGCACGCACAGTATTGGCGCCGAGCAAAGAAGCTCAGCGAATCTAAGGGGACCTAAATTGTCACAATCCCGCAACGAAGTTAATCAGAAAAGCAATGTAAAGGAGGAGTTGGAAAACAAAGAGTTGTCCACTTCCCTCCACAGCAAAGCGGGTGACAAAACATTGAGCTATGAGGTTTAACCTCACATAAAGATAGACAATTACAATTACCAAAAAATTTGACGCAATTAACGCACCACGGATAGATAACTATTGCTTAAATTGGACTTAAGAATTATTTTTAGGTGATGACAGAATTTTTTGAACGTCTCTAGAACTATGAGAATATCAGTTTGCACATGTTATCCTAATCGATGAAAAGATATTATAGAATTCCGTCTAACTATGGAAGATTTAGTCTGCCTTCGTGTTTATCAGACCTTCTTAAAGTATAATGAGAAAACCTTAGATGATACCCATCTATCCATAAGTCAATATAGGTCCACTGGTGGGCATAGGCCTCTCCCAATGACTTCCAAAAGAACCTGTTGGAAGCAGCCTGCAACCAGCGTCGTCCCGCGAGCTTTACTAGGTCGTCCGACTTAACTTTTTGGTTCAATCGGCCATCAGTTTCCTGCCCCATGGCTACTTCAACTTGCGAATCCGCTGGGCTATATCGGTTATTTTAAAGTTCATCTAAGCCTTAGATTCTAAGATGTTTGTAGATCAGCCCTCGATAAAAAGCCTTGCACTCTTATTCATCCTAGCTGTTTATTACCAGGAGATAAGCGACGGCATCGACCTGTCGTACCAGGTGACGGCCGGCGGGGGGCGGGGCATCATCGCGCCCCGCGACTTCGTGATCCTGCGCAGGGCCGCCCAACTGGCCAGCGACGGGAGGGTGGTGGACGCCAACCCCGACGCGTACATCAGCAGCGGCGTCAGCGTGCAGGTGCCCGGGTACCCGCCGCACAGGGATATGGTCAGGTGAGGATGTGTGGACTGGTGGAGTAGGGGTCTTGAGGATTGGTGGGGTGTATAGGTGGGTAAAGACTGTGATGGAACACTAAGAGAGGTAATAACCATGGTGATTACGAACATCGTGAGTTAAAAAAGAATCCCGGCATATTTTTTTTGTCGAGTTAATTTTTAGTGTCAAGGTGTAATCACCATAGCTATTGCTTGTCTCAGTTTTCGATCACAGTCTTTAAAAACCCTGTATGGTGATGCTACCTTGACGAAGAATCGAAGGAGAAAATCGAGCCCAGAAGCGAGACATACTAGATATGTCCAGCATAGACGCGAGGAAAGCTGTTCATGATGATTATAATAGTGACAATAATAACGTTAAATCATCAAAGCAACATACCTACTCACCAAACAAAACAACATATCGACCCTGTTATGGAAGAACGTCGTAAGCGACAAAAAGTAGGTATTTCACTTTTTGATCATAACGGATAGCTAAAATAATTTCGGTCATTCTGGAAAAACTCTCAGTTCGATATTTGCATAAATGGAAAAATTATTGCTTAAAATAAATAGTATCGTAAACAACAAAAGCAAAAGTTTCAAATTTTTTATCAACTTTTGTCACTTACGATAGAACATTATTTCCTTGAATGTGTGTTGCATTCAGTCTCCTGTACTCACTGATAAAGCGTCTGCATCTACAGCTTCTTCTACGGTTTCGAGTATAGTTTTTGAATCTTAAAACCAGTTTTACAGAAACGGAATCGAACAACGGAATGCGTGATGATGACGATATACTAAGCCGAAAAGGGTTTAGAAAGCAGCGCCCTTAACCAAATCGATTACAAGCTAAGCTAGAAATCCGGAAAGGGTAAGAAAGTACGTCCAACTCAGTGTGCAGGAAAAAAGTGTGGTAATAAATGTGAGATGAATGAAGGAGTGATAAATATCGGAAACATTATTATATTATACCCATCAACTCAAGATCTAAATCTCAGTTCACCATGGTCCAAATGTTAACATGTTGTTCCAGGGGTCACAACAAGGTGGGCTGCTGGTTCCTGCAGCCGCGCACGGTGCAGACCGCCGGCGGGAAGATCGAGACCCACACCACCTTCCAGTGGCTCATGTGCTGCGACCTCAAGGGTCAGTATTCGGGGCTGGTTGGGGTCTTTTCAGGACCCCATACTGCGTCAAACTGAGAGTCTAAACTATTCGATTAATCGTTTAATTAATCCCTCGATATTATTTCGATATCGATTATTCGATGCACACTGCATACAACATAAAGTAATGAACCTAGTAGAAATATCATTCTTTTGAGTCTGTAAGCTCTGAATAAAAATTAATAAATACGCCCAACATTCGCATACATAGTATTCAACCTCCACTAAGATAGAAGCCCTGTGTTGTATCGGAAACTACGAAGGAGTTTTCGCTCTCATATACACCGAGATCCTATACAAATATTTCTGCATGATACATTTATCTCGGTTTAAAGATCGAACCCGAACTAAAGTATAATTGAATATAAATTATTTTGGCTTTGATGATAATGACCTCTATGATGATAATTATTATGATGATCATGATAATAATAACGATGGTAATTATTTACAGGTAAGATCCCCCAGTTCGTACTAGACGCTGCGTTCGCGACAGTGATGTTGGACTACATCGTGCACGTGAGGAAATTCGTCGCTGAGGCCAAAGAGAAGGGCAGGTTCTAATCCGCCGAGTAACGGGCTCAACTGTATCTATTATATGAGGGTAGGCAGCAAAATTTCTATAGCCGTGATTATGCAGAAAAAAACATTAAAAAATGTTGGTAAAATAATGGTAATGGTGGTAAAAGCTATACAAACATAATAAATTTCATGTAACGATGAGGTAAACAGGTCCGTAATTGATAGGGGGTCATTGGGGGCCGATGCCCACACCAAATCATGGCCTACACGAATCATGTCAAAATCTCTAAATTAATAATAAATAATGAATTCTTTATTTTACATATTTACGTTTATTTATTTACAAAACTAAAAGTTAGTTTTGGAGCATTGCTTTGTTAAATAACAAATTGTTTGGTTTAAATATTGAGTGGGCTAAAAGTAAAGTCAATCACGGCTATAGAAACTTTGCTCAAAGAATAGCAATATTTATGGAGAAAATAGTCTCTTTGTATGTGGGGTGAATTGTATCCATTATTTACATTTAGGGCCTCAAATCCCCCACACACAAGAGATATTCAAAGATGTGATTTAAAAAAAGATATTTTTATATGTAAACTGATATGTATAGTATTTGTGTAAATTGAACGAATTTAGGGGACATTTATCATGATAACAGACAGTCTCCAACTTCCAAGATACATGTTTTCTAGACTGGGTCTAGATCAAAACCTGTCGGTAGATTTACCAGGATTTAATCTTGTCTCTGTATGTTCTGATGTGAATTTACAAAAATTCATTTTTTTTTTGTGAAGCGATAACGAACTTTGTTTCTATGGGACGGTATAGCGATTCTAAACTCAACTATTTGTAGTTCCCTTTATATTGTGTCTCTAGTTTTAAAAAAATTCGCTGTCCAATACACCCAACAGTCACATTCATAGTTCTGACCCCACACTAAGATACAAGTCTTGTGTCGTGGGTATCAGAAACTACGAGAGACTTTCGGTCATATAAACACCCAGACCCGAAACTTTGTGGATCACACAAACATTCGTCTCTGCAAGCCAAACTCAAATTGCTTTGAGTATTAAATGTTGCAATGTCGGCTTTAACTAAACTGTATATTCCTACTCATAGCAGTCTTTTAATAAGACAAAGAAGTATTTTAAAGAATTTGTCAGTGTTAAAACCCTTACTGCACCATGTAATCAAAATATTTCAAGGCTTGAGAGTATATGCCCCCCAAGTTAACGCCTTAATCCGCCCCTGCTAACGGCAAAAATGTATTTGCATAATGAAATGTATACAATTAAGGCGAGATATATCAATAATGGTTAAAAATATACGAATAACTGTAATATTAGTTAAATCAGTTTTTTTAGTGAAATATTTCACTTCATATAACTGTATTTAAATTTTATCGTATTTTATCAATTTCGACCTATTTTATTTTATAAGGAATAAAAATATTATAAAACTGGTTTCAAAATCTACTTGCGGTATATAAAAGGCTTCTGTATATAAAATCAACTTGATATAGGGATCCTACGTATAAGAGTTGAATGTAATAATCGTAACCATATATTTAAGTCATATAGTTTTCAGTATGTTATGAAATATGATGCCTGATGTAATATAAATATTATATACTATGTTAAATGACATAAAAATCAACCACAAACATGTTCTGACTATTGTGAATTTCTATCATAAAACATATTGTATGTATGAAGTAATTCTGTCATTATTATATTTTTTTCATAATTATTTACATGTCAAAAATACTTTAAGAAAATCAATTCATCAAACATGCCATTTTGCAAATTAGTTATTAAGTTTTCCTAACAAAGACTATGTTTTTAAAGTTTTTGTTTACCTGTTCTAAGTGTGTTTTGATGTCTGGTTATTTTGTGCAGAAAATAAATTATGTTCCATACAAATTGTCTCTCTCATACAATAATTTTGAGCTCGTCTACAATCACTGTGGTCATTAAATGTATGTTAATTTTTAATAGTATTAAAACAATTAATCCTGTAATTTAAGACATTCATACTCTTTCCATGCTTTTTTTAATAGGCAAAGGAAATGAAAGCAAACAGCCATTGAAAGAGTATATAATTTGTAAATCTATGACGTTTGAAAATGTCATAGTCTGTTTATTGTTAATAGAAATGTTAAAATAACAGTTGTATATTTTATTGTGTTCTGGAATGTGTGAAGAATGGGCACTAATGGTTGGCGACGAAGTGGGATACCAGTCTTTATTGATAATGCCTAGGTGAATTTCATTTTTAGTAGAAAAAGATTTTTTAATGATAGGTAACATCTTATTAGTGTAAGAAGTACTATTTTAATACCTTCAAACATAGTACACTATAGTAATTTAAAAATGAAATAATTACAAATCTAATTTATTTGATACACAACTTGGTAATTTAGAACGCTTAAATAAGTTATATCTTATATCACATTGAATGAAATCATAATTAACAAGTAATGTGTCTCTTTCTGTTTCTATTATTGGTTCTATGAGATTTGTGAAAGAAATATAAAGTTGAATAAAAGACTTGTAAACAAATATACAAATAAAATATAATCCCATTGATTTAGTTACTACCAACTTCAGTCATCTTTCACAAATTAATTAATTTATACCACATTTAGTAACTTATATTCATATTTTTTTATAATTTTCCGACCTTTTATTATTTTAATCTCTCGTTTCTATAGGTTTCTAATCACTAGGTTTCTTCCATTTACTATGTGCTGAATTTACACAACAACTGGTACAACAAACAAATATATTTCACATCTGACATTCATTCTTATTTTTTTACAAGAACATGACATAAGCATGACAAATACAGTACAAATTTATACGTAATACCACCCAATTGCAATTACAGTAAATCTATAAAAATTACTTAAAAACTCAACACATTAAGCAGTCACATTATCCTGCCTTTGAAGCTAATTTATTTAATGACAATCTATTAATTTTCAACATTTTCATATAAAATTGAGAATATAACATAGACATCTCTATTGATACAAATATACAAGAATTTACGTAAAAGTTTGACAAGAGTAAAAGATACTTTTAAACTGTTATAAAATATATCGAATGGCAGTACTTCCACAGAAGCTCAAAAAGCTTTACCGGTTAATTGTAATGTCTAATTCATAATTGTTTTGTTTAGGGTCGGGACATTTTAATTTTTTTGAAAAATATAAAGCCTAAATTATTCGGAATTTTTTAAGGTAAGTTGGGCTTTCAAGCTTCTATGGAAGAAGCACCACTATAGATATATCGCACGCTTAATAATATAGTGACCTAATTCAAAAAGCCGAGTCTAAGGAAAGTAAATGGGGAAAAATATTTTACTTCGTCAAATACATTTTGTAGAAAATATAAAAAAAATCATTATGTTTAAAAATATGTGTACTAAATAGTTACATTACATCCATTACAATTTTATTATTTAATCCGCCTATATTTAATCACAAAGTGAATGAAGGTGAAACTACAAAATTTTGAATTAGGTCACTATATTTTTAAGCGTGCGATATGTGTTTTAAAAATAGGTACAAATAGTCACTGCGTAAAAAGTACAAACTAAAATTGTGCATTTATTAAAAAAATCACCTAGGAAGTATCAAAATTGTAACTCTCACTTCGTCGCCAACGAGGATATACGAAATTAATACTCTGGAGACTTGCTAGTTAACCTGTATTAGTTAAAGTATATTTTAAATAAGTAGTTAAATGCAGCTAAAATGGGACAAAAACCCGAGAAATTAAAAATCTCAATTTGTGATAAGTACGGCTTCCATGTGCGGATATTTTAATCGGCGTTCCTAATATTCAGTTCGTAAAATAAGCCCGTATTTAATTTTCAAAACAAAATCTCATAGAAAATGACATGTTACAAAAATTGTGCATTTAAACATAACTAGTTTTATTTATGAATAAATGTTTTTATTAAACTGACGGCTGGAGTTTTATTTTGTCAGTGGTCCTGAGAGGTGGACTAAGACCTAATCCTGTACTGCTGCAGAGGCCTGTGTGCAGCAGTGAGACTTATGTGGTCTGATAATAATAACTGTTCTACCAATACTGAAAGCTGAAGGTGTATCACGGCCTCCAAGAGGAATTATTGTCAAATACTCTGCTACATTAATTTATTTCATATACATGTATTTAGACCGTGATCGAAAACTGAGGCAGGTAATAGCTAGGGTGATCACAAACCCAGCGGCAATATTAAAAATCCCCACAAAGAATAAAAATTTTGACGTTTTCCATACAACCATCGGTGTTAAAACTATGTGGTTTGTATGGAAAACCTCAAAAAATTTATTTCTTGTCGGGATTTTCTTTAATGCCAGGGGGTTTGTAATCACTATCGCCATTACCTGTCTCAGTTTTCGATCACGGTCTAAATACGCCCTGTATAGAGCGTAAATTTAACCGCCATGTTGTATCAAACAAAAGTGCCCTTTTAACCCCAACCAGCAATCACATATTTCAGACGTGTACATACTTACATACATAACCTCACGCTTTTAATCTCCGAAGGGGTAGGCAGAGATGCATTTCTGCACACACATTTTGCCAGGTGTATATCAAACATCAGTCCCACGTAATAGGGGGCGAATCTATTGCCGTTTTTCGGTCACATTTCCAGACTCCGTGCTGCTACTGAGAATTTCCTAATGGCAAAACCCAATAACACTTTGCCCGAACCGGGAATCTAACCCGGGACCTCTAGACCACGGCAGTCAAGACGTTTAATATACGCTAAATTTTATCTACATCTATATCAAAAATCTCTTTAAATACGAACCTCCTCTAGACTTAAGGGTAGTCATAGATCAGCGTACGTGTGAGTAAAACCAGGTTCTTTAGATTTTTCTTTTGAAAGCGAAGTTCTTGTAATTATGAATAATATTGTTCGGAATAAAGAAACTGCCTTTATTGAACCTGACATAGTCATCCGAAAAAATACGCCAGTATCCAAACTAAGCTGATATGAAATATCTAAGTACAAAATAATTTAAGTATGAGAAAACCTATATCATTCTAATTAAAATATAGTGATAAACAAAATCCTGACTAAGAAGAACCTTCAAAACAAATTCACCGACCTTTCTTTACCTGGAAAGGCGATCAAGCGAAGCTCAGGTTCTGATTTTAGTTCACATATCAAAAGTAACTACATTGTATAAAATCGTCTTGAAACAAAAAATAATCAATTGTCTCGTTTTACTCTAACCGCCATGAGCCAAATCAATAAAAAAATAATCAAGGTAATTCATAATGATGGATGATTATTGGTTTATTATGATAACCAGAAATAATTGAATATTAAGTCACGCCCAACTCCAACAGTTTCAGAACGAAGTAATCACACAGTTTTTTCTTTCATAGGTAAGACAGCGTTGTAGGAAGTAAGCAAAACTTCGTTTTCCAACTCTTTCTTTATATATTTTTAGCCGACTTCAAAAAAGGAGAAGGTTATCATTACTGATTAGGTAACTGCATTGCGGGGTCAAGACAAATTATGTCCTTTTAAATTCGCCCAGCTTCATTGCTCGGTTTCAATAGGTACTACTGTTGATCCTGGAGCTCAGCAGTTACAAAAAAGGGTGTGTGGTGGCAAAAACACCACGGTTCAGTAAAAGAGTCTTAAATATGTGTAAACGTTTTTGGTGTCAGATGTAGTGTTGCCCAAATGCAAGAACAAGACGAGACTTAGCCAGTCTTGGTCTTGGTCTTGCGCCAATACACCTGGTCTTGGTCTTGGTCTTGGTCTTGCACTCCCAGTCTTGGTCTTGGTCTTGCAGCAAGAGTCTTGCAAGTCTTGCAATTACCTATTAGTCTATTACTATTTATTAAAGTTTACTTTAAATCTTAGAAAAACCTATTAGAATTGGAACATTGTGAGCTTGAATTAACATAGCCATAGTAAAGATTGAGCAGATTAATAAATAACTGAAGATTTGATAAGAAATTCGAAAAATCAACTGACTTATATGTCGTTTTCCATGGAAGTAACTGTTTCTTAATAAACATTTATGATTTATAAGCTTACATTTGCTAAAACATGTAAAAAAACAAATTAATTACAATAACTTGACTGTATTTTAAAGAACCTAAGAATATTTTAACCTACGCCCTGTGGCGGCAATTAAATAGTGTCAAATGTTGTGATTTCGGCGCGGCGGCAACGATTGTTGTATATGATTTCAAAAGAAGCCGCCGGCGCGTGTATCATAACCATGTACTTCCGAAAAGCGGCAAATTACTTTGAGAAGTAAGTACAAAACCTTTGATGCCGCATTATCAAAGTGCCGATGGTTAAACCATAACTATGCATGCACTCGGTTTGATTTTAATGGATATTTTTTATTCGCTATGTAGGTATGTTTATGGTATTAGTCGTAATGCGCATAGGTCCAATCTATACTAATATAAAGCTGAAGAGTTTGTTTGTTTGTTTGTTTGAACGCTAGGATCTCAGGTACTACTGATCCGATTTGAAAAATTCTTTCACTGTTAGATAGCACATTTATCGAGGAAGGTTATAGGCTATATATCATCACGCTACGACCAATAGGAGCGGAGCAGCAATAAAGAATGTTTCAAAATCGGGGACTTTTTTCCTTTTTGTGAGCTTCCGCTGCGTACGCTGCAGAAACGGTTAAAGTTTCGCTAAAATAATGTATGACAGAATTGTTCCCCTTTCAAAATTCTAAAAAAAAGTCCGCGACAGCATATGTCTATCTTTTAAGGTTGGCTCACTATAACGTTTTTTATTCTAACCAAATATATTTTAAATAAAGCATTATTTGTGAAGGTGTTTTTACAAACATGATATTAATCCTTATCCAAATAAATACGTTTTTCATTACAAGTATTTAATACAAAATAAATTTGTCCTTTACATCATTTGATTTCAATGAGTATCTTAGAAGATATCGCAGTTTCAAAATAATGATCAAGCGCGCAATAATGATACTCAAGGCGTCGACCGGCGCGTTACTGTTTCACGTTGAAACAATTTGACCGATTTGTATAATTTTTGTATATTTAAGTACATGGGGCTCTGCTGAGTAAAATACTACAACTTATTTTCTTTCTGAACCCAACCCTGTAGTCCACGCAGACGGAGTTGCGCGCAAAAGCTAGTTTTTCATATTCTTTGATACAGTTTTTTGCGTCTCATAGAATTCCTAAGCGTACCTATACACCGAACTGTTACACCTAACTACTCCGTGAAATAGCGCTAACTCCTAGCTGCAAGACGCAAGAGTCTTGCAGGCTATGTCTTGTTCTTGCTCAAGTCTTGCACGGTCAGTCTTGGTCTTGGTCTTGCTAAAAATACGCGGTCTTGTTCTTGGTCTTGGTCTTGCAAAAACGCAAGAACAAGACCAAGACTGCAAGACCAAGACTGAATTTGGGCAACACTAGTCAGATGCATCTTTAACTATGTTTTCCTCCGTCCTCGCGTCGTTTTCTTCATTACTAAGGATCGTGATCCTCTAGAGTAGTCGTTCATCTTATCAGAGACTTTAGAGCGCTAAATGCCACAGTCCAGACACACTTCTTTCGCTTCCTCAACTGTCATTATCGCCTTCAGGCATGCACGTCGGTTTCGATCTCTTTATGTTTATTTCTCGTAAAATTAATTTATATTTTTTTATTAGATAAGTATTCCAATTTAAGAGAAAAAATATTCATCATATTTAGTATTTAGAGATATATCTATTTCGCTATGTTGGTTGCGTTTAGGCTCTGGCTTTTATAAAATAACATACCTACTTAATTCAAAGAGTCCTCTTATGAAAACAACAGGAAAACTATAATATTTTAATGGTCGTCGAAAGACTGTGATTTACCGACGATATAAAAAACCTAAACTTTGCCTTGATTTAACGACCAGACTGGTTCACCTTGGGAAAAAAACGTAAACCACACATTATGACAAGTTTCTTTGTCATCGTATAAGAACTTTTGTGCAAAATTTAAAGATTAACACACTGCTAGATTAGAAAAAATCAGCACAGTATGAAACATTTGTTGTCTTAAGTAAAACGGGAATCTTTGAATGTCTAAACCCGATGCAAAATATTTGTGTAACCACTAGCGTTTTCGTCTTCTGGCCATATCCGTCCCTCTGCTGGGCACGCGCCTCCTCTACATCTGGGTGGGCTTAGATCCACCACGCTGGCGTAGTAGGCTTTTTAGGTGTTCAGGTTTCGTCACAATGTTTTCTTTCTTAGTTAAAGTACGTGATTTGCTCCGAAAAAACAGAGGTGCGTGTCTGGAATTTGAACCTACGACCGCCGAGAATCTCGACCGCCTGCCTAACTGCGGGGTCATTACTGCTTATCTAATTACAAACTAGGACAGTGGTCGGCAACCCGTCGCCCGCGTACGTCTCACTTGCGGCCAGCGGATGACCGTGGCTCGCGTTTTTTTAGGAATCGGGGGTAAATATCGCAAGTGCAACCCGCTTTTTTTTTTGTTTTTTTTTTTTTTTTTTTTAATTCCGGGGTGAATAGCACAAGTGCGGCCTGCCTACATTTCAATTGTTGGGTGTATTTATTTATTTATTTTCTGCCCCTTGCAAGCCAAAAAGTTGTCGACCACTGCACTAGGATATTAAATCAAATTTATTATTTGTTCTAATATATTAAAGAAACGAATAAAAAATGCATAATATATAGCTCTAAGCGGTCATGTACAGTGATAATTAAAAACAGCTAGCCCAACTACCATCTATCGAAGATAATCATTACTAGACAATATCGAACATAATCACATAAATAGTTAGGTACATAAAAACAAAAAGACATCGTTGTAGAAGATTGAGGTATTCTTGTTCAAATTATGTTCTGAAAATCAAAGAAATTGGTAAACATACATTTATTTGTAGCTCATGATTGAAAATTACTGATTTAAACACCATTTGCCGAGATGTGGGTGTAAAAATAGATCTTTGCCTACCCTTGTCTAGATATGAAGTTTTTCTAAAACTAGACGTACCTATTATTCATTAAGAAACTTCATTTATTAACAAATCAAGTCCTGTATTGTTTTATACCTACCTACCGACTTAGTTAAAATACCAAATTTTTTTCGGTAACTTCATTGTTCTCCCATTTTAATATTAATAGGTTTAATAATATGGGCTTGATAACTATCAAAACTGCAGCTATAAAGATATTTTGCGTAGTTATCCAAGTGCCTTTCTAAAATTAAGACCCTCATTGTTGGTGTCGCAGTCACTTGAGACAAGTCAGTGAGAATGAAACAAACATATCTTCCTACTCTTTTTTACATTTGCTATCGATTTTGGCGCGCAAAGAAGCCGCCATATTTAAGATATTTTATAAACGAATGAACCAAGATATTTTGTACATGATAAGATAATACAAGTCATTAATTATTTTCATAAGTAGGTAATAATCAGACTTTATCAAAATTTATTTAATAAGTACTTAAGTATTTATCATTCCATTGAAGCCACGCAAATAAAACAGCAATTGAATTATTTTCTATCATCCATAGACAAAAATAAATTTTAACACAAAGGCCCGCCATTGTTATTCCTAATTACCTTTCATTAGTAATTATGATAATAGTAAATAATAATTACAAATTGGAAAAGCGAACAAACCATTTGCATCAATAGTTATCTATGACAACTATTTCTACCGATATTGTTATTGGTCAGCAAAAAGGTTGTCAAATGGATAAAAATGTAACATAACTAAGTGACCATGCTTAAAACAATAGGTGTGGGTATGTGTGGAGGGTAAGGAGAGGGTGTGAGGTACGGGGAGGGCCTGCAGGGGGGGAGGCGGATTTGATAATGATCACAATTGACGAGTCATCGCTTGTAGCTGACTGCGTATTGTAGTTACATAATATAATTTACCAGTTAGACTGATTAAATATCATAATAAGTCTCTTTATCCAGTATTTCAGGCCCGAATAACTTTTACGTAGAAATATAGTAGGTAGTCATATAAAAGTATTTTAATTAATTCTCGAAAAACAAAAATGATTCTACCATGAAAAAGCTTAAAAAAAAGGCAGAAATGAAGCCTCACTCCACTGCAGGCTACTGCTTTTTACGATTTAATTCCATGGTGCTATTAAAATTTCCTCTTAAAAATGTATTCTAAATAAAAATCTTAGTTCTACGCCCTAGTATTTTGTTAATGTTAGATTATATTTCATTGAAAACCATTCATCGCATCTTATACGAGGTCGACCATTAATGAAGCAAACAATTGACCAATCAGAAAGCAAGGAATAATGTTGGTTCAATATTTTTCAACTCATTAATTTGAACGACATTTTTTTTGATACAACTTAAATGGCATTCTATCTAAATATGAATATTACTATGACTCTCATATAGGAGTTTTTATGCGATAAAACTTAGGAAAGCTGCTAGTCATACTGCAATTCTGCAAAAATATGACTGGTGAGTGTTTTTTTAGAGTTTGATTAAAATCTCGAATAATTTTGCTATTTGTACCTTTGCGATTAAAAAATTAAGCCATATGCGGGTAGTTGTCTTATGACACAAATTGCCGTGACCAATCAGAAGTCTATCCCTGTATATTTTTCCTTACGGTAACGCTACCCCTCACTTAACTTCACGCGAACATAAAAATCGATTTGCTTGAACGAAACAAAATGTCAGATCACTCCGACATCGAAATACAATCGGCGCTGCCGAAGAAAAAGACCAAAATGCCGAAGAGTCCGAGCGAAGAAATACTCGCTAACAACAACAAGAAAACTACAAAAACGATGATTCATGAAGCTTTAACCGAATTGAAGACAAGAAAAGGAGTGTCGACGTACGCGATCAAGAAGTATATAGCAGAGAAATACAAAGTTAACGCGGAGAAGATAAACTATTTGATCAACAAGCAGCTTAAGAGCGGAGTTGAAGATGGAAGCATCGTCCAAATGAAAGGCGTTGGCGCTACAGGATCATTCAAACTCGCCCCCATGAAAGAAAAACCTAAAAAACCGAAGAAACCCGTAAAACCAAAAGAAAAAAAGAAGACAGCCTCAGAAAAAGATAAAATGGAGAAGAAAAAGACCATGGCGAAACCCGCAAAGCCCAAAAAGGCGACTGAGAAACCGAATCCGACTCAAAAGAAAGGGAAAGAAGTAGCGATTGAAAAGAAGAAGAAAGTTAAAGCAGTGCAGACTCCAGCTAAGAAGAGAGCGATGATGATGAAGAGGAAAAGTATTGGATCTATAATTAAACCGCCAAAGATGAAGCCTAAAGCGAAAGCTTAATTTAAGAGCAATTTTGCTAGTATTATTTGATTAAAAGCATATATAAACGTAACAAATTTTGATGGTCATTACGAAGAAAGAAACAATTCTCCAAACTTTCTGATTAATGAGAATTGTAATGAAGAATTCAATTGGAATGTTCAAGCCAAAATGTCGGGAAGCAAGAGGGTAGATTAGAATTAAAATTGACGAATGGTACAAACTTTGTTGTGTAATACCATTGCCAGAGTTAAATGTTTTAATGTAAGACAAATGTATGATTGTTGATTTAATTTTAAATTGTATAATAAATGTTTTTGATATATTTCTTGTTTTTTTTTTCCTTTAAGACACCACTTTTTAAAGGTTGTTACGAATGTTGATTTAGGTTTGTATATCTGTTTTCTGTATCGTATGGTGTATTGTTGCATTTTATCCAGGGATTTTTCAAGAAAGTTTTAACTCGATCCTATTGAGAGATTTCTAAAATAAATGTCAAGGTAATTTTGTCCGAGCCGGAAATCAAACCCGGAACCTCTTGATCGCATTTTGCACACATACGCCGCTTAATAAGGAACCTAATTGTGCAACTATGCTTTGTTGAGGATGGTTCAATGACATTTTTACAATATTTATGATGCATGCGGCTAAATATCTGATGAAACATAGAAATACACCGCTGTCAATGCCACAGATAAACCGTTAAACAGTATTTTTTATTATGACAAATAAGTATAACTTCTGCCTATGCTTTTTAAGAAAAAGGTTTCTCATAAAGTGATTTTCGTAATTCTCTCAGTTTTAGAGGAGGCCGATGCCCAGTACTGGGACGTACCCCTGTAGGTCATAGCCTCTGTTGATGATGATAATAATAGTGTAATTTATTTTATGGTTCTTTTGTCTCTGAGGAACTGTATAGGTATATAAAAAATAAGAATATAAATATTAAATAACAGTGGGTAGTCTGAACGAAGCTAAGATTTTTTTTAATGACCTTTGTGTTCGAATGTGACATGAGTAAGAAACATCACAAAACTTTTGCATTTATATTCTTCTTCTTCTTCTTTATCAACCCACATACGCCCACTGCTGAGCTCGGGTCTCCTCTACAATTGAGAGGGTTTGGGCCATAGTCCACCACGCTGGCCTAGTGCGGGTTGGCGGACTACACATCTAAGAAATTCCTAAGAACTCTTAGGTGTGCAGGTTTTATCACGATGTTTTCCTTCACCGTTAAAGCAAGTGATAATTCAATGTGAATACACACATTTATAACTAGATAACTAGATACGAACTACATATTAAATCTATTGTTATAGCTAAAACATGAATAAGTATGAATTTAAAGTAAAAATCAAAATGCTCTTCATTGAAATAGATTTTTACAAGTTTGTTGGAAATGTTAATTTTAAACTATTTTTGACTTTCGCCGCTTCGAAACGTGTTATCCCTGTAGGGAAGAAACGGCAAAAAACTGCTTCAGCAACAGGAAATGTCATGTTTATTTTCTTGAGAAATTATCAATGTATCACCTTTTTTGTTTAAAATTTTCAGTATTGCAATTTTACTTCCTAAATATCATAACAATCCTTCGGGAGTTTGCTACAGAAGCGTAAACATTGCCCCATAAAAGAGTTATTAATTTTCCGGAGACGAGTTTATATGATTTTTTTTAAATTAATCAACATAATTTTGGACATGGTACTTTAATACGAGAATATTTATTTCCTTAAATTTTTCTCTAACTAAAGCCCTGGGACCTAAATTATAAATTGTCTAAAATTAAATTATAAATTGCTTGAATATAATCATGAAGCTAATAAAAGCATTTATGTTTTCGATTTTATTAGAAGTCTCTTAATTAAAAACGTTTTAACCCATTAGGTACCAATGTTCCCATTTGGGACATCTCACTTTTTGTCGATTCATTCATAACTACCTGCAATGTTTTAATAATTATTCATGTCATTAGTTTCTACACTGTGTGGTGCTAAATATCAAGCCAATTATTCACTTGAAATTATTGTCATTTATGTGTTGTTGATCAAAGAACGTAGTTTTTACGAGTTTCGAAATTTTCAATTGTTTCCATTTTGATTATTCTGTAATTCGATGTAAGTATTTTATATTTATTGTAAAATAATATCAAATAGTATCTAAATAATAGCTTGCAACTAGTAATTTGATTCAATGGATGGCAGTACTTATTGAATTTCTTTATTTAAATATGTTCCCAAATGGGAACATTGGACTGATGGACTAAAAATTTATTTGTTATTTTTTTTTTTTATATTTTTTTATGTGCTCCTTATTATATATACTCTTTGAAAAATATGTCAAACAATACAGAAAAAAGTTGGTACCTAATGGGTTAAAGTGACACATAAATTCCGTACCTACTATTAAAATGATGTTAATGGTCTTATATAAATGGTCTTAGTCCAAAGGCTAGACTAGCAGCAGGTTGAAAGAATTATTATACTAGTGAATAATGTGGATGTGGTAGACAGGCCACCTTGCACTACCATTTTTAGTATACCCTCATATTTCATAACATTCTTGTGTTCACGACTTTGTGAGAAAACGATGTTGACTTGTGATTTTAAATCAAGGATTTCACGCTGTATGAACGGAGTATCATCATCATCATCATCATCATCAGTCAGCCCAGTGTTGGGCATCAATCAATTAAGTTTTAATTAAACTAATCAATTGATTAAAAAATTAATTGCAATTAAATTAATTGAATTTGAATCAATTGCAATTAACCATTAATCGCGCGTTACAATTGAATTATTTAAACTAATGTACATCAATTGCAGCTCGCGATTAAATTATTGCAATTATTTTTTTCAATCGATTGATGAAAAAATTAAAACTAACAATTAAATTTTGCTATTTTGTACGGAAAGGTGGTCCGCAAATCTTGTAGATGTTTAACGTTAATTATTTCATATACTCTTTATGACTAGGTAGGGACACTAAACTTAACAAATCCGCACACGCATGTACCCAATACTTAAACTAATACTTGGTAAAAAAATTAATTGTTAATCGTTAATTGTCAATTTTTTTTTGGCAAAATAACTAAAAATTGATCAATTGTTAATTGTATAAAACCTTGTTTAATAATTAATCAGTTGTTAGTTGCTGTCACTGCAAATACAATTAATTAATTGTTAATTTTTAATTGTTAGTTCAATTAACATTTGCCCAACACTGAGTCAGCCCATATACGTCCGACTGCGGTGCACGGGCCTCCTCTACAACTGAGAGCTTTTAGGCCTAAGTCCTTCACGCTGGTCTCGTGCGACTTAGCGGACAACAAACCTAAGAAATTCCTGAGAACTAATTAGGTTTGCAGGTTTCCTCACGATGTTTTTCTTTACTTTGAAATGAAAAATGGACGACTCTTACTATTGAAGAAGTTACTTTGAAGAAAAAGAAGGACGGACTTGTAAATATATCGTCTTAATCGAAAACCAGATTAAGATCTTCAATACTTGTCCCGAAAGCAGGTAACTGTAAATAGGATTGAAAAGTTAGTCCCGAAAAACATCTTTCGATCGTTGCGTCATTTTGGTTTTACAGGAAGCAAAGCTAATATAAAGGCTTTTTACAAGCTTTTATTTAACTTCACTTTTGTATGTATGTATGTATGTATGTATGTATGTATGTATGTATGTATGTTTGTATGTTTACAAATCTTGCAATGAAGATTTGAACCACTTCCAATAGACCGATTGTGCTAAAACTTGGTGTACCTACGTAACTTGGATGACAATACAATAATATGGTACCATGGAGCTGGTCTGATGATGAGGTTGGAAGATGACCATAGAAACATCGGTTCTTGTGGACCGATTGAGCTGAAATTTGGTATGTCTTTGTAACTTCGACAACAATACACAAATATGGTATCATGGTGCTGATCTGACGAAGAGTTGGAAGATGCCCATAGGAACTTCGATTTTTGTGGTCCAATTGAGCTGAAATTTGGTATGTCTTCGTAGCTTCGGTAACAATACAAAAATGTGATATTATGGAGCTGATCTGATGAGGAGTTGGAGGATGGCCATAGGAACTTCGATTCCTATGGTCGAATTGAGCTGAAATTTTGTATCTCTTCGTAACTTCGGTAACAATACAAAAATATGGTATCATGGAGCTGATCTGATGAGGAATTGGAGGATGCCCATAAGAACTCCGATTCCTATAGTCCAATTGAGCTGAAATTTTGTACCTCTTCATAATTTCGGTAACAATACAAAAAATGGTATCATAGAGCTAATCTATTGAGGAGTTGGAAGAAGCCCACAGGAACTCCGATTCCTTTGAACCGATTGTGCTGAAATTTGGTATACCTATGTAATTTCGGTGACAATATAATAACAAGGTATCATAGAGCTGATCTGACGAAGAGTTGGAAGATGCCCATAGGAACTCCGATTCTTGTGGTCCAATTGAACTGAAATTTGGTGTGTCTTCGTAACTTCGGTAACAATACAAAGATATGGTATCATGAAGGTGATCTAATGAAGAGTTGGAAGAAGCCCATAGGAACTCCGATTCCTGTGGACCAATTAAGCTAAAATTTGGTATGCCTTTGTATTTTCAGTGACAACATAATAACAAGGTATCATTGATCTGTGTCATGAGAAGTTGGAAGGTGCCCATAGGAATACTAGTTTCCATGGACCGATTGAGTTGAATTTCGGTATGACTACGAAATGGAAAGACTTAGAAATATTTCCAACTAAAAAGTTAAAAATAAATTAACAGTGAAAAACATATTTTAAAATCAAGCTTTTATTATGCACGAAAAATTAAAAAAATAAACTAAGAAAACATTCATAAAATTCGTAGTTTTTTAAACTTTACAAGTAACAATTTACAAAAGTGTTCGGTTTATCAGTAGAAGTATGATACATAAACATATATTATCTATAACTAGTATATTAATATTCTTAAGGGATTTAAAAGCTTGTCGCGTAATTTCGTTAATGCAAAAACCTCGGCCGCGACGAGCTTTTAGATCACTTAAGAATATTAATATACTAGTTATAGATAATATATGTTTATGTATCATACTTCTACTGATAAACCGAACACTTTTGTAAATTGTTACTTGTAAAGTTTAAAAAACTACGAATTTTATGAATGTTTTCTTAGTTTATTTTTTTAATTTTTCGTGCATAATAAAAGCTTGATTTTTTCTAATAAATTGACTTATTTTTACTTCATCATCAGCCCATACAATTCCCATACATTCAGGCCTCCTTTACAACTGAGAGGGTTTTAGGCCTTTACCACTACGCTTGCCTAGTGCGGGTTTCCGGGCTACAAACCTCAGGAATTCCTAATAACTTTTAGGTGTGCTTGGTTGCACGATGTTTTCCTTCACCGTTATTTTTACTTAATTCTATCAAAATATTGACTATGAAATTCATGTTTAGATGTTAAACTAGCAGATGGTTCTAGCATCATTTAAAACAAAAGTTAACTAAACAACCTGCGTAATAATATTTGATGGTGGATCATGGATAAATTTATATCTCTCCGGCAAAATTAAAAGGACTACGAGTAAGTATTTTAGTATTTTATTTGCATAGGTCCATCCGGATCATAGTGTTATATGCCGGTGTAGTCGGTTTAAACTAGAGATGCGCCGAGTTACACTTTTGCCGAGTAACTCGGTTCAATTAAATTTCAAATTCGCGCGTGGTACATTAGAATTTAAATAGCCTGTTGTCGGAGGCCGGTAACGTCTACGAAGAATAGAGGAATAGGCTGTTACCAGAACGTGCAGCGAGGCTTGTGTTCCTGCATCATAACTTCATCATCAACCCATATACGCCCACTGCTGAGCACGGGTCTCCTCTACCATTGAGAGGGTTTAGGCCATAGTCCACCACGCTGGCCTAGTGCGGGTTGGCGGACTACACACCTAAGAAATTCCTAATAACTTTTAGGTGTGCTGGTTGCACGATGTTTTCCTTCACCGTTATTTTTACTTAGTTCTATCCAAATATTGACTATGAAATTCATGTTTAGATGTTAAACTAGAAGATGGTTCTAGTATCATTTAAAACGAAAGTTAACTAAACTAGATGTATCTGCGTAATAATATTTTATGGTGGATCTTGGATACATTTATATATCTCCGGCAAAATTAAAAGGACTACGAGTAAGTATTTTAGTATTTTATTTGCATAGGTACATCTGGATCATAGTCTTATATGCCGGTGTAGTCGGTTTAAACATACAGCCCCGTGGTGCAGTTGGCTAGATACCAGCTTGCGAAACGAGCAGCCGCGGGTTCGATCCCCGCACCGAGACAAATGTTTGTGTGATCCATAAATATTTGTTTCGGGTCTGGGTGTTTGTGAGAGCGAAAAGTCTCTCGTAGTTTCTGATACTCAAGACACAAGACTCGTATCTTAGTGTGGGGTCAGGACTATGTATGTGACTGTTGGGTGTATTTATTTATTTACATAATTTTGCCGAATATTACATCCTTGATCGTTTGTTGCTACGATATTTGTACCAAAACACACTTAATTACAACCGATGTTTCGTGAAGTATGGCATAATTGTTAATAAATGCGACTGTTGAGTGTATTTATTTATTTATGGTTGCATTGTCTGATGTCTAAATATTGTATTCCACTCAGAGAATTTCTTTTAATATTCTTTTACTATCTACTTTGCCTTGTAAGAATTAATTGTCTATGTCAGGGTAGGCGAACCAATGGCACGCGTGCCATTGATAGCACGCGACACAATATTTTGGGCACGTCGCCGATCACACAGAAGTCACACTAATTTTACAATAATTTAATTTATGCGTGTAATAAAAACATTCCAAAATGTACCTCTTTTGTTTACTTTATTTCATAAAGAGTTTTGATAGTATTCATTATTGTTATTCTCCAAATAATCAGAAAGTCAAAATTATTTGATGGCACGCCAATGACCACATTAAACATTTTTTAGAAAAAATGGCACGTTGATGCATAAAGGTTCGCCTACCCTGGTCTATGTCATTAAATTGTTACCAGCACGTACACAAATATTTAAAAAAATCCGTGGAAATATTATAAAATACAGACATGTTATTTCTAGATTTAAAATTCAATACCGGTTGTGAGAATATCCAGAGAAATGACAATATTTCTCTTTGGTCGTTGCTGTATCACTTACAGTTTTATAACGTCAAGATAATTTGATTAGAGTTCGACATCTACACAGATTATTGAGAGAAAAACGATATTGAGTAATATTTGAAAGTATTGAGGGCTGAAAATTACTTATTAAGTACATGTTACGTGAGTTACTTCCCAGAAATAGGCTTCAGAGTTGGAAATCTCACCGTTATGCCTATAAGCCGTTACGTTCTCGCTAAATATGTTACAAGACTTGCCACTATTCTCAAGAAATTTATTCAAATAATTTCCTACTCTATGCAAATTGAATGAGATTTGCAAAATTCATTTTTGGAACATCAAGAATACGTCGTATGTCAAACAATATAAAAAGAGTAAACAGTATGTGAATTTTATACGCTTATAATTATAGGCCCAAATACAATGAATAATTTATTAGCTCCGGCCATACTACGGCGCTGACGTCACCCTATGTCTTACCTCCCTGTGACATACGATTTTCATCTCTATAAATGTTAGACTAAAGTATATAATATTATCGATCGGTGGTCATAAAAACAGTTTCCACTTAACCTTTCTGCTTGAAGATGAAGAAATACATACGCTCCTCTCATTCATGCATACCACGTTTCTTTGTGAGTTGAAAAGAGATAAGTACATAAGAGTCACTGCGTGAGTCATGGCGTTAGGATATCGGGGTCACGGAACGTGTTTGAATTTCGAAACACGTACCGTCCAATGCGGTGCGTCTTTCCCGGGAACTATACCATTGGTTAGGCCGGGCCTGTACCACTATACTCGGAAGGACACCGATCGATACCACCTCTGTACTACGCTGCACATTTTGTATACGAAATAAGCGATACGCATCGCTCGTGTCTGTCGATTAGTGTTACGTGGTAAGGGAACATCGTCCGGCCTGCGCACCTCTCGTGTTATTCGCGCAGCCATTTCGTTTCGAAATATGTCCGGAGCCACAGTACTGGTGACGTTTTGATACGATTCAACATTGTTTTTTGACATTTTCGACGCGTGCGACGCTGGATAATCGCCATGGTGAGACACTCTATTCAATGTTTGTATTGTAAAACATTTTGACGGCCGTTTCGATGGTACTGGTGCGAAATATTTTAATACATTGAAGGCCCACGCTCGATATACTGAAATGTATTCATGTTGCGAGCGTGACGTCACACTCGGGTGAATTTAGAATCACGTCGCCATATTGGCTGATAGTTTTTTTATTAGTGCTGGCGGTAATTGCTTGCTACTTTCTTTTTTAATTAAATAATTAAAAATTCTTTACTATGTATATTGCATATACGTATTTATGTATATTGTTTTGTTGTGTTGTTTATATGATGATATTCGTATTGCATTGTACTAAAGGCTAAAATAGTCGGGTCCCAGCGGTGATTATTTTCTTGCATCCCTGTCTCACAACATGGCCGCCGGGGTAGCGTTGTCTCGCTCGCACGAGTCAGTTTATTTATAGAGAACTCGGCGGGGTACGCTGTTCCCCGTAGTGCCCTATATTTATGCTAGTGTTGCGCCCGTTATCGATAAGCGTAGTTCGGTGATTTAATCGATGTTTATTTTAACTGAAATTTTACACTTTATGGACATAGAAAAATTATTTTAAATGGATGTTTGTAAGGATGTAATGGACGTTTAGCGTAACGAATTTGTTCGCATGCGAATGTTTTGGTTACAGTTTTGAAACGTTGTTGTAAATATAATATAAGCTATTTATTTCTGTATAGCGTATTTAATGTTGAACCGTTTTTATGTATTACTGTAATATTCTATGTTATAGACTTGAAAAGAATATTTTTGTTATAAGTGCATTAATATTTCGTACTCAGGTTTATATTTATACGCTAATATTCTTTTATTTACTTTTTTATAGAGAATGCTATATTAAGTTGTACAAAGTTATTTTTATTCTTTATAATTACAATTACATATTTTACTTTTAAAAGCAATAATTATAATTTAATTAACACTAACAGCTTTTATTATTTCATATTCGATATTTTTGGTAAAAACAGCAAAATAATTTTTTGGGTGTACCGATTATCAAAATTTTGATTTTAACGGAAAAATACAATATAAAACGCAATTTTAATCATATTTTTATTTTTTTTCCTTTTTTCATTTTTCAATTAATTTCTGTTAAATATATTTTTAAGTATTAGTTAGTTATTTACCAAGAAAAATTAGGTATATAATCTTGAATTTTCTATGAATATTAAAATTACATAATTCTAACACTCCTAAATAATCATCTCGTGACAAAGTATTTTTTCTCAACAAAATTGTTTATAAAATGATAAAATTATCTACGATAAACCACTTATCGATAAGGACGCCATTACACTACTATGAACAAAAAAAAACAAAAAATATGTCTGCCTTTCTGGGATAATTCCTTTACACAAACCTATTTACTATTTAAATGACCTCTATCTATATATACATAGAGTTTATTTTCCATTGGCCTAACTGCATATATGTAGTCGTAATGGGTTTTAAGGGTTTTGCCATTGGACTTTATTCCCTGATTCTTATGTAATAAGGTTGAATTTTGATGGTTGGTGTAATTCAATACAAACAGTCCCTTTGAAAGATTTATGAGGGGTTCGCAAAAAGGGATGGAATTTAAAGAACTTTTGCGAGAGACCGGGATTACAAAACTATTTTTATTTTTTGTTATTGATGATACCGATAGCTTAGTTGTTAACCGGATGAGAGATATTTGTAAATTGTTCGGCTAATTTGGTCTAGTGTCTAATTTGGTCCGACTTTATTCCTTGAATTCGGATATGTGAAGTGGGAATATTATTACAGGATTAATAGTTAAAAGCCATGTAAGAAAGGGTAGTAGACTTGGTTACCGCTTGGGACGAATAATTCTACGAATAATCACTATTCGATGTTTTTTGTACTGATATCAAATTGAACTGCGCACGCGCAGGTTTGCGTTATACGTGTTACGGCTGGAATAGGAATAGAAGTTACTTCTTTTTATGACTTAATAAAGATTGAGATAGTAACCTCGGGGCTGTTGGTTGCACGTTCGATTCCTGCACAAAGTTATTTTTTATTTGTAATCCTATAAGGATGCCATGATTGCGTGTACGAAAATGGATCACACAATTTTATAAGATGGTTCTGAACCCATAGTCCCGTTGCAGTTACTAACTGATAATTTTATTTACAATAAACCGGCTGTACGGGTTCGATTGTCGCGTATTTCTTACCAAGATTTTTTTTTGATACTCAAAAAAACCTTTAGGGTAAATTTGGATTATGTTTGTATCAGATTTTTTGTACTGGATATGGACTTTTGATTAACAATGTTGACGTAATCCTGTTTTAAGGTAAATCCAGGGTTCGATACTCTGCCCGATTTCAAGAAGTTTCGAATATTTTAGTTTTTTGACGGCCTTTTATACGCACACACACATATTGTATTTAAAAAAACTTGCTTTTTTCGACTATCTTCTTTCGGGTTCGATTCCCGGATCGGGCGAAGTGTATGTGTGTGTATTTTCATGTAACTGTGTTTTTTTTTTATCTTTTTTGAAGATGATTATAAGACTTTCAATTTTATTTTACGTTTAGCTCATCCACTTTGTCATTAGTTTATGTAGATAAACAGCTATTGAAACTACAAGCTTGTCTGTCTTAAGACTTATTACTCAAATATGTACATTCTATACTTTCCTATAACAAATTTCATTTTGCGACAATCGTATAAAACTCTAAACTGAGTCATGCAATTACCGAGACAGTCGATTTTAATCGTTATCGATTCTCCCCAATCGATTGCGAACCGCACTCAGGTGTAATTAGATGTCAGTGCGGTCACTCCGCCACCCCACGCTGTTGAAAAAAGAGCTGCCTTTATAAAGATTCTATATTGGGAATTTAATAAAAACTTCAACAGTCAAAAGTATTTTCTGGTGGTGACGATTTTTTATTAGTAATACACCTAATTGTCACATACATAATTCTGACCCACTAAAATTCAAGTCTTGTTTCGTATCAGAGACTATGAGAAATTTTCGGTTTCACAAACACCCAGACACGAAACAAATATTTTTAAATCACACAAAAAAACGAGCGGGGTTCGAACTTACCCGTTACTCGTTTCGTAAGCTGGTGTCTCTCCAACTGCGCCGTAGGGCTCTCTTTCTTAACTAATAATCCTAAATTTAACGTTGTTAAATGTTTGCTTAAACCTAACTATGTTTTATTGCTTTTCATAGCAGTCTTTTAAAAATCCAGGGAAAACGTTGGTTAAACGTTTAATGCAACTCTGCTTAATCGCAGTTCCTTTGTTATTTTATTCCCAAACTTCGACTGCCTAGGGTGTTTGCCGCAGTCTGTATGAGGTTTCCAGTACAATCATTCGTTGAAGAATTCTAAAATTTAATAACCTCTCGACCTCGGCGGAGGAAGTTCAAGTCAATACAGTTTATATTGGCCAAGAGGTCTTTAGAAAGGAATTTCTTTTATAACTAGAAAGAACTTTCTATCCTATACTTTTTTGTTTTAAGATAAACTTTGTTATACGAGGAAACCTGCACACCGAAAAATTCATAGGAATTACGGAGATATGTAGTCCACCAACCCGCACTAGGCCAACGTGGTAGACGACTATACCCTTCCAGTTGCAAAGGGGGCCTATGGCTAGCATATATACATGGGACATATACCATGATGATGATGATGAGGAGCGCCCATCATAAAATTCATCTTATTCCTTGTTCACTGAACATGTACGGTAGGAGTGTGTTACGTGCCCCTAAATCTGGTTACAAGGGGCCAATTGCAACCCCTATCTCTGAGATGGTTTAGAAAGTTCTAGAAAACGTACGCTACACTGCTGCGAAATTATTAAAAGCTGTTCTTGTCTACAAATCTGGGTCACACTTTCCTCCCCACGACGGTTTCAAACCAAGATATTTTGGTTTCCTATACCTCCAAAGATTTTACGCCTTCGTACGTTAGTCTGGAGACCGTGTTTTCTAGACATAACGCTCCTACCCTACCAGACGTATGGCAAATAAAAGCAGCACACTCAGTTTTCTTTTGAATACAAAGAATGGAGTCATTAGATTGACAGTTGATAAGAAGACGTCTGTTTTGATGTTACCTAACTTTCTTATTTTGATTTAAATCAATAGTCATTGTATTCCTGTATAGTCTAATGAAAAAGATAATAAGAAAAGACATGTAGCAGTCTTCGTGTGTCCTATCTGCGTTCAAAAAATTATACCGGTTATTCAAAACTTTGCTCGCTGATTGACACTGAAATACAAAGGAAGAATGGTCTAGAATTTTAGATTGTTCCTAAGAAAGCGTACTTTCGATTTAATATAAAAACAACTTGCATAACCTAATTGAATAACTTTGTAAATAATTACTGTTTACCTTTTACAGATGCAGCAACAGATGTGTCAGCAGGACCAAATAAAGTAAGTTTTCTCTTTTGCATAATATAGGTATTCATATCCATGTTTACTGTAGTATCACAAGGGTGCCAAGGTGCGTTTTTGCAAATATCTTTAAAGCCCCAAGTAATAGGATACCCATCAATTTCTAGGCTCTTAACTTCTACTGATAATTTCTTGATGGAACAACGCACAGCACTTGGTACAACTTGAGAGACCAAACCCAGACTTCTAATTTTTTCTGGTATTCCTAAGTTTTAACATGACGTGATATTGTTTTCAGCCAACAGCCAGGAACCCAACAAATGGTGTTATGTCCAGTGAAAGTTGTCTACGAAACACAAATCCTAGTACCACCAGGTAAGATATTTTGAACTTGGATTCCAAAAGATGGTCAAAGAATTTAGTCTGATTTAAACATTTATAATATAGAATTTGCTTGTGAATTTATACATCACTTTAAATCCTAAATTAACCAAAGCTTCAGCAATTGTTTTTTTTAACCATTTTTGCCGTTGTCACTTTTTATTTTTAAAGATTTTCACATACTAATCAGTCCATATTTTTTGTATCAGGAGAACAGATCCAGCCAAACCAAACAATCTTCATAAACCCACAAAACACACCGCCATGGGCTCACAACAGGCTGCAGAACCAACTTATCTACGTCCAACAGATGCCAAATAACATTGTACCTAATATACAACAGAATATAGATCCAAATCAAATGTACATACAAAGTTATCCGTACCAAATGCCGCAACAAATACTGGCTCAAAACCCACAGGAACAGAGGCCAATGCAAATAGCAAATATGCATCAAAATATCAACATGATGCAATCAGTGCCAAATGTTGGAGCCAGCTTACCAGAAAGGACTGTTCAGATGACAAATTTCTGTCAAATGCCAAATCAAATCGTTCCTAATAGACAAATGCCCTCAAACATTGGTGTTACTTTACCAAACCAACACCAGCAGATGAATGAAGTTCAAAGGCCTTATATGAATGTTCGGCCTCAGATACACCATTACCTTAACAACGCAAGGCCTCAAGTTGTGTCCAATCAGAACATAAACATGCCTCAAAATGTTGGTCAAACGTTTGCCACCATACCACAACGCCAAATACACATAAACGCGCCAAATATGTCAACGGTCCAACGAATGGTAACGCCAATGCAGAATACTGTACAGAGGATGAATACACCAACATTCAATGTAGTACCACCGAGCCCTGTGCAGATGCCACCCAAATTTATGGACTCCTCGACAGATACAACGGACGCTATTCCCAGACACACCATCGCCACTACCGCAACTAAAGGTACAAACGTCCATAGCTTCACTGTGAAAAGTAATCAAAATCGAACCCAGTACAGACACAACGTACCAAACATAGGCAAATTGATCCAACCCACTCACACAAATACTAATATCCAGAAGGAGAAAATGACTACAAATACTTCTGTTAATACGGAAAACTCATTGTTTAATAGAAAGAGGAAAAGTGAATCACCCGATGAGATTCATAAGAAAATGCTCACCAACCCCGCGAACCGAGACAGTGACCCACCAATGCAGTTCAACGATATACGAGACACTATAAGCAATATTCAAAAAAATCTGCTAAACGAAAATACAATACTACAGATAAGTAATAACGGGGCTCAACTTGTGAAACTTAATGATATTATACCGACAACTGTGACATCAACACCAAATTTGAATCAATCTGAAAAGGATAAACTTCTGCGAAACACTGTGTATACACAAGCAAAGGGCAGGGTGCTTAATGACAAAGAAACGGTGGCAAGTGAAGGTCCTAGTACTGAAAGCCAAACTGAGAATAAGGAAGAAGAAAGTAAACATTATGTGACTATTGTAAAAATAGAGAGGTTAGAAGCAAAAGAAGAATCTAAGCCTAAAGATGAAGTTAAAGAAGAAACTGTTAAAGAGGAGATCAAGAAAGAGAAAGTGACTGAACAGTGTGTTCCGTTAATATCGCAAAACCTTTCAGAACAGAAAATCGAATTTAAAGAGAAATTGCTCAACGACCACCAGATTCTTACTCATGTTCTAGATGGATACGTTATACAGGAGTCTAATGTAGCATTTCCCGTAAGTATTATATTTTTATTTCCTACGTCGTGGTCTCGCAGCACAATTTAGTGCCGTGCGATCTAGAAGGTTCGATTCCTAGGTCAACCATTGGATTGTTTACCAAATATTCTTAACATTTTACAGATAAGAAAACCAATTAAGGAAAAAACTATTTCGCACAATGGCAAAGATAGGAAGGGTGAGAGAACAAGAAGTGCAAAAGATAAAACTCCTATTGACTTACCGCTACTACCTTTCCACTTCTTACAATTAGACAACGCTCAAGAAAAGCCGACACAAGAAAACTCGAGACAAGAGAAGACGACACAAAATGAGACGAGGAAAAAAGAGAGGAGAGAAGAAAAGACGAGAAAAGAGGAGAGAACGCAGAAAGAGACGACACAAGAGCAAAGTACGCAAGAAGAGATAGCCAAAGAAGAAATACAAGGTAATACAATTATTCCAAAAAAAGCATGCAAATGCTAAATAGAAAATTCACACGCTGCTTAGAAACCAGATGATAAACATGTAGAACCCTTCTTCTTACTCTGGTATTTCATTAATCTTTTATTTGTAAGAGGTTTTTCTTAAACTCAGTGAAAGACAACACAAGTTGATTTTAATGTTATATTCTTCCTTCTAGAAACTCCTTTCACAAACTTACAGAAGAGCACTGTGAAGTCTTGGACGGTAAATATGATTAAAGTTTTTAATTTATTAGAATTAACTCAACTAGGTGGGCGCTGCTACTTAGCCACAATTCTTCTGTTAAAGCTAATTTATCAATTTTAGTTTTTTTCTACAATAAGTTTTTGTTTCAATAATTAAGATATCGATTGTTTATAAAACATTGAATGATTATGTAATATAGTTTTAATTTAACTTACTTTATTTTAAAACTCTATAATCGATTAAACCGAACAATCGATTAATAGAGTTTTGACAGGTGTCATCGTTATCCATTCGTATCTTATGTTTCAGGTGGAACAGCTTACCGATCATTTATCGACGAATAATTGGACGGAAGCTGCCTCTATATTCAGAGACCATGAAATCGACGGCGAGTCATTATACATGGTGTCCAAAATGCAACTCGTACATATAGGAATCAGTGAGGAGTACGCCGATGTTATTTGTGAATTTATTAAAAATTAACTCTTCCCATATTGGGACTATTAGGGACATTGTGTAATAATTACACGCAATATTAGTATAAATATATGATAATATTTAAATTAATGTCTGAGTAGCTACAAATTATACGGCCAATGGCCATAGTGTGATTATTGAACCGGTGGTTCCGGTTTTGATAGTAGTGTGATGTACAAGGAATTAATACTGAAGGAATGTGATGTAATAAGGAAAAAGAGGGTATAGAAAACTTGTGTATATATTAAAATAGTAATTCGATAAAAATCTGATTATGTTAGTTTGAAAATGTTACATTTTTATTTTCAACATTATAGGCAAAATAAGTGTATAATGAGAGAGTTATAGTCGTGATTCATATGAATACTTGGGCTAAATGTTAGTAATGTTATAATCGTACATGTCGTATTGCGCGTATATCGATATAATTATAAAAATAATTTGTGTTGGCAACACTCATTGATTCAACCATATTCAAGGTGATTTTAAAATATGAAGTAAAACAGTCATTTAACTGTTCTATTACGGTTTTCACAATAATGATCTCTACATGTTATGAATTTCTTTAAAGCAAAGATTTGCTCATTTGTCGAGCTTAGCTTTTCATTGAACGTAGATAATATTCTGAGCGAAACCAACCCCAATCTCCCCTCAAATAACGATGCTTATTCTATAAATTATTCAGTGTCTATTTGTTGTGTAAATTAAGACCTCTTTGTGTTCTCTTTGTGTAAAGATGTGTAGTTATAAATATTGTAAATATTAATGTATTATACTGCTATGAATAAAGTCATGGACACCGATTGTTTCGATGTTACTTCGTATGAGCTAATTCCATAAAAAAATGCTTTTTTTTCGTCCTAGGTAAAAAATTAGTTAGATATATGAGTACGTCTTTACGGGCTGATGATGATGATGATGACGATGGCGATGATGATTGCAAATAAAAAGCAAAATGGCAATAAATATTAGATAATTTCCACGACATTTTACACAACTTGCAAGCACTTCAAGTTCAATAAAACATTACAATGAAAAAGAAACGTCCATACAAAACTCGAAACTAATTTCTCTTTCCGTTCTTACCCATAAAATTTACCACTTGAGCAAACGGACCAAACTTTCCTCTTCTACCTCTTTTTTTAAGTCCCAGTTCTTGGAGAACATCATCCGAATCGGCTACAGAGGAATCCGCATTCTTCGAAACGTCTTCAGAATATTCTTCACTGTCATTCTTCTCCATTTCTGAAAGTTCTCTGTACTTCCTCGTGTAGTCTTTGCTTCTGGCGAGGCTTCCTTCTCTGCGCTTTATATTCGGTGATCCAAACTTGGGATGGGCTTCTTGTTGGCACATTAGAGTGTCGTAGAAGAACCTGTCTGCTCGTCCATCTGCTTTGGGCCTTGCTTTTTGTTCATCATCAGAGCTCTCGTTGGACGAAGGTAGTGTTGGCGAACCGGGGGAAGTTTTCCTGTGGATTCTTGAACTTCAAAAAGAGAACATTAAGGATATTAGTTACTGGAACCAAAGATTTCACCTCACACCTTGAATGCAACTCGGAATAATCCAACAGCCACATGGACATAATTGTCACTGATTCTTGGCATTTTTTTAGGATACAATATTAAACCCACAATGAAATTAAAAAGAAGGAAAAGCAAATGACAACTTTATCGAGGAAATTATAACCAGTAATGTATATGTCCAAATCTAAATATCTACAAGAATTATTGTAAACTCCAAGATCAGTCCTTGGACCAAAAACCTAACAGATCGTTGACTATCATTATCTTCGAAGATTTTAGAACTATAAATTGAGTACCATATTTCAACAGCTATCGTAAACTTACCATCTTTTAGCGTCTCCAGTGACCATAGTAGGACATGGAGATTTGGGAACGAACGAACCAGGAGCTCCAATTTCATCACCAGTCACCGGCTTGCCGAAAAAAATTGTTTTAGTCATTAGGTATAGTACATTCTATCTTTTTTAGCAGCTGTAGATACCTCTTAGCGACAATATGACCCACGAATTTAAAACCGAGTTTTTAGTAAGATCAAGAAATCAGAATTATTGGAACATTCTTTTACTGCAAGGTCATCACTACGGGATCTTCTTATTAAGTAGTGTAACTGGTGCTAGCACCCTTATCATTATAACTTCAGTCTTCAAACTGTCTCCGCTATGGATGGTCTTTATAGAGCTTGGGTCCTCACCTTGTTGCCTAGATGAAAGTAGCAATGCGTGATCCTCTCCACGTCAGCCCATGCTACTATGTACCTGGCCATCGAGAGTGGAATCTTGGGCAGGAAATTAGAATGGAACTTCCCTTGGCAGTATATGGTTATTACATCGGTGTCTTTAACTTCGAAGATGATGCGAAATATTGTTCCTGTGACAACAGAATTACATCAGTCATTGTTAGAAAATACATTGAAATAAAATATTGTATATTGATGTTATTCGGACCTGTTTGCAGCTGGTTTTAAAAATTCGCTCATTAATTCTTTCCGAGGAAGCTTTTTTCTCTCTTTGACTGGAAGTATCTCAAGGCAATGATATTTTTTATCATTTATTTTAGGTGAGCTATTAAGCAGATCATTTGATGAACACCCAATGCATAGTATGGTAATGTTATTGATTACGTACCAGGAACGAACATGTTATAGTTGGTGTCATAATTTCCGCTGCCAATCCAAATGCCGTTCTTCCTGGAGAGCGAGATGATGTTGTCCCTGTGGAAGCGCACGTCGAAGTGGAGCACCACGTCTCGCGGCTCTTCGCCCTCCTGAGCGCACAGGTTTACCGACATCCTGATGAGAACAATAAAAATTGGTGGTGGAAGAGCATTACGGAACCAAGGGATAGTATTACAAGGACCGGCAAAAGCTACGACTGGTGGCTTCAGAATATTTGATACTCCAATTACAGCAGATTGGACGAAAAGGTGCTGGTCAATTTATTATGCCAAGGTTACATACTTCGTTCAGAGGAGTGAGGGCAATTTTAAAATCTTGTTCAAAATCACTATGAAATGATTAAGATTATTTTTATTGTCTTTTTTTTACTCATTCTGTTTTTTTTTTGTTAAATTAGTCCTGTTATGATTTTTGACACTATAACTTTATAAGAAAATAAAATCTCAAACAACATTTCAGATGCATCCCAGGTGTATTCAAGGTAAAAATAATATTAAATATAAAAGGTAAGAATGTAACTCACTTTCTGGCACTCTCTTTAATTTTGCCACCGATTTCGATTCTATCCCCAACTTTAAGCAAGCCAGGTATGTTGGCAGTGAAAACCGGCATTTTAGAGAACCGTTATTCAAATAGTATTCAGCCCTAGTACTTTTCCGATCAGGGCTAGTGTCAAATTTCATCATTTTGAACGTAAAATTTAAGCATTACACGAATTTTTCCAATTGTTACAATAAACTTCAGCAAAATTGTGTGGTTACTTTATTGATTGACAGGTGACGTTTTAATTACTTTTTACTGTGTAAAGAGTATAAGTTTTTATTTATGTTACGTAGGAATAGTAGACACTAATTCATTATTCTATTGTTGTTTAAATAGCTCATTGTGTCCGACTGGTACTTGTAGTACTTTGAACATAGATTGTAGACTGCCGACAAGCGATAAAATTAACCCTTTACAATAATTGATAGCGGTTACACCTACGTCATACACTTCTTCCTATTACTCATATACTGGTAAATCCTACAATCGAGCTATACTTAACTTGCGACCCGCCAGGTTATTACGCTTGGCTCATCTGTTATTTCTTTATTTCGTAAGTACTTGTTGCGTTATTTTTGCTCATTTTTTTCTCGGTCTAAGGCACAATAACTAAATAATATTTTTACAGCCACTAAGAGAAAAACGGTTGACTACCACTGCTCCAGTCTTAACCCCGCATGCTATGATACTTTGTTAAAAATTGAACACTATGTAACGTCTATGGATCGTAAAATTGGTAAGAAAATTAGATTTGATAATTGAATTTATTCAGGAAATTCATGAATAAGATAAAATAATTCGAATGATGCAAATCGATTGAATAAATAAAAACGTAGGACGCTAAAGACTTACTAAAATAAAATCAAATATCCAATACCTTTCAAAACACGTAAATTAATTAAACTTTAATACACCTTCCAATACTATTATTCCATTTTTATTATCGTCTGGCAATGCCATCGATATCGATCGCGTGTAGTCCTTTTGTTTCTGACAAGTTGTGTGCAGTGTGCATCTCTATTTGTTGACATACGTGCCCGACCGCTCATAGCAAATCTAACCTAAAGGTTTTTATAGTCCTCAAGGGCTTTTCTGTTTCAGTACTCAATTTGAGCGCAAAGTGCAATATTGTTCCTGTGACATAGATAACGTAAGTAATTTTTTTTTAATACGATACACAAGAGCAACTACCATTGCACACACCATTACATTATTTTTTAAGTTCTTATTTCTAAAATAATATGGTTTGTCTTAAAAGATGGTATATATATTCGTTTTTAGATTATTTTGAGCTTGAAACTAGTTAAAACTTTATTTTAAATCATTATATACATTATATGCAATTCGTTTGCGATCACATGCTTTTTAAAATTAAATAAAAAATATCTATCCAATTAAAGCTAGCCAAATCCAGGTAATGCCTACTTAATAATGTATTTAGTATGAATTTGTATCTTGTCACAACATTTCTTATTAAAACTAGGTACCAATGTGAAAAAAATGTTTGAGTATTGTTTATACCTATATATTCCTAAACATATTTATTTCAAAATTATCATAATGTCTTCTTAAAGGAAAGGAACTTTACTCATAAATACTTTATCATTAAATTTGCTCTAAGCCCTATTCTAAAAAAAGTCAACTGAAATTGCCAAGGGTCACATATAATGTTAATTAAGAATTGTTTAGAACCCATGATATAATTAAAATAACCTTGTAAATAGGTGTATGATGCAATGCTGTAATATGAATAAAATACTTATGTCTAATTTTCATAGTTATTTTTCAGTAATATTGTATAAGCATTGTATAGTGTACAAAAGACTGTACAACAAAAATAATCATAAATATATGCATAATATTAATAAAAATAAAAAAAAGTCCCTCGTATATTCAATACCAGTCATATTTCAAATATATAAGTAGATATTAAAATATTCTATATAAGCCAAAAAAAACATTATAAAGATTTATTCAAACCATGATCGGGAACTAAGGCGGCCAATAGCTATGGTGATCACAAATTCATTGTTGTGAAAAAGAAACCCTCTCAAGAAATAAAAAAATGATGATTTCCATATAACAATAAGTATTGAACATAATGTGATTTATTTAACTAAACAAAACGCACAAGTGAAATGTTTACCAAATAAAAAAGTGGACACAGGACAACTAGTTTGGAATAGTAGGTTAATTTACTGTTATCAGTACCATGAATCTATCACTTGTAATAGTAATTAATCTATGAGATTGAAAGTGCTCTTGAGTTGAGTATTTATTGATATGAGTTGGTAAATATCTTCTATTGTTGCATCATTACCCACTCAATGTTCCTTAATGTTATACTCATTTCAATGATGTCATTTCCATACTAATATGACAAAGTTTTGTCTTATTTGTAACTAGCGACCCGCCCCGGCTTCGCACGGGTGCAATGCTGATATTTAATGGATGTTATCATGCATATAAACTTTCCTCTTCAATCACTCTATCTATTAAAAAAAAAACGCATCAAAATCCGTTGCGTAGTTTCAAAGATTTAAGCATACAAAGGGACATAGGGACAGAGAGAGTGACTTTGTTTTATACTATGTAGTGATGTGAGTTGAGTATGATGAATTACTTAATTTATTTATTTTTGTATTTCAATGTTTGTAAATGTTTTAAGATACATTTTATCAGTAGTTACTTAAAATAATAGAATTCATAAACCTACTCACCTAAAAAGTTCTAAGGATTTTCTTAAGTGTTCAGTCCGCCAACCTGCACTAGGCCAGAGTAGTGGACTAAGGCCTAAACCCTCTCAATGGCAGAGGAGGCGGCAGCAGTGAATGATGATGATCAACACTTTTAGAGTGATTTGTTTTTTGTATGAATATTAATAAAAAAATAAATATCATTAACTATTAGAAACTAGACCTTATGTAGTAAGCTTTTGGGCTTCTATGGAAGTACATACTATATCTAGGTGTATAATTTAAATATAGTGTCATTAATATTTATTACACATAATGAGTAAGGCACAGGCACACACCTCTGACTTTTCGAAGTTATGCGTGTATTCACATTGAATTATCATTTGCTTTAACGGTGAAGGAAAACATCGTGATGAAACCTGCACACCTAAGAGTTCTCAGGAATTTCTTAGGTGTGTAGTCTGCCAACCGCACTAGGCCAGCGTGGTGGACTACGGCCTAAAACCCTCTCAATGGTAGAGGAGACCCGTGCTCAGCAGTGGGCGTATATGGGTTGATGAAGGAAGGAATGAGTAAACACACTTAGAATTAATTATCAAAGTACTTATCTTTCAAGTTGCTACAAAGCTTTGAATGCAATTTATAAAGTCTTTTTATCATATTGGCAACTCATTTGATAGTAGAAGTGCTTTGAAGACCAGTGTTTGTGCCCCCTTCTGAATTCTTTACATTTATGATGATATGTGCAGTTATAATTAGAAATTAGTCTTATAGATCTATGTATTAGTGATAATTAGTGCTTATGGTGATATTATATTATTAATTTTGTAAAAAAGGGTGAAATTTTCGCTAAGCATTAATAAATTGAAAAAATATAATAAAATTAAGCATATTCCTAACAAACAGCTGTTAAAATGTCATCATTTTTTCAGCTATATGTCTATTTTAAATCAATCTTATTGGACAAGTATATCTGCTTGAACATGAATCCCAAAGAACATTTCAAACCTTATTTAACTAGTCCAGGGGTTTCCAAGCTTATTTACACTATGACACCCTATGGCCTATATGATAATTATTTTTCTTGCGACGCAAGTCATCAAAAATACCTAATTTACTGGAAATAAAAACAGCATTAGTTAGCGTAATAGGAGGTTATAAAAAAAATACGGACACCAAATGTTTGCCGATCGCCTCGCGACGCCCCTCGGATGTTGCCGCGACGCCCCAGGGCGTCGCGACGCACAGTTTGGGAAGCCCTGAACTAGTCAATCTAGCCATAGTCGTCATCATGATTGTGATCACCATCAGCTCATACACATCGCACTGCTTCACAGGCCTCTACTGATAGGTGAGGTTTTGTAGAGGAACATTAATCTATTGAAGGCTCTATTTCTAGATAGCACGATGGTGGTGTCCGAGGAACAGGTGACGCTGGAAGGCGACGCGGCGACCAGCAAGAAGGCCCTCAAGAAAGCAGCCAAGGCAGCAGAGAAGGAACAGAAGAAAGCTGAACATAAGGTCAGTATAAGTTCTTGGGTTTCTTCTCTATTTACTTCTTTATAGTTCTTTCCGTGTTATGTTGCTGTATCAGGTCAGTATAAATTTGTGGCTTTGCTGTCGATTTGCTATTTTACTTGGATTAATATTGGTGTATCACACGCACGTGAATTAGAAATTTAAAGGTTAAATGAAAACCACAGAAATTATTAGTATACATAAATACCAGTTGGAGACAGGATAGGAATTGCAATTGGTTTACTTCTGAGAAGTAATGTGTGATCATAATTTTTCACATTTCGAAATAATGGCATCATGTTAAGATTTTCTGTAGGTTTGTTACCTCGGCGTGGCCGAAAAGTCGCAAAAGCCTAAAGATAACCGCATACCCGAAAATTTATTAGAAGCCACTCCTTATCCACTAGCCCAGTTTGTCGAACTATCACTCCCAGTTGTAGAATAATTATGGAATGGGTTGCTAAGTATGGAGTCTTTTTTGTTATTCCAGGCGTCTCAAGCCCAAAGCCAAGGAGACCAGGAGCCCGACATATCTGAGGGTCGGTACGGCAACCTCAAGCTGATCCAGTCCACGGGCGAACACCGCGACCGGGTCTACACCGATGTCAAGGACTTGGGCATCAAATTGGACGGGCAGACTGTCTGGGTTAGAGGTACGTGGTAACTGGGAAAGGTTGAATTTCTGTGATAGCAGCATTATTTTCAGTGTTATAGATCATCATCATGCTGGGCACTGGCCATTAAGAGGGTTAAGTCTTTAGTCTACCATGCTGATCTAGTGCGGGTTGGCTGACTATACATTAGGAATTCCTAAGAGATTTTTAGGTGTGCAGGTTTCATCACGATGTTTTCCTTCACCGTCATAACTACGCCTTAGGTGCGTGCCTGGGGTTTGAACCCGTGATTTTCGACCGCGTGCCCAGTATTGAATGCGTCTCTTGAATGTGTCGAGAGAACCCTCGACCCTGAATCCTAAGGTCATCACTGCTTTTAGTAGTATAAAAAGCGTCACTTGACCGTGTCGAGAAATTGACGAGATCCTCACTTTCCATCAGCTCGTCTCCAAACATCCCGCGCGAAGGGCAAGCAGTGCTTCTCCGTCCTGCGGCAGACGTCCAGCACGGTGCAGCTGCTGGTCAGCGTCAACGACCAGCGCCTCGTCAGCAAGCACATGGTCAAGTTCACTGGCAAGTATGTACCCTGCACCATATAAACACACATTTTGATCATAAATGGAGGGTATTTTAAAGTTTTCCACTAGAAAGTTTCGGTCACAATAGCGTGTATGGATAAGTGGACATACTGTGTTTACTCAGTTGTTGTCACTGCATTGCAAAAAATAATACCAACATCAAATATTATTTAACATATTTCTTTGTCACGTAATCATGTTAAATTCGCTAAGATAAGATATTAAATGAACCATATTATAGAAATAGTAAAAAAGCCCAAAAGTGTTACACTTCAATAATGCAATGCTTTTGGTCTTCTATAAGTACCCCCGTTGAATTAATTCTTCCATAAGTGAAGGTAATTTGGTACTGGAAAGCGCAGCGCAGGACGTCCCCCGACAAGGTGGTCCGACGACCTTGTCAAGGTCGCGGGACGTCGCTGGCTGCAGGCGGCTTCCGACCGGTCCCGGTGGAAGTCATTGGGGAAGGCCTATGTCCAGCAGTGGACCAGAATTGGCTTATAATGATGATGATGGTAATTTGTGTTGTCCAGCATCAACAAGGAGTCGATAGTGGACGTCCAGGCCGTGGTGACCCGAACGGCGTCTCCAGTAGAATCTTGCACCATTCGTGACGTGGAGCTGCTGGGCGTGCAGGTGTGGTGCGTCTCCAGCGCGAGGGCGCAGCTCCCGCTGCAGATTGAAGACGCCGCTAGGCCCGAGAAGGCGGATGTGAGTATCCACATCTAGGGTACCTAGGCTGCTGAACCTAGTAGTTGGATAGATAGGCTAGTTTGAGGCATTTGGATGGAAAAGCAGGAAACATGGGGATTTTGTGCCTCAGTGTTAAGAGGTGGCGTGTTGCATGAGAGGCTTATGATCAGCTGTGGACGTAAAAAAAAAAGTCCATCTGAATAAAATTTGACTTCGACTAGGGTATTGCTCGAAAGTCTTCAACCAGCCCTATGATGATATTTCCCAGGACCCTGAAGCTTTGAAGATCCGCGTGAACCAGGACACTCGGCTGGACAACCGCGTGCTGGACCTGCGCACGCCCGCCAACCAGGCCATCTTCAGGATCGAGGCCGGCGTCTGCAGGCTCTTCAGGGACATACTCACCAAAAAAGGTACTACACATTTACTCCAACACTACTTTAGTACCTCACCAAAAAAGGTACCACACCTTTACTCCAATACTACTCTATTACCTCACCAAAAAAGGTACTACACCTTTACTCCAATACTACTCTAGTACCTCACCAAAAAAGGTACCACACCTTTACTCCAATACTACTCTAATACCTCACCAAAAAAGGTACTACACCTTTACTCCAATACTACTCTACTATCGCACCAACAAAGGTACCACACCGTTACTCCAATACTACTCTAGTACCTCACCAAAAAAGGTACCACACCTTTACTCCAATACTACTCTAGTACCTCACCAAAAAAGGTACTACACCTTTACTCCAATACTACTCTACTATCGCACTGTTATATACTTACCTTGTACCCTATAGTCCCTAGCTCCGCTTTCCCTGTTTTCCTTAGTCAGCAATCTCTGTGCAGCTATATACATTTTAATTGACAATTCGATCAGTCGTTTCCCAGCTCCCGCGTGTGACACTTGCCCCATTTTCGAGAGCCGAAATAAATAATTTCTTTATAATTAAAAAATAGTTTTTTTTTTAAAAGGCTTCCAGCCAAAAATCTCTAACAGCACCAACAAAGGTACCACACCTTTACTCCAATACTACTCTAGTACCTCACCAAAAAAGGTACTACACCTTTACTCCAATACTACTCTAGTACCTCACCAAAAAAGGTACTACACCTTTACTCCAATACTACTCTAGTACCTTACCAAAAAAAGGTACTACACCTTTACTCCAATACTACTCTACTATCGCACCAAAAAAGGTGCTACACCTTTACTCCAACACTACTCTAGTACCTCACCATAAAGGGTACTACACCTTTACTCCAATACTACTCTAGTACCTTACCAAAAAAGGTACTGCACCTTTACACCATGACTATTCTACTCCGGCTTTTTTTACATACTAAAGATATTGGGGGAAGTTCCTCTATAGATAGAAGAGGCTCGCGCTTACCACTGGGACTTATATGGGTTGATGCAAATGTCTTCTAACCTAAGTTGCAATTTTAACTATAATGTATAATTATCATCATCATCCCCCTGCCCTGGTCCCAATTAATTCTTGTCAGCCGTCATGTTTTCATTCACCTCTTTTTCTTTCATATCTTCAGTCACGGACTCCATCCATTTAAATGTATAATTAATGATTGTGATATCGCCAGGGTTCGTGGAGATCCACACGCCGAAGATAATCTCGGCGGCGTCGGAGGGCGGCGCCAACGTGTTCACGGTGTCCTACTTCAAGTCCAGCGCGTACCTCGCGCAGAGCCCGCAGCTGTACAAGCAGATGGCCATCGCCGCTGACTTCGACAAGGTACCCCATCATCATCACCAGCAGCAGCAGTAGCAGCAGCAACAGCATCATTGACAAAACCACCAACATCACCACCTCCACCGTCATAAGCAACATTATTACCATCAACATCACTAGCATCATCATCATTACCACTGCCATCATCATGATCATCATCAGCCCATAATCAGGATGTATTCAGAACGTTATCAGAAACTAAAGCAGGTGATCGCAGACTCATTGGCGTTAAAAAAATCCTGACAAAAATTACAAAAAAAATACATTTTCCTAACAACCATAGCTATTAAATGGAAAATTTTTCTTTTTTCTTTCAGGATTTTTTTAATGTCACGGTGTTTGTAATCACCGCAGTTATTACCTGCCTTACTTTCCGATAACGGTCTGAATACATCCTGTATAACATTGATTGCACAGCATTGTTTATCTCACACACCACAATATTTCGACTTATAACAATTATTTCCTTCAGGTGTTCACGGTGGGCGCCGTGTTCCGCGCCGAGGACTCGAACACGCACCGCCACCTCACCGAGTTCGTGGGGCTCGACCTGGAGATGGCGTTCAAGCACCACTACCACGAGGTGCTGGATACCATCGGCGCCACCTTCACTGAGATGTTCACCGGACTTAGGGACCAGTGGGTATCACATATAAATAAAAAAAAGAATTATCAAAATCGGTCCAGCCAGTCAAAAGTTCTGGGGTAACAAACATAAAAAATACAGACCAATTGATAACCACCTTTTTTGAAGACGGCTAATGCTGGGTGTATTCAGACCGTGATCGGAAACTTAGGCAGGTAATAGCTAAGGTTTATTACAAACCTGCTAGTATTAAAGAAAGTCCTGACAAAAAATGAAAGTTTGGACGTTCTCGCCAAAATTAATCTTGTAATGGGGTTTGTAATCATATTAGATATTAATTGCCTTAGTTTCCGATCACGGTTTGAATACACCCTGTATATAATATGCCAGTTTTACATCGTGCCAGATCTCAACAATCTCGTAAGCACCCATTTAATTCATGCCAATGTGTCAGCAAATCTCTCGCTTGTAAATGATGCCTAGGCCAAGTAGTCAACTAATAATAATATATTTATCATCAGCCCTTGTAGGTCATACTGCTGGCCACGGACATCTTTTACTTTTGACAGGCTTTAGGCCTTAGTCCACCACGCTGGCCTAGTGTGGGGTTGGTGGGCTACACACCTAAGAAATTTCTAAGAACTTGTAGGTGTCATCTCGTGGTGAAACCTGTTTTCCTTCTTCGTTAAAGTACGTGATAATTCATTGCCACTCAATTAGGTTACGCCGATATTTAATTCTGTATTTTTATCATTTTCAGATTCGCGTTCGAGATCGCAGCAGTGGGCCAGCAGTACAGAGTGGAGCCCTTCAAGTTCCTCGACCCTCCCCTGCGTCTGGAGTTCCCGCAAGCCATACAGCTGCTTAAGGAAGCAGGTACTTTATCACGTGATGATGTACGAACACAATAGAATTACATATTAGTAGTACCAAAAATTAAAAAAAAAACATGAATATCACGCTTGTAAAAAAGGCCTAGTGTAGGATTTTTGTTATTGTGGGATAAAATAAAATAAAATAGCCTCAAAGGCACGGGGCATGCCGGGTCACTAAGTAATACTAAAAAAATCACTGATTAGTGAGAGTTTTTTCATAATTATTGTAAACACCATTTAGTCTATGAAAATTAGTCCTCTCCTTACAATACACCCAAATTAATAAAATAGATACATTAGTAAGAATTAAAATTTATTTGTTAATTAATTTAATTTAGGAACAGGATAGTCACACTGAAATACACAGTCCAAAACTATTTCCACTAATTAACGTTGCATTACATTTCCAGGCGTGACAATAGGCGAAGAAGATGACTTGTCGACCCCGGACGAGAAGCTGCTGGGTCGCCTGGTCCGCGCCAAGTACGACACCGACTTCTACATCCTCGACAAGTACCCGCTCGCCGTCAGGCCCTTCTACACCATGCCGGACCCCACCAACCCCGTCAGTATACACTTTATACACTTTTAGGAAATCTTCGGACATATGGAACATAGTACAGACAGGAAATACTCAAGAGTATATCTTTCTAGTCTTCTAGTCTTTTAGTTCTTTCTTCGGACACACATATGGATGGATAGTAAGGGAATAAAAAAGATTGATAGATAGGTAATACTCAAGATTGCCGCTACAGTAAATACAGAAATAATAACAGTGGAATAGAATTATCCAAGAATACTCTGTTAGTACACTAATATAATTCAAGCCAAAGGAGCATCAACCATCTTAGTTGTAGACTATGCCCATGCCAAGTAGTTAAAGTAAAATTAATATTAACAGCCTATATATATTCCGCTGCTGGGCATGGCCCTCTATAACTTAGAAGGTCAAGATCTTAGTTCATCACGCTATCCTAGAGCTGGTTGGCGGATTACACATCTAAGAAATTATTAAGAATTTTTAGGTATGCACGTTTCGCCACTATGTTTTTGTTCACCGTGAAAGTGATACTTCATTTTGAATACAAGTAATTTTGAAAAGTCAGGGGTGTGTCCTTGGGGTTGTAGCCCGAGGCCGCCGAGATTATCGACAGCACGTCTGATATGTCCTATGTCCTGCAATTTATATAAGAAAGCCTTATGATGATTTTATAAAGAAACAATGTTTGCATTTATAAGCCAGTATTTTTGAAATTTCCAGAAAGCGTCCAATTCGTACGACATCTTCATGCGCGGCGAGGAGATAATGAGCGGCGCGCAGAGGATCCACGACCCCGACTTCCTCACCGAGCGGGCGCTGCACCACGGCATCGGTGAGGAAATTATAACAGGCTAGGGATGCCAAAAAAGTATCGATACTTTGTGGTATCAAATACATGTTCATTCGATACCGATACTTTTGTACTCGATACTTTGCATTCGATACTTTCACTCATGACTTATGATATCCCATGATGATGTTAATAATAATAGGTTTCCTACGTTATTTCAGACATAAACAAGATTGCCGCCTACATCGAATCGTTCCGATTGGGATGTCCTCCCCACGCTGGTGAGTACACTCTTGTACATTTAGAATAACACTTTTAGCAGTAATAATTACTACAGTAGTATAATACTTCTATTTGAGTAAGTTTTCAGTATTTGAAACCCGCAGACACCTAATATTTTTGTTTAGCATACATTGAGCCAATACTCTGAAATAGATACGAGTTGATTTTCAAGTTTTATCAAAACATTTGCCTCATTCTTGCCATATGAGTACAGTGGGTACAAGAAAAGACAATATAGTTCATTCTTACAACATCCAAATTAAAAAAAAAATTGTAGTTCTCATGACCCTTTGTCCCGATAAGTATCTCATTGGACTTGGCCTAAAACCCCCTCAATGATAAAAGCTGATGATGCTGATATCAGTATTATATTGCACTGTTAATAATACTTTAGAAAGTAATGAAAGAACTCTGAATTTTTTTCATGTTTGATCAAGATGTTAAATGACAATTAAGATAAAGTTGTAAAACGGCTAATGTACGGAGATATACAAGTTTACAAGATATACAAGGTTTAAAATAACAAGAATGTTCTGTTTCCAGGCGGCGGTATTGGCATGGAGCGTGTGGTGATGCTGTACCTGGGCCTCGACAACATCCGCAAGACCTCCATGTTCCCAAGGGACCCCAAGCGCGTCACGCCGTAATCACACTTATACACCACACTACACATTATATACACCTTGACCATATAGGAAACGTTTGCAAGTCGCGAGGAATTACGGTAAAGTAGGGATGGCGGAGAGGGGGTAATGATGGTTGTACACATAATGAGACTATAGGCTGTATTCAGACCGTAATCGGAAACGCAGGCAGGTAATAGCCATGGTGATCACAAACTCATTGGATTAAAGAAAATTCCAAAAATAAAATTTTTGACGTTTTTCATATAATCATCGGCATTGAATGCATGTGGTTTGTAAAGGGGTGTGTAATCCCCGTAGCTATTACCTGCCATCATTTCCGATCACGGTCTGAATACACCTGTATAATAAGGATTAGCTTGTATATTTCCAGCTACGAACAGGCCAGCACAAATTTGTCAATTGGTGCCACAGTTGTAATGACCCCTGTTAGTTGACTACCTAGTCCACCAGATGGCGCTAAAAGTACAATCCTTTCCACATGTCCCTACTGTCTGCCTTTTATCTTAGTCACGTAAGACATCTTTATAATCAGCACAAATTTTATTCATGGATTTTTAAATTGATGTTTACATCTTATTCCCATAGCGACTTGCATGACTGAGTATTTTTATCGAATATGAAATTAGCAACATACGTAGACATTTTTGACAATTTTAAAATATCATACCTTTAATAAAACTAATGTATGTACTTTTTTACTTTCATAACACCATCTTTTATTTGTAAGAATTTTGTCAAGCTATACCGTAAAGATTTTGGTGTAAAATTCGGGATGTATAACGTAGCTGAAAGGCAAAAAATGCGATGGATATCTGTATATTTTACCCCATATTGTTTGTAATATAAATGGTGTTGAATTATATCTTTTATTTGTAGTGTGTGTTTAATTTTACCCAATAAATGCTAAAATTGTGTGTTACTCAGCCTTATAACCTAATGTTTGATAAGGGCACTGTTATGGATTCATATTTATGTTTCTTATTTATTTTATGGATTAAACCCAGAGTTTAAATGACTGATGGAGCTATAGATCAAGAACCTAACTTCGTCTACATAACTTAGAAACTTGATATTTGGCATTACTCTACAAACTGAACATGATTGAAAATTAGTGTCAACATGTAGATGTGATTCAGAACAACTGAATGTGCTTTTGAATATGGTGGTGGAGACCAACCAGTGGGTTAATGTATGTTCTGAACTAAAACAAATTCTTTTAGTTGTTAATTTGTCCACATGGTCCCCTCTCATATGTGTAATATTGTATTAAACTCTTGTATATAGGAACTAAATAAAAATATCAAATAAGTCAACGAATGTTCGTCATGATTTAATCATCTCTGGATGACATATGTCGACATATCACAATGCCGCGCCCGCCGACCCGCGGGTCTCGGGTGCGACTCATCAAAAACATGATTTTAGCACAGGAATACGCTTAAAATTAACTTAAATTAAACAATAGCTTAATGGTAGCAATATGGTACTACGCTACACGCGTGTTAAATGCACCAATAATAAAATTAAGAAAATCTTTTTCGACAAAACATACATGTCAGTCCGTGCAATGTGATAAATCATTTGGAAAATTTCAATAATAGGATTGATTTTAATTAGTTCTTGGCTTCGAAAGTCTCCACATAATTTTGTAGCGTTGGCAATAATTCATCTGATACTATTAGCAATTTAGAGCACACAGCTTTGGAACGCTAGTGCATCCAACCAAAGATGCAATCATAATTTAGCATGTATATTACACATATAGTACCAATTCACATTACACGAACAATATTTAAAATTGATTATTAAATAGCATACAATATTAACATGTTCTACACAAACAAAAACGTTTAGTAACGGAAAACTGACTTGAGGATCTGGATCGAGACTCGCCTTTCAGCAAGTAAGTTAAGTACATTTTGTGACAATAGATGGCGTTAAATATTGTTCACCGTAACTTCTAATTCTCACAGATTTACTTCATAAAAATACTTTACTAGTACTTTGCATTAAAATGCTTCCAAAAATCATATATAATCAAACATATAACTAATAATTTACTAAGTATACTTTCTGTCATTGTATTCCATTCGTTTGGCAATTCATTTTAGAGTCAAATTATTTGTTGTGACTGTAGATTCCCTTGAGGAAATATTTGTTGGAATACTTAGCTCTGTCTCATACAAAGTGTTTTAAAAGAAAGTTTCTATGTTTTACAAATTTGATATGACAATGCTTTATTTTAAAGACTAAAGCATTGTTTTTTATTAGAAAAATGCTTCAAAGTTGTAACCTAATGATGTTACAACGATTTAAATGAAAAGAAACCTTCTTTCACAATACTTGTATAAAATGCACCAAACAGATAAGAATAAATTATTGAAGCATGTTGAAGACATAACTGGTAGATTTGTCGAGGCTCAGACCAGATAAACTAAGCCTTAACATCGACATTTCAATCATAAAACGAAGTCTACATGTTGTAAAATGTAAAAGCTTTGATATATGCACCTTTTAAGTAGTGTTTGGATATTCCCATGGATATCAGCAAGACATAAGAATTTAAACTTATTTGAAGACATTTTAAGATCATATTATTAAGTGTTTCAATACGAATAATTCTTGCTTGGTTATTTGAATGAAGATATGCTAGTAGTGTTCTTTTGCTTTGTCGATATCGATAGGAATTGTAAGTAATTTACATAAGTAACAATCTATAAGTACAAATAGGAACAAATTGAACGGAAGGTGGCGGATATTGTTACTGTTTTTAACCCATTGTTTGCACTTTATTGTTTTGGATATATGACTATTCATTTTTTTAACTTGCGTAAGACATTATTTTTAATATTTTTATCTAATATTAATAGACTGAAGATGGTCTATATGTATTACAAGTTGTTATGTGTAATAAAAAATATTAGTTTTGCATCAAGTTGCCATGACAACAGAGTATAAACAATGGGTACTATTTGAATAATTTACCGCCACACCACTTCCGTTTACAGTACATAATACAGTAAGTTTATATAGAAATATTATAAAATCTACTTACTAAATTCACAGCGAATAATAATGTATGTAAAAATATGTTACAGCCAAAATATTTCGACGGCTTAAACTCATAATGCGATAAGTATTATCATCAAATATTATTAATTATTGCTTTTGTCATTATTGCAAATAATTTTCATGGAGAGAAAATTGGTTTTTACTATTCACATTATTTGATTTTTTAAGGCAAATTGATAAATTCCACTTACCACTATAGTGTTTTAAGCCGACGACATAAGTAAGAAAGACATCGAAATTATGTATCTACAGTAGGTATGCAATGTTATGTTGTTAATTTTCAATCAATCATCCGTCACGAGAGAACCCGCGTGTAACACTAGTCGCACTTGGTTTCCTATCTTTTACTACATTATTAAATTAATTACCATCATAAATACATACTTTTGGCAGTTTAGGAAAATAAAATCGACTTTTTGATGTGTACATAGAATTTAATTGCAAGGGATGTATGTTTTTTTCATATCTCATTTTTTTTTTAAATTTAAAAGTTTAATATTATTTCATACAAATTATTTTTGAACAACATTTTAATTAGATATACGCGTTTTTATTTCTATGTACACATTAAAAGTACAACACTCCCGAAAAATAGTGACCATGAGCAATCAATAAAGAACCATTAGACAATACTGTTTGGTACCCTTGTTACTCGAAAAAGACCTTCTATCTCATCGCCACTACTTAAGGAACACGACAGGTAAACAGAAAAGTGAAATATTCGAGAGATAAAATTAATTTATTATAGCTTACATTAAACTAATACATATTATAATCGGTTTGTTTTAGGCGTTTGAGCGTTTATCTAAGTACTAAAATCAGCTGCTAAGACACATTTTCGTCGCGATCCCGTTTCGGAGGATCGACGTATTTGATAGGACCACTATTATTTTAAACGTTTCGCGCCAACCTCACGGCTGTCAGAGTGACAAATTAAAGTGACAGCTGTCAAAAAGCCGTCATATTCAATTTGAAAAATGTTACAATGTACCTTAAAGAATATTCGAGCACGCACTGCTTATTTATACTCCAGTTGTATTTTTAGATTTACATTGAACAGTGTTTAAAATTGCACGTCACCGGTCGCCATTTGCCACTGACAGCTGTCACCCGTTCGCGCGTCACACTGACAGCTGTCACGCGCGCCGCTCCAACGTCACTGTGAAGCACGTCACTGAAGTCTGTCGCGAGTGTCACACACACACACTAGCCGAAGAGGTTCTTGAGGTCCTCCTCGTACATGGCGATGACGAGCATGATGCCGATGCCGGTGGCGAGCCCCATCAGCTGCAGCACGCACTGGCACAGCGTGCCCTCGTTGCTGTGGGACGTGCTCAGCTCGGGCATCTGGAAAGGGATTACAATTAATTGTGTATTCTTGACAAAATGGCACTTTATCAATGATGGGAGCTAGCATGATGGAATATGAGTATTTATAATTTCGACCAGAATCATTGTGGAGATAGAGATTTTACTATTTAATTGCCCCGAAATAGACTAAACAGGAGATTGTAAAATTTGTTTTAGTAGAGAGAATATTTTTGAGTAACCTACACTAGCTTAGACAGAACTTAATTGATTGTTTACAAGTTACACTGAAGTTAGATATGAAATGATTTGAAGATATTGTTTTCCCAAAACCCGGCGTGTGACAGTGGGACTATAGAATTGTTCCCTACTCCCTGGCTATAGTACTGAAGACAGAGTGTACACTCACCATGTCCACGAGCGCGATGTAGAGGAAGGTCCCGGCGGCGACTGCGAACAGCCACCGGGTGGCGTCGGGCGCGTGTCCCGCCAGCACGCCGCACACCATGCCGGCGAGGCACAGCGCCGACGACAGCACGTTGTAGCACACCGCGCGGCGCACCGACATGCCCGCCTTTAGTAGCACCGCGAAGTCGCCTGGGGGTGTATACATTATTATTATCAACTACAGCATCATTAATAACAATATCAAAATTACTGTTATTAACAGTAACATCATCACCATTATTAACAACAACACCGTCGGCGTCATTATCATCATACTCATTGGCAACGATAACGTCATCATCAACAAACACAACATCAAAATCAATGTTTTTATCATCATCTCAGGAAGTAAAGAGATATAATTACCCAGCTCATGGGGCAGTTCGTGGCACAGCACCGCGATGGCGGTGGAGAACCCGCCCGCGATGTTCGACGCGAATGCAGCTCCTGAAAAAACAACATACAGTATTAGAATTGTAGCAATAAAAAAAATATATACAAAACTTAGACTGAACAAATCTATGTAGCTTGAAGCTGACGAAGCTTCATCCAGACAAAAGATTACGAAAATAAATGTCTCAAAACCAAACACGTCACTTTCAGCTTTACAGGCCACATCACAACAGATAAACTAACAAAATATCGTCTATAGTCGATAAAATATCCAATACAGTACCAATAGCCATTCCGTCGGTGAAGTTGTGCAGGCCATCGCCCATGATGACCATCCACGCGACGGACGCGATGGAGGAGGGCGGCGCGTGCACGTGCCCGTGGGCGTGGGAGTGGCCGTGGTGGGCCCGAGAGTGCTCCCTGGAAACATACAGACCAGTATATGAAATATATATGTATATCATCATCAGTCCATTTATGTGCCAAAACTGGTCACGGGCCTTCTCTACCATTGAGAGGGTTTAGGTCATAGTCTACCACGTTGGCCTAGAGCGGACTATACAACTAAGAAATTCCTAAGAACTTTTTAGGTATTCAGATTTCATCACGATGTTGTCGTTTACCGTTAAAGCAAGTGATTTCATATTGAATACCTTCGAAAGATCAAAGGTGTGTGTCTGGGGTCAGAACTCGTGACCGCCGAGAATCTCGACAGCGCGCCTAAACCTAGAGGCCGTCACTGCTTACAACACAATACTCCAGGACTATTGTTTAACACTCACTCAAAATCCTCAACTGATACAAGCAATAGCTGGAATCCCGATCAAATGACGTACAATATTAATCTCATTAAGCTAAATACAGACACAACTCTGAACAGGAGCTGTCTGCTGTACATACCTTAATATAACTGTATAACTATCTCCATCCTTCAAGTCTTTAGCACCGTCTTCCTTATGTTTAATGTTGTTCATCTCGACAACGGCAGGCGTAGACTCGGCTTTCAGTAGCCAGTCCTTCGCCGTGGGTTCTTCTTTGCCCTCCGTGTTGAGAGCGTTGGAAGACACCACGCTGACTGAATTGTGTTTCGCTTTAGGACTGGGCGGTATGCCGTCCCTCAAGTGGTGGTCGTCGTGTGTGTCTGTATCGATCTCGTCATAACAGTAAGGATATTCCGAGTACTTGTGCTTGCATGTCTTCGTCGTGGGATCTCCTTTCTCGTCCCTCTTGAATATTTTCATCAGAGAGTTTGATGTGGAATTCGTGATGGGGGCTTTCGAGCCACCTGAACATCCTCCTACGGTCTCGTCTTTCAGCACACGAACTCTTGAGGGCAGTTTGTCTTCTTCCAACTTCTGCCTTCTTTTCCTCCATTCGACGACAACTGTGAGTCCCTTCTCGGTGAAGTAGAAGAACACGACGCCCATCATGGCCGCGAGACCTTTCAACATGCCGTCGTTGTGTGAGACGGTGGTAATTGTGGTACCATCGGGGCCGTGTTGATGTTCTGGCATCATTGCATGAGGCATTAAATGCAGCAGGGCGTCACCACACAGCGTGCCCACAGCAAGAGCCACTAGGAACTGAAGTAAGTGGTTGTAGTAAGTCTTATGCATTATAGGAATGACTGCTACTCCCAGAAGACCACAAGCACTAATTGCTATTATACTAAGAGATGAATATAACCACACGGCGAACATATTCTTTGAGTACGCAGATTCTTTCTTTTCTCTCTCTGCGATGACAGTTCTGACAGGATGGTCCATCTGTTTGACACAGCCTCTCCTCTCTATTGAAGAGTTTGCCAGTTGCTGGTACAACAGTATGGGACATAAGGATTCGAAGATTTTCTCCGTAACGAGCGTGCCGTTGGGCTGATGACTGTGCTCATCGTGTGTGTGACTGTGTTCATGTTCGTGATGATGTGATTGGATGCTCTCATCCACTCTGGAGACCAAATCTGGCATACTTACGCACTGAAACGAAAATATCATATTTTTATTACCATTTTCTAGTATTAAAAGCTAAACTCAATCCAAAATATATTACACTGATTTTTTGACATTATCGAAAAACTATGACTGGCATCAGCAGTTTAATAAGTAGCCGATATACTGGTCCAATTTGTATCTGATTGACCAGTACCCTGCATGTTATGAAGATCCTACACAATGCATTATGTAAAGCGATATAAATTTTAAATACTGAGTTTACATTATGGCAGGAAATCCGTAGTAATGGTCACTTTAGACTAGACTACTAAAAAATATGAAGGCTACAATACAAAACCTATTGTTAAGTTGTAACCACAAATCGAATGCGGTTACAATCATAATAGATGTGACGATCATTGCTTCAAATAATGTAGTCAGTGCACTACGTCTATTATAAAAAAATTGTTGCGGTTAATTTTACACAATAATCCAAGGTGAACATCGACTGCCAGAATTTTTTAAATTCTTCAATAACAATTATTCAACTTACTTCAACATCCTTTTTAGTTTCACCATGGAAATACTTTTTGCTTTCATTACTCTTCCCTCCTTCAAAATAATAGTGGAGGTCCAGTGATTCTAGCATCTTTTTGAATCCGGTCATGTTCATAGTCTTGCTTTTTGCATCACCGAACTGTCTGAATATCTCCGCTGCATACGCTTCGGGGTTCATATACTTCACTTCTCGTTTCGGCCTGTCTTTGTGACGTATCTTTTGCAATTTCTGATGATACCTGGCCGTCGATTCTATCCTTCTGTTCTCTTTCTGTTCTAATAGGTGCTCCAAGCGTGGATCTTGGGAGAGTACTGCCTCGTTCTGTGCGGCCATGTACGCGCTGCAAGTGTGCGCGGCGCATAGCAGGCAGAACATGCAAACGGTTACAAAATGATGTGACATCTTCAATTATTCTATTGGATTTACGAGCATCAGTCCATCAGTTGTTTCTATCAGGAATGCTGACTTTTGATCGATCTGCGGACAAACGAAATGTTGGTTCATTGAGATGTACAAAATGTATTTTTAAATAGAGGTGGGATGAGAGATCAACGCTTCTTTTGGTATTTTACATGACATTGGTTGCTGGAATTAATTTGTTGCTAGCTTTCACACTTTCTAATTTAAAGATGAATTTTCACAGTTTACTTGCACTACTTGACGAACATAAAAACTTGTTACATCCGTCATTAAGACCCTTTTTAAGGTGGAAATGATTGAATTTATAATCTTTTTATCTCAAACGCTCATGTTTTTTCTGCCATTGCTACTGGCGGCCTTGCGCCACATAATTGGCAGACAAACACAGCCTACTCGGTAAAGTATTAGGTGGTTTCCGTTTGCGACTATTATTTGTTAACGTTGAATTATTTTTGTCTTACAGCTCGTACTACCTAACGTGATTGTTTGAATAGTTACGCATTCTGACTTGTTTGGTTAAATAAAAAGTCGGTCGTGATGTTGTATTCAATTGGACGGTAGTAAAATATTTTAATTCATAAATCAATACTAAGTTTCTACAACTCATACAAACTCAATATTACGATTGGGATTATTTTAACAAGAACAAAATAAATGGTGTAAAAATAGTCATCATCATCATATCAGCCATTAGTGGTCCACTGCTGGACATAGGCCTCCCCCAATGACTTCCACCGGGAACGGTCGGAAGCCGCCTGCAGCCAGCGACGTCCCGCGACCTTGACAAGGTCGTCGGACCACCTTGTCGGGGGACGTCCCACGCTGCGCTTGCCAGTACGTGGCCTCCACTGGAGAACTTTCTGGCCCCATCGGCCATCAGTTCTCCGCGCCATGTGGCCGGCCCATTGCCACTTCAACGAGCTAATCCGTTGGGCTATGTCGGTTACTTTAGTTCTCCTACGGATCTCCTCATTTCTGATTCGATCACGTAGGGAAACCCCGAGCATAGCCCTCTCCATAGCTCGTTGAGTGACCCTGAGCCGTCCCATGACGCCTTTAGTGAGAGGCCACGTCTCAGTGCCGTAAGTCATCACTGGTAACACACAACTATTGAAGACTTTTGTCTTCAGGCACTGAGGTATTTTGGACGAGAAGACGTCTCCTAACTTTCCGAACGCTGCCCAACCGAGTTGGATTCGACGATTGACCTCTCTCTCGAAGTTGGACCTGCCTAACCGGACCACTTGTCCCAAATAGACATATTCGTCTACAACTTCGAGAGTCGAGCCCCCAACTGCGATTGGGGTGGGCACAACATGGACATTCGACATGATTTTCGTCTTGTCCATGTTCATTTTAAGACCCACCTGTTGGGAGACTCGATTGAGGTCTTCGAGCATAGTGCTAAGGTCCTCCAGCGATTCTGCCATGACTACAATATCGTCGGCAAACCGAAGGTGTGTGATATACTCGCCGTTGATGTTGATGCCGAATCCTTTCCACTCCAAGAGCTTGAAGGCGTTTTCCAGCGCGGCAGTGAACAGTTTCGGAGATATAACATCTCCCTGTCTCACGCCTCTCTGTAGTGGAATAGCCTTCGTGCTCTGATCTTGTACTCGGACCGACATGGTGGCGTTGCTGTATATGCTTTTCAACACCTCGATGTACCGACAGTCAATGTGGCACCGCTGGAGAGACTCTAGCACCGCCCACGTCTCGATCGAATCAAAGGCTTTCTCATAGTCCACAAACGCTAAACAAAGCGGCAAGTTGTATTCCTCGGTTTTCTGGATAACTTGCCGAAGCGTATGGATGTGGTCTATGGTGCTAAAGCCTTTTCGGAAACCAGCTTGTTCGGGCGGCTGGAAGTCATCAAACCTGCGTTCGAGACGATTTGTGATGACCCTCGAAAACAACTTATAGACATGGCTCAGGAGCGAGATGGGCCTGTAATTCTTCAGCAAGGTGTTGTCACCTTTTTTGAAGAACAGTACCACCACGCTCCTGCTCCATGCCTCTGGCGTTGAGCCCTCGAGGAGAACGGAATTGAAGAGCCTCTGAAGGACTTTAAGTACCGGCGTTCCGCCCGCTTTCAGAAGCTCTGAAGTGATTCCGTCCTCACCCGGCGCCTTGTTGTTCTTAAGTTGTTTCAGGGCCATCTCAATCTCACACAGGCTGATGTCCGGGATATCATCGCTGAAGTGGCGGATCAACTCGGCTCTCGGGTCTTCGGCCGAGCGAACAGCGGGCTTGGCAACCGAGGTGTAAAGCTGTCCGTAGAACCTCTCGATCTCCCTTAAAACCTCTGCCCTCGTCGACACTACGCGGCCGCCCTCCGTCTTCAGCCTAGACAACTGTCTTTGCCCAATAGACAAGTCTCTTGCAAACACTTTGGAGCCTCCGTTCCGCTCTATTGTCTCTTTAATGCTCACAGTATTGTGAGCACGGACATCGTGTCGCAAGGACTTCCAGATCCGTCTATTGAGCTGACGATATGCTTCGGCATCCTCGGAAGACTGCAGCGCCATAGATCGACGTTCGGCCATAAGGTCAAGAGTGTGGACCGAGAGTTTTTGTGGTCTATCTCTACGGCGAGGTCTAAAATGCTTAGATCCCACCGCATGGACAGCTTCTACCAAACCGCTGTTTAACTCGTCCACGGCAAGGTTTTCTTCCAGGCACTCGAAGCGATTTTTCAGCTCGAGTTGAAAGCTCTCGGGGTTTTGGATATGGGCGCGAGTAGGTCGTAGCGTAGACTTCATCAAGCGACGTCTTTCTAATTGGACGTTGATATTCAATGAGCCTCTAACCATTCGGTGATCGCTACCGGTTTTCACCCTGTTGATCACAGAGACATCACTGAATATCCGTCGTTTCGTCGTCAAGATGAAATCTATCTCATTTCTCGTGGAACCATCAGGGCTCAGCCAGGTCCATTTCCTGTGAGGCGGCTTCTGGAAGAAAGAGTTCATCGCAAAGAGTCCCTCTTTCTCCAGGAATTCAGCCAGCCTCTGACCCCTGGGGTTCCGTTGCCCATGTCCAAATTGCCCCACTTTCAACTCCGCATCGCTTCTCATGCCCAACTTTGCGTTAAAGTCTCCCATAACAACATTGAAGTAGGTTTTAGAAGTATGTATGGCCCGACTTATGTCCTCATACATCTCCTCTACTTCTTCATCTGGGTGTGTCGAGGTCGGCGCGTATACCTGTATGACCTTCAACGAATATCTTTTGGATATTCTGAGTATCAGGTACACTACCCTGCTCGACACACTTTCGATGGATACGATGTTGTTAATGAGAGACCTGCGGACGAGAAATCCGACACCTCCTCTGGACTGTTGGTCGTCCCCCCGGTAGAAGAGCAGGTTACCGGACTTGAGGGTTATCGTGTCCTCCCCAATCCTGCGGACTTCCGACAACCCCAGAATGTCCCAGTGTAACCCGCTCAATTCTTCTTCCAGTTCGACAATCTTCTCGTCTGTCCTCAACGTGCGTATGTTGTGTGTTACCAGGGCCAGTCGTCGTCGGGGGTGGTAGCCGGGGCCAACCCGGGGATTCTTAGCACCCCCCGCCCCACCGTTACCATGGCCGCTACCGTAGCCAGGAATAGTGGGGCTGCCGGGGACTGGGGGCCTGGTCCTAGTCTCGATCATGAGGGGGATATTGCCGATACTCGCCACGCTTGGCAGGCGGGTTGGCGAGCGCAGTAGGGGAAGCGCATTGATGACGCTGCTGCCCGTCATCAAGCGGGGGGAAGGGAATAGTGAATGAGAGAGGAGGCTATGGGAGAGGAAAGTATGGTCTGTAGGAGTGGATACTGCAGTCACGGAAGGGAAAATAGTATGAGAGTATATTTGGAGCTAAGTTCAAAACTACCAGTTTCCCCTCTAACAGCCAATTAATACCTATCGATTGATTTAATAAAACATATAAGCTATGTCATTTGGGGGCGATCAATTGGTCCCAAGCGCAACACACCGGGCCGCCACGGGCCATCGCTCCCGACGATTATACTCACGACCCATCGATACAATCACTGCTCTGGGTTTTTGCCATACTTTTTCTACGGTCTGGCCGGTGGAACAAAAAACAATCTGTGAGAATCTACAGCGACAACAGTAGTGTACACTGGAATTATGTGATTGATAAATAAACAAACAGATTTAACGATGAGTTGCATTAAGTTACACTAATAAGCAAAAACTCATAATAAACACTTGTACATTTGTTTTTGTTCTATTTTTTTATTTGAACCTACTTAGAGAAAATCACACATTTAAATTGCACTAAGCCGAAATGATTCGCTAAGACTTGTAAACTAAATGACAAAAAACCGTAAAGATGCCTTTGAGTACCATTTCAACAACTATCAAGGTGTTAATTATGGTATGTGAATCACTGACGTCTTCGTCCAACTTCCTTGTATTTTTAAAGCCTTTTATAACGGTATATTTTGAAACTATTTTTTTTCTTTTGCAATAAGATAGTGACAAGAATATAAACACACAAAGTGTAAAGAAATCAGAGCGCCACGTCAGTTTCTTCCCAAAAAAGCATGTGAAATACATCGCTAGGTTTAGTTTCTACCAGGGCTGCCGGCAAATAAATCGCAGCTATACGGTTTAGTATCTGCAATTATACAAACTTTGAAAACCATTCCATTCTTCTATGTAGCTCTTGTTTTTTTTTTTAGAAGGTTCCTCTGGGTAGAAAAACGGTCAAAAGGAGGACACTCCAGAGAAGCTATTGTTTTTTTTTAGGATGATAGGTAACAAATGGTTGATAAAAGGCGAACTCATGTTTCGTTTCATGCCGTATGCCTTTTTATCAAACGAATTGGTCATGGATACAATACCACATCCGATTATACATGATTTGTATCCAATTGACAGCCCCGTGGCGTAATTGGCTAGACACCAGCTTGCGAAACGAGCGGCCGCGGGTTCGATCCCCGCACCGAGACAAATGTTTGTGTGATCCACAAATATTTGTTTCGGGTCTGGGTATTTGTGAGAGCGAAAAGTCTCTCGTAGTTTCTGATACCCACGACACAGCACTCGTATCTTAGTGTGGGGTCAGGTATGTATGCGACTGTCGGGTGTATTTATTTATTATAGAATCTGGCAGCCCTGGTTTCTACATACATCACTTGCGCACAAGTTCAAAGAGCCATCTAGCTCGCGTTGGTTAGAAAGTGGTACGACTTGCGAGGCCAGTGTGTTAGCAACTGGGTCTCAGTGAAATCTATATCATAAGAAAGTTTATGAATGTTAATTGATAAGCGATTTCATTAATACCGTTTATAGTTTATATATACATTCGTATTATTAAAATATATACATGTTTGTTTGTGTATATTCAAAACGGAAACAGTAATTTGTGAATTATTTATGTACTGATTTATAGCTTAGAAGAGATTCGAGGCCTAGTTAGCGGAGTAAAAATATCAAATGTTGAATGATTGTCGCAAAGAGAAACTGAATAATTAGAAATAAACTCTTATATTTAACTAAATTCAGCATTTTTGCTTTAAACTTTCGTGTCGGTTTTTGTAGTAAAGTCAATAATATATTTTACTTTTTGATAACACATAAACTGTTCTTGAAATCGTAGGACAAAACTGCCAGTTCCCACGACATAGAAATATTTATGTAACGCGCCCTTTACGTGATTTAAGGTAAACCATTAAAAAACACACAAAACACTGGAACTGGTGTTGTATCGGCGATGTCTCTGTCACATGACACGCTGAGGTCGAGGTCAAGGACACGCGACCTTCGGGCTTAAACATACCATTCATTATTCATTCCGCTTTTATAAATGGACGAATTATAAGGACATGTGAATATATATCTTCCTAAGTGTACATATTAGTTGAAATTTTACATATATCTTTGTTCTTGCGATTCTATTTTTTTTTAACAAAGAGGTTACTCTGGGGCACACGCGTCGGGTAGTATTGTAAAGGTTACTTATTAATTTTATTTAAATTAAATTAATTACAATATATTGTATATTATAGATGGTTAATACAATCCAGATAGGCACTAGATTTTTGTCAAATTTAAAGTTTTTTTTTCATTAATTGCTTTTTCCTTGAACCTACTTACTACAAGACACATCCTGTCTGCAAGTAAACAGATAAACATCGAGACAGACAACAAATTTCATACAAAATTGTGAAAAACATCGGAAGGAAAACGATAACACATATCAAAAGGGAGCAATCGGTCGATTAACACGTTCACTTCAAAACAAGCGCTCTTGAGTTACTTTATTTAATACATATTACTCACAATTCTCAGAACAAATGATAGAGCAAGTTATTTTGATGTGACATGACGTATAAAAGGCCCGTGACGCAGTTGGCTACACACCAGCTTTTGAAACGAGAGGACGCGGATTCAGTTCCCGAACCGTAGCAAATGTTTGTGGATCTATTGTTTGTGAGATCGAACAGTCATTCTAAGAGACATTTCATCGACAAATAATTTATTATGACTCTTCTAAGTATGTTTAATAAAACCTCAAGTCGAAAGTAAAATTGCAACACTGGTTGAATTCGTGTGGTGAGTGAAATTGTTTAACGCTGAACAACGTTCCACGACTGTTTGGATTGCAAACATCGAGATCCACAAATAGATGATTTCTACAATGAAAGTTCCAATAATATTCATAAGTAGCTCTCTAGCGAACGACGACTGAAGAGGCCTGCATGAGGCTGTAGACGGGCTAAAAATATCTGCGAGAGAAAGCGTCGATACAGTACTTTATTTATAAAATAGACAAATACTAGAACAGCCTTGATTGCACATTTGATAAAGGCACTGATAACCGAATGTGAGTTGATCTAGCGGAGTCGTCTTTGTTGTAGGCCATCAAGATATTGACGACCTCCGCGCTAGAGACGCTCGCTTTGAACATTGTTGGTTCCATATGTATGTCTGTGTAATCGACAAACATTTGATCTAAGCTTTGCGTTTACGTTATATGATAGTGATGCCTATGCATTATAATAATAGAAAAGATGTTCACGTATTTAATGAAACTAATTATTAAAACCGAAAGCATATTTATAAACAAAATAAATTTGGTAAATTAGGAACCATGCATGTTGGTGATGTTAACCCCAGTTAGCCTCTTTGTGTTAGCAATAAAATGATTATTAATATTCGTTTCCTAGTTTGATATAAACAATATTTATGGTCGTTATTAAGCGGATGTCGGTCACTGATATTTGAATCTATAAGGCAGTACAATTGGGAAATTTACACAAACTTATATACTACGAAAAATTTAGCAACAAAAATTGTTTAATTAGCATTCGATGAATGATGCTCATTAGATATTCGTTGTCAATAACGCCTTGACACTGCACCAGCATGCTCCAAACAGTCATCGTCTGCTGTACAGCAAAGACCTTTATCAAGACAATTAGTTAAAAGGTTTTCCTGATATCACATACGATAACATAATTTGGAGGTCAATACCGAATTAATCATCACCAATGATTCTACTCAAAATAAGCCTGTATGATTTTTATGGTATCATCAAATCGAATTATAATTTATTATGACATATCGGTAGTTATTACGACAGAAATATAAAAAACCAGTATGAAATCGAGCTTGCGGCTTTATCTGTCGCGTTGGTTTAAAGAAGCGACCTCAATGCCTTCATTGATCGCTTTGATAACATTGACATTGCCTCAATTACACTTAAAAATGATTTATTTACGGAGCTAAGCCACAAACAGCCGTTTCAAGGCTCTTGTATGCTTCTGGCAACGCATCTATATTCACAATTATGCTCTAGTCTTAAGGTAAACTGTTGTTATATGGCAAGTGAGTTAAATAAAGGATCCGCAGTGTATGTTTCCATCTCGGATAGCCCACGCAAGTCTAATATTAGATCGTCTCGGACGCGGCGACATCGCACTTTGTGTGGTCGCGTTACACCTGAATGAAATCGGACGAAGCTCTGTAATCGGTTGGAAATGTCTTCGCGAATATACGTTACGCAACTATCGTAATACATTGACCCAGATAGCGTGTAGTAAACAAGTCGTTGACCCCGCCGGTCGTGCCAATCTGTCCGTATGTTCATCATTGTTTATGTGTACTAAAATGTTCACTTTCTATTATCTGCCCTTTCCTCCTGGCAATACTTTTCTGTTATCCTACTGCACTGAGCAAAAACGAATCAAATTCCTTTAGTTACGTTGCAATGCTTTTAAACTTAAACTTAAATATCAAAGGATTTGAATTACTGGTATTTACAATTCTGGATTGCTATCATTTAGTCCGCCGGCCCGTACTAGGCCTAAGGCCTCTCAACAATAAATTTGGACCACGCTTAACAGTGGGCCGTAATGGGATGATGATGACGATCCTTCCATCACAATTATTCAACATTACTATAGCACCACATAGCTACAAATTACAACACAGCTTAAACCGATTTCGATTTTAAGGCTGTTGACGTACGTAGGTTCGATTTATAACGATTTTTATCGTATTGATAACGTGTGACATCTTAAGCTTAATCCGTGGGATTAAGACATGATTGTGTGTTAGAATACACGCGATTCGGACGTGGCGGACTTAAGCCTTCGAGGTATTAAGACACCTTTAATTATTTTATAGAGCCCGACTAAGTAAAAAGTAACTTAATTTCATCTTAGCCACTTAAAAAAGTGTTTTTACGATTTAAGTAGACTGAAGAAAAATATACAGCCTTAAGCTAAAACAGGAAAGTCGAGCATGCCTCCGATAGGAAATTCATTTAAAGATATACAGGGTGTATTTAGACCGTGATCGAAAACTGAGGCAGGTAATAGCGATAGTGATTACAAACCCCCTGGCATTAAAGAAAATCTCGACAAACAATAAAATTTTTGAGGTTTTCCATACAAACCACATACTTTTAACACCAATGGTTGTATGGAAAACGTCAAAATTTTTATTCTTTGTCGCGATTTTTAATATCGTCACTGGGTTTGTGATCACCCTCGCTATTACCTGCCTCAGTTTTCGATCACGGTGTAAATACACCCTGTATATGTTATAGGAGCACGGGGAAAATGTGAATAATATATATATGACTACAATTGACCAAAAACCTTACTACATAGTCAATAACCGATAAGTAATCCGAAAAAAAAAATTAAGCGGCGCACTTTGATAAATTAAAATATTACAGAAATTCTATATTCATTTGATAATTACCAGACTATTATCAATGTGTAGGAAAGTATGTGATAATATCTCAGTTAATATAATATGACCTATTGTAGGATCTAAGGTAAGTTAGGGTTTGTGCCACATAAAGCCGACCTTTACACTAAGACCTTGACAATTCACTAAAAATCTGACCTAAATATAAATGATAAGGAGATACAGGACATTCCCAAGTCCTAACCAAAGCCACGAGATAAAAAGACTAACTCGAAAAACTTTGTGGTAATTAAAAAAAAATAATACATACCTGAAAAAAAAACACTGCAATATGTCCACCGTACAGCCGGACACGAATATCAATATATAAAAACAACTGAGCGCATGGTTATCAGCACTCAATCGTTATCAATGAACTGATAAACGAAAATAAACGACAGCATTGCGCATACACCTATAAACGAATTCGTTATACGTCGTTATATCAACGCACGAGCGCTTACATTAAAAAAACTTAATGAAGAACGCGCGTTATTATCGCTCTCGATTGTAATTGACTGTGTGACCGAGTACTTGTACAGAAATGTTTCATATTAAATTATAATATAAGGTAATAGCAAAAAAGCAGTGATGGCCTCGAGATTTGGGCGCGCGGTCGAGAATCTCGGCACACACCTCTGACTTTTCGAAGTTATGTGTGTATTCACATTGAATTATCACTTGCTTTAACGGTGAAGGAAAACATCGTGATGAAACCTGCACACCTAAGAGTTCTTAGGAATTTCTTAGGTGTGTAGTCCGCCAACCCGCACTAGGCCAGCGTGGTGGACTATGGCCTAAACCCTCTCAATGGTAGAGGAGACCCGTGCTCAGCAGTGGGCGTATATGGGTTGATGATGAAGAAGAAGAAGATAAGATATGGTGTTTTCTTAGAATACCCGCTATATAATGGATGTTTCCGCTGCAGTTATAATAAATACACCCACCGCACCCAACAGTCACACACATAGTCCTGACTCCTGACCGTGGGGTCAGGTCAGACTCATATCTTAGTGTGGCACTAAGATATGAGTCCTGTGTCGTGGGTATCAGATACTACGAGAGGCTTTTCGGTCTCACAAACACCCAGACCCGAAACAAATATTTGTGGATCACACAAACATTTGTCTCGGTGCGGGGATCGAACCCGCGGCCGCTGGTTTTGCAAGCTGGTGTCTAGCCAACTGCGCCACGGGGCTGTCAAAAATAATGCAGAGGAACAATATTCTCAATTGGGACAAAGGCCTAAGCAACATTCTTGTTGAATGTTTTAGACGTAGGAAGGGATCTAAGGTTTTTTTAAAGTTGTCATCCTTACTTGTTGAGCTTCTATTTATAACCGAGATGTATTCATTTCCAATTCCAAGAGATCTGTTCCCCGTATCCGGCAAACTCAAAAACTATAATTTCGTATACATTCACAAAAAAAATATCAGACATTAGAATATAAAAATTACACTGGCAGGAACGTCGGCCAAAAAACAAGATTACGTGCGGACGGACAAAAAAATCATACTACCTTCAGTCAATACAAAATGCACTGTATGCACATAGAGGTAGGGTTGATAATTCAGCACCGGATGAAATCCATATATAAAAACTCTACTTTCAAACCAAACTGAAACAAACTGTTTGCACCTAGAGTTAGAATTGAAAATCCCACGTCATACCGTAACGGGAAGAATGTAACGAATTCCGTCATCGTTATTTTTAGTAACGGCGATGACTCACGCGCCGTTAAACGAATTGCCAACGCGATGCTTTCAGCGAAATGTAACGAATGGAATATTGTAGAAACGTTATTATAACTCCGATTTCAATTGTATTATATTTATCATCATTTGCTACAACATATTATGATAATAATATGATGGGGAAAAATACGTTTAATGTTGAAAATTAAATGCGTCATAAATTAAGTAATTCCCAGAAATCCGATTATCCATCTATTCAGTGTCTCTGTTATCATAACGACATGTGTAACGTGATAAATGGAACATGCTGTATATTGTATACATATTTCTTGTAAATATAGGTTATCTGAGTTATTTCAGGCAAAGCTATTTATTGTAACGAAGGTTCTAACATTGAATAAATCAAGATTATAATAGTATTGAAATTGAATAACAATAACAGGTAAATTATATTTAGCTATAAATTGTACCTTCCTTATTTGTGTACAATTGTGACTGAAATTTTACCGTTACAGCATAACGGTAAATTTGCAACGAATATCTACACCGTTACTAATGTAACGGCGATTACTCACGCGCCGTTATACTTACGGACGAATACGCGCTTTGTACATGGTACATTCTAGAAACATTATAATAGAAAAATGTTTCAAACATCATCCATCATCTGAATTGCTTATGAATAGAATTGACGAATCTTTATTTGTCTAACAAGCTTTCATGACTAAATGTTTATTTAATATAGAGATATTTCAAACAAATAACACACATACATGCTTGAAAAAATACAGAATATGGAAGTCGACATGTTTCCTTTTCACACATCTTTTTTGCTCCTATTCAGTTCAACGAACTCGAAGCCATATAGCGTATCGCGAGAAAAAAAAACAGTGAAAAAAGATCACTTGCAATCGTTATGAAGCTTTGTTATATACAGCGTGATTTCACAAAATGGCCGCCGGGCACGTGTCGACATGACGCCGCCACCTGAGCATCAACATGATCGCTGTACATGATGGCTCCAATTAAGGAGTTACTGTGAATCGTTGGCCAAATATGATAATATTGTAGTTGGGAGATAATTAGCGAAGTCCCTACAGCCACATACATAGTTCTGGACTCAAACTAAGATACAAACTTGTGTCGTGGTTATCAGAAACTACTAAAGATTTTCTACGGTCTCACAAACAACCAGACCCAAAAAAATATATGTGTATCACAAACATTTACCTCAATCCAGGGATCGAACCTTCAGCCTGTCGTTTCCCTTTTTCGAGCAGTGCCACGGGGCTGTCAAACGTACGAACATGACCCTGTCACGTTCGCGGATTCCCAAGATTCATTGTCACGAAGACCTCGAATGATATCGTGCAGTATCACGTATCAGTGACGCATTCGGTGCAACACGTTTTAGATAATACAATTGGGTAATTCGGGCACTCGGTCCCGATGTACTGTGTGATACGGAGACCACGGCGGACAGGGCAGGCTGCGCGTGTCAGTTATTTAGGCTTCACATATGTAGGTAATACGGTCAGTATGCTTCACACTATCTGCTCTTGGATTTTAAAAGCCAGCACATACACTGACCTATTTAGAGACGGGTTTTCTGGCTACTTTTGAAGATTTGAAATGAAATAGCATGCATTGAATCTATAAAATTAGTCATTTCAAAATTTAGTACACTACCCTGTTTGGAAGGCAGTCATCGCTACAGAAGATAGGGCAAGAAAATCTAGTGTCACTCTTTTTCAATCAAGAGGTATTATAATATCAATTGTTTCAAAGACTAAATATTCCCGAATTAGGACAGTTCATTAACATTATTATTCTCGTTAAAGACAAAAATCTCGAACCGAAGATGTAAAACCGTGTCACGTCCATAATGAAACAGTGTTCCGTATACATAATCAATCAACACTGTCTAATGAATAGGGCAGCATAATTGTATCGATTGTAAGGTGCCTTTGTCATCGTTTCCCGACACTCGTATAAGAATTGCATTGTACTTTATTTTGTATTATGTGCCAGAGCGTATAATTTGCGAGGCCATTATAAAAAAGTGATGTAAGCATTACTTCATTATAACAATGTACTAGTTTCGCTTAAAAATAACAATGTAATAAATAATTATTAATTATTTGAAAATTTAACTAACTATGTAATAATAATTATTTGAAAATTTTTAATTTTTACTAAGGAACGGCGTCAATAAACTAATTGTTAAGAGACGTGTGAAAAACTTATTTTATAAGATTCGCTTTGTCGAACTTCGTGCGAAACGGTACAGCAGTTGCCGCGTGGAGCGCGGACATAACCTTACTTTTCACACGCGTGGTATTATTATTCTATTGATAAATTCATTAAATTTATTTTACAGACTAAATTTGGAATGATGATACATATAATATGCATGAATACATTTTATATTGGAATTGTGCTTATGCATTTTCTGATTTTGTTGGAATATAATATATATTCTTCTCTAACTTACTCCAACTTATCACCTGTAACTACTAAATCATACAAGCAGCAAAAAAACAATATCGTTACCCAAATAAAATATGAATAAAAGGCTTACATTCGACACACACGGCATATAAAATCCGAACCATAAATTTAGCAATACAGTAAAAAAACACCGCGAACCCCAACGAAAAATGAACTTTAAAGCGCGGCATTAAAGTAAAATTCGACGTGCAGCATTACCACCATGCGAAAATATCAAAGGCATTATATCGGAGACTGAAAAAACTTACCGATCGGAGTAAAATGTGTTCTATGCGGCGGTAGTACGGTGTAAATGGGCTTGGTGGGTTGTATTTTATTTTTACAGATCGCAACGACGTTGAGCGGCAACGGGCGATTCGTTAGTAGAGCGAGAGGGAAGACACGGGCGGCTGCAGCGCCGCTCGGGCTCGACTAGCGCACGTCCGCGAGTTCGCCTGCCTTTTCACGAATGATTCACGAGCGAGTGCTGATGGATTGAAGTTTCCTACCGACCAGTGCCCATGTACTATTATATAGCCGATGCCGCCGCGGTTTCGGATGTAACTCGCTCGGGTACAAAGTCGACGGATTCGTGTGCGTCTGCACTTTCAAGGCCTTACAACGTGATCCACACTTGGCTAATTCGGCATGTCCGGCGACTTGATTCCACAGGAAAATACATAGTTTGGATATTTTTATCATTAGAAGACATTTTTAAATATCGCAACACAGACATGTTAACACTATATGATAAAATGTCCGTATCATTTAGATGAGTAACTGGTATTTCTTGTTATGCAAATAATTAAAAATCTAGTTCAGATATGACGTCATTAATTAGATAAGAGTTTTCGTTAGGCGCGTGGACAAATAATGTTAATGTGCAGTGATGGCCTCGAGGTTTAGGCGCGCGGTCGAGAATCTCGGCGGTCGCGGGTTCGAACCCCAGGCACACACCTGTGACTTCTTGAAGTTATGTGTGTATTCAAATTGAATTATCACTTGCTTTAACGGTGAAGGAAAACATCGTGATGAAACCTGCACACCTAAAAGTTCTTAGGAATTTCTTAGGTGTGTAGTCCGCCAACCCGCACTAGGCTAGCGTGGTGGACTATGGCCTAAAAACCCTCTCAATGGTAGAGGAGACCCGTGCTCAGCAGTGGGCGTATATGGGTTGATGAAGCGTGGACAAACCGACGAACATATAAGCGAGTATATATCGTGCTAATTGTTATAAACATTTAAGCGAGCCGACACGTTGAGTACGTAAATTATTCTTTTATTGCAGATTACATATTTACTCAATCAATGCGCGCTGATAAAATTAGCGAAGGAAATGACACGCGACATTCGCTATACGTCGTTCTGTTTAGGGTTGCCAACGGGAATATATTAATATTTTTATTTGCAATAGTGGCTGTTGGTGTTTTTAACATTATTTAAAAGTACTGACGGATTAAAAAAATACCTAAGTGCCATCCGAAAACGGGCATTACATTTATGACTCGAATGCATACCTTAAAAGAATATTGGAAAATTATGGTGCAACGAAAGTAGGGTTAGTTTCGATGGACCATTAAGGAGTCGTTCTTTGAACTAAAACTGTAACTTTATACGATCACACCGGATGAATCGAACCAACAGCACACAGCCAAATAGAATCATCATCAATATCTTATGTAATCTGCAAGTACATAAATAAAACTTTCATTATCCAAAAATTATAAACATGCACTACAACTACCCAACAACAAAATTATATAAAATATTTTTTTCTATTTCCCACGTTTCGCGTAAATCTGCCAACCCTGCAGTGGCGTCGTTTAACGACCGCTACGTGTCCGTGTAACGTCAGAAGTGCAAGGTCAGCGCGTTGGACAAATTCATTTGTGTTTGTTTGCATGTAGGCGACACGTAGGGGGCCGGCCCGAGTGGGTGGACACCACTCTCGCACACTTTTTCTTGCAAAATGACATAATGTGAGTAAATAGAAAGTATTTTTGTAATTGAGAATGGAACTGCAGTCTATCTGGGCTAAGAAGGAGTTTTAGGTAGCTGGGAAGCTTTGTTTTTTTTGTGTGTGGGACTCTTGAGATGACAATTTGTAGGTGGTGGGATTCTAATAATTTGCTTGCGTTATAGCTACACTCAATACTATCATACATACAATACGTTCTCTTTGTTCAAATCATCATATTAAAGTTCACATTCATCACTGTTTGCTTCTTAGCTAGTACTACGTAACAAAAACCATTATTTCATCATCAACTTAAATTGTCGAGTCAACAACTAACAGCCAAAAAACACGCTTCAAAAATAGTACAATAAAAGGATATGTAGCCACAATCAATTATTCCAAGCGGAAAGTTGTACATATAAAAACCTTCCTAAACCAAACGAATCGATAATTTCCAAACGTGTACGGACACGTTCTAGAGGTAACGCATTAACGGCGTCGTTTAACGAACGCTGACGTGTTTTCAGCGCGCGTCAGCCGCTACAAGGTCAGCCTCCGTGGAAAATCATTCCGCTTCGTGTTTAGATTTCGTAGAAAACACATCGACGGACGACTCCTACGAACTCGCCGAATATTTGTTTCGTCATTAATGTTTTTTTGTATGTGCTTCCAATTCGGTGATGGGAGGAAGAGAAAAATACTTATGTCGCGGGATATACACATATTGTTTTATTTATGCGTTATATGGACACAATTGATATTGTATAAAGCCGGATTTAATGACTAAGGCTTTATCAACCAGTCCACCTTAGGGTGGTGCAGAGAGACATCAGTATTAATTAATAACAATAAAACTATACAAATTTATACTTTTAAAACATATGTACATTAAATACAAATCTATAGTATACTCCAAAGTCGTTTATATACATAAATATATCTACTGAAATAATACGGCACTAGTTTTTAAATAATAGCATAAAAAAATGACGATTCAAAAGTGCTTGTAAAAGTCTATTTGAATAAAGGGGATATGACTTTGACATAAAGTCAGAGAAACACTCAAAATGAAAAGGTGTGCACTCTATGCGCTATTTTTTGTGATAAAGTAAAACTAATGTAACAGCCGCTAATTACGCTAATGCACAAATAAAGATACATTATAAATTTTGCACCTCGTTCCGTTGAGAATTTAATTTGCAAATTGTTTTTTAATGTTGTAATATAAAATTAATTAGCATATACGTAGTGTTAACTATTCTTCTAGATAGTGACTAATAATATATTATTTTTTTTAAAGGTGAGTAAAGATAAAAAGCTAACCTTTCTCCTATATGCTCACTATAATGCTTTTTGCCTGACTGATTGACTCTCTGATTCTTAATATGAACAATATTTTTTTTGATTTATTATCATTAGCCCATATTCCTCCCACTACTGGCCACGGGCCTCTTCTACTACTGAGAGGGTTTAAGCCCTAGTCCACCACGCCACTTAGTTTGTATTAGCCGATTTTAAATTTTCGAATATTCTTGTAAAATTACCGCTCCTTTTCTTACAATTGGGATACATAAGGAAATTTCTAAAAGCAGCGCCGTTAATCTTTGTAGAAAATGCTTTAAATCTGATCTCATTGAATAAGTATTCCGGGATTCGTGTCACCGACGTTTCGATAATGTCCCGTTTGCGATAAGAGTTCGCTCAGCTTGCAATCTGGTAAACAATCGCCCATTGTGATGACCACACGTCGCCCATATTATCTTCAGATGAATAAAGACTCATTGTTAAACGCAAAAATACTTTACGCGGAAATCACGAGTTTGGTACGTGAACCACTGTTTGCCCAATATATTGACTACACCGTACATGGTAGTGCAAACACTACGGACGGTGCGTAGTCTGAACATGTAGCGATATAACTACATCCAGACTTAGACGCATATTTGGTTACTGCGCGAGTGTTTGCGCAGCTGACATCAAACCCGCGACCTCGCGTTTCTCAACCACTTTACTAAGACATATTTTATCCGTATAGAACATTATATTAGGGTACAATTATTGCTTGTATAAATTACTTTACTGATGAATAATACTAATGAATAACTACAATTGAGCGATAAAACCTACATTAATAGAAATATGTACATAACTTTGGTATCACGATAAATCACAATAATATTAAGAGAAGGTAGCACGCCGCTCGACCGGTTCCGACGAAGTTCTTTTGAATGTCACGCCGCGGGTTCGATTCCCCGGAGAGATAACGTTTGCTTAGGTGTCGTCTGCGCACGCGACCTTGGTCCAATCTTTTGATGTTCAGTTTTTGTTTCTTTGCTTGGTGCGCATCTAAAGAGGTTTTCTTTTGAACTGACATTTTTTATGTTGCCGGGATTGTATTGATGCTGTTGTCGCTACATAAAAAGTTGATGGTGATTGTTCATTTTTATCGGGTGTTTTATGAAGGGAGAAAATTATAAATTAGACTTTCTTTTTATTCTTATGTAGCTTTACTTTTAATTTATGATTAGACTAGGTTTTGCTCGCGACTCCGTCCGCGTAGACTACAGGGTTGAGATCAGAAGGAAAATAAGTTGTAGTCTATTTTACTTCTCAGAGTCCTATTTATGTCCATACCAAAATTCATACAATTCAGTCAAATTGTTCAAACGTAAAACCGTAAGGCGCCGCCTTGTGCATCATTACTGCGCGCTTGATCAATATTTTAAAACTGCAATATCTTCTAAGATACTCAGTGAAATCAAATGATGTAAAGGGCAGTTTTATTTAAAATTAAATACTTGTAATGAATAACGTATTTATTTGGTTAAGGAGTAATATCATATTTATAAAAACACCTTCACAAATAAAACTTTATTCTAAAATAAATTTGGTTAGGATAAAAAACGTTATAGTGAGCCAACCTTAAAAAATAGACATATGCTGTCGCGGACTTTTTTTTAGAACTTTTAAAGAGAAACATTTCTCTCATACATTATTTTAGCGAAACTTTAACCGTTTTCGCAGCGCACGCCGCGGAAGCTCACAAAAAGGAAAAAATGTCCCCGATTTCGAAACATTCTTTATTGCTGCTCCGCTCCTATTCGTCGTAGCGTGATGTTATATAGCCTATAGCCTTCCTCTATAAATGTGCTATCTAACAGTGAAAGAATTTTTCAAATCGGACCAGTAGCTCCTTAGATCCTAGCGTTCAAACAAACAAACAAACAAACAAACAAACAAACTCTTCAGCTTTATAATATTAGTATAGATGTGTGCCCTTTGTTTCTTTTTAAATAAACTTCTACTCTCAATTGCAAAAGGAGGCTCGTGCCCAGCAGTGGGATGTATATGGACTGATGATGCTGATGATGAACAATTAAAAAAAATTCAATCGTTTCAATGTTTCGAAACATTTGACTGTTAAGAACTTATCCATCACCAAATCATGTTGATGCAAATTTATGTTAATTATGCAAATATTTTGAATATTAAAATAACAACGTTTCCGGGATCATAAATTTACCACTACTTTTAATTATATATAAATGATACTATTAAGTATTATTATTTATTATTATCTAATTCACGATTTTAATTTTTTTCTTAATTTACCGACCTCGGAGTCGAACGCGCAACTTATCTCTTGCAACCCGAAAATGACGCTCTCCTAATCTGCAGTTATCTGTCAATTGTCTTTTATTTTCACGTAATCATTGCTCACGTCTCACTTATCAATCAGAGTCATATGATTGCATTGCTAATATTTATCATTGAGGAAAGTAGAAGAAATGAGAAACCGTAATAATATAGAAAAAAAATTGACAGCGTCCGTGGCGTAGTTTGCTAAACACGAGCTCGCGAACAAAAACTTGGACACAAGCGGTTAATGTTCACAAAATGTAAAATAATGTCGAAGATCATCCAAAATATTTATTACAGTCACTAAGAGATTCGTGAATAATGCAATCCAGGAAAACGACTCACGTCGTATATATTTTTTTTAACATGAATACAATTTGTTTGACGTATTTAGGGCGACCATCCATAACGTGTCTACTAAAATTAATTAAGGTTTATTATAGAACCCATGTCATCACTCTTGGAAGACATTTCTTAAATATATTTTAGCTTACATTTTTTGACAAAATTGAGCGACGCCTGCGAGAGGAGTGTGAGGTTTCACGGAACCAGTTCGGTTTTATGCCTGGCCGTAGGACAATGGATGCCATTTTTGCAATTCGCCAGCTGTGCGAAAAATACAGAAGAGCACACAAAAACTTGCATATGGCATTCATTGACCTCGAAAAGGCTTACGATCGGGTTCCGCGTGAAGTTGTATGGTGGGCCCTTAAGAAGAAATGTGTGCCTGAGAAGTACCTGCAGTTGATTCGGGCCATGTACCGCAGATGCAGTACACAAGTCCGAACTGCGGTCGGTCTTACGGCCAGTTTCGATGTCGCTGTTGGTGTGCACCAAGGGTCGGCTCTTAGCCCTTACCTCTTCCTGTTGATTATGGATGCCGTTACGGCAGGTATACAGGAAGAGGCACCCTGGTGCATGCTATTTGCTGACGACATCGTGCTGGTGTCAGAAAGTGGCCACGAGGCGCAGAACAGACTGGAGGTGTGGCGGCATAGACTTGAAAATGTTGGCCTTAAAGTCAGCAAAACCAAAACACAATATATGTTTTGCGACTACGGCGGTCTTTCAAGTTCTGTGTCCGTCACACTGGGTGGAATACCGGTACCAGTCTGTTCCGAATTTCGCTACCTCGGGTCACTTTTGCAAAGCGACGGAGACATCGACCAGGACGTAAGGCAGAGAATCAACTCAGGTTGGATGAAATGGCGGCAGGTCTCATCCACAATATGTGACCCCAGAATGCCCCTCAAATTGAAGGGCAGAATATATAAGTCCATTATAAGACCTGTCGTACTGTATGGATCAGAGTGTTGGGCAACGAAGAAGACGGATGAAAGACGACTGCATGCAGCAGAAATGCGAATGTTGCGATGGATGTGTGGTATAACACGGTGTGACAGAGTGAGGAATGAATACGTTAGGGGAAGTCTGAAAGTAGCTCCTGTGATAGAAAAGATGAAAGGAAACCGTCTGTCGTGGTATGGGCACATTATGAGAAGGGATGAATCATATGTAGGAAAAAAGGTGATGAATATGAAAGTGGATGGATGGGCGGGCCGAGGAAGGCCAAAGAAGAGATGGATGGAGTGCGTGGCTGAAGATATGAAAAAGAAAGGGGTGAATGAAGACATGACGGCTGACAGGGATGTGTGGAAGGAGAAAACATACTGCGCCGACCCCAAGGATTAAATTGGGACCAGGGCAGGGGGATGATGACATTTTTTGACAAAATATTATGTTTGAAACGGGTCCTTATTTGCTTAGGTACGTGATCTTTATGAATGAATTTAATCTGTTGATCGGGTTCGAATCTATTACTATAAAGGCAGAGCTTCTTAGAAATATTTTATCAAACTATCCGCGTGGAATTAGAAAAAGTGAAGGTAGCCGTCAAAATGGGTTATGTTTTCCCCGAATAATACAAGAAGGGGTGTTTTTTATGATTTGTTATCGTTGTAAAATCCTGCCAACAATAATAACATAAATTTGAGACAAGAAATATTTTTTTCCATCCCATTTTGGCGAGTAACGTGAACTAAACAATAATAAAGTTGCGACATTTCGCCGAAGAGGTTTAAGTTTGCAAAAACATCTTCGTCTTTTGATATATGAGATTGCAGACCACACATAGCTTGATAATAACACAAAGGTTATTATGGCTCAGTGGTTGAGAAGCCAATTATGAAAAGAATATCCAAGGGTTGTTTTTTTCCGTATATATTGTGATAATATTCTGTAGTTACTGATAAACTCGTAGTATAAAAATTGTTATAACTTCACCGCAGTTAATTTGGCTTGCAGTATGACCTGGTGGCCCTTAATAAAAGCGATCTAATCTAGGATTAAACGATGCGACCTGGGAAATGAACTTTGAACTTCACCTGTACTGAGGCGAAAAAAATATTTTTGGATAGTGCTTCATAACAATTGAATAACTACATATACGTACATAATCAAAAAAGTAATTTACCCGTACAATATTAAACTTGTTGAAAAGATTGAAAAAACACGATTTGTTATTTACTATAGTTGCTATCTGCCCGGTTATCGTACCGACATTATTAATATCGAAAACTCATTAACTATTAAACTGACAACTTGTCTCATATAATTGCACATAAGATATATCACATATTTTTATAAGCCTTTTCTTCGATGAATAACTTTTTTAGACATTCTATTAACTGAATTAAAATTAAGACTATTTTGTCCTGGTAAGCAAATATTGATTTAAATGATGCCAGTTGTAAATTTTAGTTTGTTTTATAAACATAACACAAAAAAAGTTTTTACGATGTTAAAATTCATCCACGAGGACAAATACAACGCCAAGCCTTTATTATTAAAAACCTTCGCAAAATAATCTTCAAGCCTTGACATTGTGTGTCATAAACGATGTTAATTTAAAAATTTAAATAAATTTGAAAATCTGGAAGTGTATCAAACAACTTTTTATCGCAAAACTGACATCTAGGCTTCGCGCCAATACACCTTACAGCCAAAATTTATAATTACTTTACGTGTCTAGCGGCTATCAAAGCTCTTTTTGAGCCTTAGCCAAAAACTAACGCTTTTCGCTGTATTGTAAGTTATAAGGCATAGTAAGAAATGTGAATAGTTAAATTATTATCCATACAGTATAACTCTTTCCGCATCATATTTTAATGTGTCCTGAATAAAAACAATTCCTATTAGGTGACTTATTCTTAACTAAACAAAATCTATGTACAGTGCTGTCACTGTACACGTGTGTGGCTTTAGAGGTGATCTTTATGTCCGTTTATCCGGTTCCTAACAAGCGTACATAATCTTAAAGTACAACTAACCTTACAAAAACGATTATCTACACCAAAATTTACTAAAAAACCACCACTTTTAGTAGAAGTAAGAAAAAGATGTTAAAAACATGATAGCAGTCGAAAGTCTACCATCTTTCTTTTATAGCGACATCTAGCGTCATGCAGTGAAACTACTTCGAATTGCACATGGCGCTTTATGCTAAAATACACGCGTAATCAATTAAAAACATCATAAGTTATTACTTTTTACATGACAACATGGAAATAAAAAAATTGAGTGTCCAAGTACCGGCAACTGCGCCCATAGTGACGTCAGAAGGCCGACATCAATAAGCTAAGTATAACAAAACATGAAAACGTGTTACGACGGTGTACTATGATAAGGATGTGTGCATATTAACATACGCTATATTAGGTTTATTTTGTTTTTCCTCATATAAACATGTCCAACAATATTGAATTTACAAAGTCGATACTTCTATAAAAGCTCTAAGGCCCCGCTTGCCTTACAAAAATAAATACAAAAATACCAAACTAAAACACCAAACTACAAAGCAATTTGAAATATTAAAGAGAATATCTTGACCCCAATAAATAATTATAAATATTTATTAGACAGTCTTCTGTCTTCTGTATAATCAGAAGACTGTCTAACTGTCTAATGTCTGGCAGCGGTTGGATGAGGAGAGCCGAAGATCGAGCCCAGTGGCGTGCCTTAGGAGAGGCCTATGTCCAGCAGTGGACGAATAAAGGCTGATGATGATGACGATTAGACAGTTAACGTATAAAGCTTTTGAGCTTAATGGTGTTATTGTCAATTTGAATAAGTCCTATATTGATCGTATGTGGCATCGGAAATTTCATCAACAAGAAAGACTCGAAAAATGGTGCGATAAAAACCATCAGGTTGCTGTAGGTATATTGTATTTGACAGTTACATACTATGATAAAAGCTATCGTCAGCAATATTCAAACTATCGATATTAAAAAAAAAGTTCTTTATCGAAGCCATGCTCTTCACGTTTCCAATATTCTTTGCAATATTCAGTACAGTTTCATTACGTCAGTCGCCGATTTAAGTTATTGAGTGAACGCTGACCTATTTGCAACACAAAGCTCTCTCATTAAACTTATCTCCGCTACAGCTTTATTGCACTCAATCTGCTGATAAACAAAACTACAGTGGCTTTCAGTGGCGGCGGGCGATTGCGCTCACTCACTTCTCGATAGCACTCCGCTTTGCTAGTTATACGGCTCACGCAGCCTTAGAAATTATTCGGGTTTATTACAAAAAAATATTACAAAACAAAATACATACCAAACAAAAAAATAACTTCGAAACTACAAACACGTCAATCAAAAAATGCTGGATTGCTAAATTGAAATTTGTTAACACAACATAAGGAACACTGCATACATTTTAATATCCATATGAGAATTGTTTTTTGTTCTATAATTCGATCACTGGCGGAAAAATATAAGCATAAACTTTAAAGTAACGATTTAGAACGCGCTGTGCGTCGCGACGTCGCGTCGTGTCGACTGGTAGCGAGCGATAACTTATCGGAGACGATAACTCGCGCCGTTACGTTAGCCTGTAACGTAACGACGCGAGGCGTTAGCTACCAAAGATTACATTGTTTGCAGATGGCGAAATTGAGATTTTGTGTTTACTATTATATTACGCCATGACTGAGTTACTTTAACAATGATTGATGGCAAAAATATTTTCTGTCTAATAAGTTATAATAAAATTGGATACGTTATTTGCGTTGCAAACATAATTAATTATATTGTTTTAATTTGAAGCGATAAACGTCTGGGCAATTTAATTACGATGATAGACGTTTTTAGGTGCGATCGCCGAATTTGTCGAAACGATATATTTTTAGAACACACATGTAATGAAATATACGATAAGAAAGCCTAATCTATTGACCTACTGATCGCGACTAATTTCGTGTTTCTAACGTTTTCCCCCAGCGTTCACTTGTTATATTAAAACAATTAATAAATAAGTGGTTTAGGATTCGTATCTTGCCTCTAGAGAAATCTTTAAGTAATTTGTTGTGATATTTGTTCTGGTTGACACAGACACAAAACGACACAGAACTTGTGCCTAACTTTTTAAATTTTTTGTTCAAGAAACTTTTTAGTAAACATCAAGTAACTGTGTTCCTCACTCACATTTAAAAATAAAAATACAACGGACGACTTTTGAGCATAGATATTACCACATAGCACTCCCGATGATATAACACTGAATAAAAATGACATGAAACCGAGCATAAATCTCCTCTTGTTTTGCTTTACCGTGACAGTCGCACTGGTGCAATGAATTAATTTATTTCGGTGCATATTCCTTAACCCACACGGCAAATAGTTTGGCATGAATTTGAATTTACAGCCTTTATCAATGTCATGCATAATTTAACAATAACATTTGATTATTAAAAGTAACGATATGGTTATTTTTTTAAATCGATATTGGCGAATTAATGACAGAAATTAACGAATACTGTTGTAGTTTTACAGAAAACGAAATAATTCCCAAAAGTGTCTCTCAGAGACAACTATAAATGCCTAATAGTCGTTTACATAATTTAATATATGGCGAACATGAACACTGGCAAGGAAAAATCTATCGGGGTTGATGGCCATAACGCTGATGGCGTGTTAATTAACATTTTACGCTTGTAACTTGTAGTACCATGAGCGTTGCCGTGTGTTGGCGAGCTAACACACTTCCATGCCGATAACGCCAACCCACTAATTATTACGTGTTTTAATTGGAACTTACGTATACAAAAATACTTTGACGTAACCACCTTGGTGTAACTTTTATGCGAGATGTTAGCAAGTGCAGGCAAAACGCATTGCAAATTAAAAATAAACATTTATCTATGATGATATTTGTGTTATCTTTAACTTGCCTTAACTTATTTCTAGCATTATTTGATGCGCATTTTCGGCCTGCCTTCCAACTACCAAGCTTGCTTAAATCTGGTTGGTACGTGAGTATTTGTACATCGGTGTTCTATCATTATTAATCACCGAACTAAGGCATCACCACACATATAAAGTCAAAATCAAATCATCTTTATTCAAGTAGAATTTTACAACGGCTATTGAATCGTGGTTTTTAAATTATACTTCTGGAAGAAGATATATCGCACGACATTCTCCGTTCGTCCGGCGTATTGAACCGGCGACCTTGGCCTCCATTCCGCTGTGCTACCTCCGATTAGCAATTAGTTAACACGAAACAGACATATTTAGAAAGGGTCTGAATAATTTAAACGTGACATTACGTGAATACCCGCGTATGACATACACGCAGCCTCGACCCGACTTGGGTGTGCTAAGAATAAATATAGTCAGATCTGAAACATTTTTGGTTTTGGTAGGTATAATTTTATCATAAACCAGAAGTGTAATAACTTGGGATCAAAGGTGTAAAACAATATTATCCTATTTTTTTTATTTAATATGTAGGTACTATTTAAAAGACTGGAAATCTTTTGAAAATGCACAGATGCGAATTATTGGAAGCCCAACAGGCGAAAAAAAAATCTGCAAATATTCTTCACACTATCCCTTTCGTAAAAAACATTTCCCAGTTTGACAACCAATCATTGAATTTTAAATAAAATTCCGTCCACTGCTGTATAAACATACATCCCGATGTCACAAATATAATGACAATTTAAAAGAATGAACAGGAAATTATGCCTACCGAGGAAATGATTGGCAAAGTTTTTTTCAGGTCCAATTTTTTTCTCAAGACAATCAATGAAGGAAGACATCGTGCCGCCATTTTTCCAGTCTACCGCATTAAATGTAATGCAATTGAAGTTTTTAGACACCATCTGAGGCGCAAGAAACGCGGCTGTCCTTCGACGACGCAAAAAATTTAGGCGGACTTCTTCCGAGTTCAACGAACCTTCCAATTTGTATGTAGATTATAGTGTACTCCCAGACGTGGGATTAATGCACGGTTAAATCATTGAGCTTCTAATAATTCTTGTAATTTAATGCAAACACGTTTATTATGTTCATTGACTACAAAAAATATCTCTCGTTTAATTCGTCGTTCTATTGATAATCTTACAATTAAACCTCATTTTCTATACCAAAATTTTACAAAGAGAATATAGGCTGAATTGCGTTCTGAATATTTATGAGGAGCACGGTAGACAACTTTGTCATTTGCCTCTTCATAAAGTGGAATTTTCAAATAAGATTATTTCATAAAGAGAAACTTCGACGTAACTTAGACATTGTCTCCTATATCGAGTTATCTACATAGATGGGAATATCGTTGTAGGTATCGTGATTACGATATTTATTGGCGAGGTCAGATAAACAGTCCATTGTCCGGTCTGTACTAGACTACTAGTGCTTATTCTGTGCCACCCACACAGCAAGCGATGTTTACGGCATAATAATAGTGTCGTGTTAAACAATTGTTTATGTTACATCACGTAATGTACGCTCACAATCGTGTCATAATTATGGATGGAGGCTGACATATTGATATGGATGGAGTGACCACTGTCACGCGCGCCTCAAACTAGAGGAAGGAAAGCCTATATCGAGATTGGGTGGACTGATTGTATGTCAATGTATAATAAAAAAAAAGTTAATTAAATTATCTTAGTAAAATCCCATAAATTAACGTTTTTAACTACTTATAAAAAATATTAGTAGTTCAATAATACTAACTAATACTCTTTGAATAACTATGGCCCTTCCTGACAGTGAAACTAATCAAGCCAAATAAGAGTAATTAAGAACATCATAAAGATTTTTTTTTAATTTAAAAAGTAATAAACAATGTTGTCATATTGTTAGATGGTAACTAACTAACTATACGTTGTATTTATTATACTAGACTATTATAAATAAATGATCATTTTTTTTAACACTATAGTCCAAAGGAAAATAATATTTCTTTTAGTGATAAAAAGAGATAGAAACATACATTGTGACGTCATACCCTAGAAACTTCCGATAGGCAGATTTTTAAACATCACCTGAATGTAACTTTAACATATTACTGCCATAATTTCCATGATCAACAATGCTATATCCATGGGCCGTTATTATAGATAGCCATGGTAAATATACTCCATATTATTGGCCTACTTGAAAAGCAGCACGAATCAATCAATACAAATGTTTTTTTTTTTTCATTTTTATATGTTTCAGTTGATATAGCATATTTTTACGTCGTGTGGAGGGGAAGCCGTGAGTAAATGCGCAGAAGAAATATTACTGTAAAAGGTTTATGTATCTTTAACACGTAAATTGAATTAAAAACTACATATCTTCTATTCAGTTGTTTATCGTAGGACATGTTATTTCAATCAAATATTAGATGAGTATACTTTAATACTTGTAAACATGATTTTCCTTCTAAATTAGTCAAAGAAAATACCAGACAATACTAGGAAAGCTGTCTCATTTCCAGGCCGTATAACTATATTATTGAAAGTGACTTACCTATATTCGATCACAATACCACAATCCCAAAGCAAACCTCAGGGGATGATTGCCACCCCGAGACTGATGCTGCCAACACCCGCCACGTAGATTTATACCAAAAAATGCCCGGGAAAAACGCATCGACCAATACGGAAGCAGGAAGGATGGTTTTTGCAACGTTCCAGTTTCAAATTCAAACGGTCTGCTAGGTGAATTGTTCCCGCCCTTTTGTCATGAATAATGTGGTAATTTTTTTGTCATATTCTAATTGGGCGGAAATTGTGGAATCAACAAAAGAAACAAACTTTAGCTTGGGGGATTCGTATACTTTGTAAGAATAGGAAAGGAAGGTTACAGATTTTCTTATAGGGATTTTACTGTTAACTGAGCGAAGAGTCAGTTCCACCGGACAGTTAGTGGATGTTGGTCGTGTTTTGTTATTACGTGAAACTCGAACATGTTATTATACGGCAATAATTTGTGAATTTCGTACTAGCAAAGATCAATCATACGGGAGGATTGGATATTAAAAAAAAAACAAGGGATATGTAGGAAATGTTAAAAATATTATATTAATTTGATATGACATAGTATGTTATGGTTGACATATGTTATATTGACCATATAAATTCTTTCTGTTAGTGGAGAAGTGACCCGTTAAATAGAAATGGATAAGGACCGCACCGCATTCGTCTAATCTGGCTTGATTTCATAAAGATACAGCAAAACAAGCGAAACTAAACGTAAAAGTAAGTATAGTGAAGAACATCAAGTGACGACACAATAATACCAGTCTGCTTGTAAAATAATAATAGTGATCACGGAACCTGATGAATTTTCTGAAGTTCTATAGACATCGGTCTGGTCTGGCCTAATAGAAAAATATGGTTCCAGTATAGATGCTTTTGGAACTGAAAAGTTTCTCGAAGATTCTGATTCCTACGACAAAACACTACTATATGGATGAGGATCAAAATAATGTGCCCTGTAATAGGACATTTACGAATCATCAGTTTCCAGAATGTTCTATTTCAAGCGATGACCATCTATTGCCTCTTTGAAGCCTTGAAAAGGTTGTCAAACAAATACACATACCGGTTTCATATGATTAATAGTGTGTCCTTGAGTAGATAACCTTGTCACAGGTATACATATTTATCTATATTGATCACCTTTGGGGGTAGGGTGGACAGCGACCTGATATGGCAGGTCACTGCTGGTAGTCCCGAGAGAATGTCGCGAGTCATACATTTGTGGATTAATATTAATGATAAAAAATATGGACTATCTTGTTTTATGTGCCATAAAAGCCGAATGCTACTAAAGTTTATTTTCAATTTAGTCCAAAAAATTATTTCTGACGTGTTAGAAAACTACCTCTGATGTTTCCACGCCCACACTTCCGAGCATTCGAGAGGCCTATCGTAGTGTTTCGGGCAAGTTTCCAGACTTCGCACAACTGAAAATATCCTATTGGAAAAAACCCGATAACATTGACCGATCCAGGATGTGTCGATCGTATCCTGAACGATGGATGGACGGTATGTTAATTAAACCAACTATTAGAGTAAATAGGGTATAATTTATATCCATCCCTTTAATAACTAGATGTGAGTTATGAATGATGATAGACAAGTGGAGTGCGGTGACGCAAAGCTGCGACCCACTGGGGCTGGTGCCAAGAAGTGCCAATGGCGGTCGAGTCCAACGCTTTGGGCTCACCTGGAGACTGGGAGAGTACGTGATAGCAAAGAAGTCTTGGTATCATACAGTATCCAAAAGAAACTATACTATATTAAAACTCTCTATACCAATAGTTGTGTGAAATGACGCCTATAGGAATCAGTAGTTGGCAGTCTTTTGGCAGTCAATGGCCAGAAAGTGGCAAAATAAAATAAAGGCGGGCCTCACTTACTACAACACAACCTATAATAGGTATATTAAACTTATTTTCAAAACATCCACGGGCCGCAACTAAGACTTTCGCGGCCGCCGGTTGCCGATCACTGTCTTAAATTCTAGCTTATGAGTTTTTAGTAAGCAGATTTCCTCAATCCTACCAACTCCTAGTGTGTTTATTTCACTATCGTGTCATGATCAAATTCTATTAGTTTACTACATGCATAGTAAATATTAAGTGACCAATTCATACACCATAACGCAACTATTTGTTTATTCAAGCGATGGCATAGATTTAAAACGGTAATATCGACCAGCCACATCAAAGGGCGCAGTAGTCTGATATAGATGAATCAATGGGTTTGTATTACGTAATATTTCTATGTTTAATATTCTTAAGAAGCCTTAACTTGATTTCAGCTAGTAATGCAAATATTAACATCCCAGTAAAGAGAAATTGTTCAATAAATCTAGCATACGGACAACCAATTAACCTGTTGATAGTACAAAATAAGATTGAATACAAGGAGGGCAGCTAGATAATCAGAGGCAAAAAAAGCTACCATGAGCAAGTCAAACGGAAACTTTAAAAACCTGCCATTTTTTTACAACTAAGCATTAATATAGTTATAAGTATATGATCAAAGGCCATAATTAAAGAAATTACCTTGAATACTGCTCCTGGTCACTGCGCAGATGATTTCAATATATCCACGCGTTACGAACAGCAGTATATAAAGGTATTCGTAGCATTAGTTCCAATCACAATCCCAGTTATATCAAAGCATATATCTTAATATGCGTTCCGAATCAGTTAATCATACTTTATATTTTTTTAACAACACACAACATGCTAATTGCTTATCTCAAGCTTGATACTCTATGATTAGAGTCTCGCGTATTAGCAACAGACCATTGCAGCGAATAACTGTATTGAAAAAATTGTATTGTCCCTTATTTATGCTTATGTTTCGTCTTTTGTATGTGTAAATCTGATATTGTTTTATTCAGATAGTCTTACTAAAGACCTGCTCAATCTTTAGGCTACTGCCGTTTAGTTAAGATTTATAAAAGTGTTGTTGAACCAACGCAGGAATCCTTTTCACTTGGCAAACTTAAGTATGGAATAAGAATGCCCACAATTTAATATCTTCAGAAAATTTTGAAAAGGGTAGGGTAAAAGCACCTCTTATTATTTGACAAATAACGCCAACCTGTTTTTACTTCTACTGGCCTAAACCAAAACAGTTGTAGGAGAGGCCTGTGCCCAACAGTGGGAGTTCTATGGGTTGATGATGAAGATATAAGTTCTATTACCTTCGTGAGCGAATGGGAATATATAATCACCAGCCAACATATCACTCTCGTTTTAATATATCATGCGCATTAATATTATTTATGTAACTTGTAATTTATAACATACTATCAGACTAAATCATTCTAAGTAATGATGGCCTGGAGGTGTAAGCGGTAGTCAAGTATTTCGGCTGCCCGGATTCAAACCTCAGGCATACATTTCTGGCTTTTCAAAGTTATGTGTGTATTCACAATGCATTAGCACGTTCTTTAACTCTGAAGGACAACATCGTGACAATACCTGCACACCCAAATGTTCTTAGAAATTTATTAGGTCTAACCTACGTTAGGGCAGCATGATGAACTTAAGACCTTAACCCTCTCAGTTGTGGAAGAGGTCCGTTCCCCGCTGTCGGTCGTACTATAAACTATGGAGTATGGTCGGCATGCCGCTTCAGTTAGCTGTTGCTAATCAGTCTGTTACCAATAAAAGGTAAGATTCAGGATTTTGCTGCTTAGCTCGCAAGGGTCTAAAATAAAGAGCAAGTATGGAGTCAATATGAACAATAAGGAAGCAGATTTTAAAATACTTCGAGACTAAATTGTTACACTGGCTACCAAGACTATCATGCCTACTTCCTATGTATTTTGTGTTCAAGGGTAGTTAATGTCATTAAATATAGGCACATGAGTCCAGCCATTTTGTTAATTTAGTTAAATTTAGACGATTCTTTGTTAGTACCTAACTGGTGGCATTTAACTAAACTCAAAGAAAATCATGAGGACTTCAAGAAACTGCTTGAACATCTAATTTTGGATATAGTTCTTTAATATTTCTAAATATTCTTCCAAATATGATCTTGTTAATTATCTAATTATCTCAAATAACTAGAGTTTGTATTATCTATGGTACACTCGATATAAGAATTATATTAAAATATAATTAGTTTACTTTTAACCGAGGTAATCACGTGACCCGTGTTTTCGACACCGCTCAGTGCTAATTGACAGAAAGTGAAATTAACTTTATGACGGTGCACAGTTTGGCGACGCTTTCTATTTCATCGCTTTGGTAAAATAAGCATCGATATTTTTGTGCAATTGCTGGTTGAAAACAAAACCATCAATAGAACATCATTAAGACATTATTATACTGCAAGAAATAGGTGCTTTTCCTTTAGTTTTAGACCAAGGTAAATGTTTTATTTGATTTAAACAGTATCAGAATTATGGAAGGTCAGTAAAACCAAAAATATAAATTAATAAAACCATCTAACAGTCTTACAAATAGATTGGGCGAGAAAACTAATTTGTGGATCATACAAATATTTGTCTCGGTGCGGGGATCGAACCCGCGGCTTGTCGTTTCGCAAGCTGGTACCTAGGCAAGTATCCAATTACGAGGTTTGATGAGTAGGAAGCTTCTAGAACTTTAGGTCGGAATTCAGCAGTTCAACATACTATATGGAATATAAATTAATGGGAATATCTACTAGGACAAAATCATTTGTTAAATCTTAGCGAACAAATCTGCGGTTACAAATATACTATTCATTAACAATAGTTTTTATTTATCCTTATCGGGTTAAGATAAAAATTTCTTATGTTATATTTTCTATGACGTAGGTATGTGATGCAAATTTTCTATTAATGAACCAGGCCGTAATTGGAAAGCAATAAAAAATTAAGTAACCTTATTCAGTAGCATTGAAAATGTATGCACAAAACTATGATATTTTATTGCATGTATTATGAGGGACAATGTTAACACAGCTCGCAAAATCTCTAAAATGAGCAGTATTTTACATTTTTGTGTTAAAGATGAGGACTTCTTTCTTATTCATTTGTTTATTACATTTTACTACGCGATCTAAAACTGAAGTCCAAACTCGAAAAATTATATAGTTTATATTTACCATTCCATACCGTCAGATATTTTCATAAAATTAAGCTAGTCATGCAGAACATGCACAAATTAGCTCGGTTAAGCTATTCCACTTGACTAATAAAAACCGCTACAAAGAGCCGTAGAAGTAACAGTAGACTCTACTATATTCAAATCTTCAAGATTTTTTACGAATATAAATGATTTGACAATAGAATCTTTTATTTACTCAACTCCTCAAGGTTGTCAAGATAAGGACAGTTTGTCTCTTTATGTGTCTACAGCTAGTTAGCAAAGCAAAGCCATGCTCCATTCAAAGAACACTCATATCAATAAATGAAATACCATAACAGAGATTGCGCCAGAACAACATAAAAACCCATTATCGTTAATAGAACCTAATATAATGTTACGCATTTACGATCGACGGAAAAGACGGACTTATGTATTTATCCCGATAGCAATATCCACTTTAGCAATTTATTTTTTTAATAGTAGGCGAGCCTGCCGCACATTTTCGGGCGAATCTTCATACAAAATGTTGCTGTTGAAAACTTTTTGGTCAAAGCCTCAATAACGCTTTGCCATTGTAAAGCGTTATTTCTGAAAAAAAAACTTTACTCATAACACTTTATTGTTTTATATTACTTTGACCACTCACAAACGAATAAAATAATCTTTATATTTCGTAAATAAATGTACAATAACGCGACTTTGTAGAAACCCTGACCGCCGGCCGAGGTCACCGGTTCGATTCTCTGTGCGGAACGGTTGACCGATAGTGGCGAATGTTATGAAATTGTTGCGACCGACATTCTCACACAATGTTGCCAGAAAATTCTCCGTTGAAAAAAAAATGGTAGCAACTTAGTTCACGCTCAGTGATGTATAATGTATAGTGATATAAATAAATAACTATCAATAACTAGTGGAACAATCAAGTCCGTTTAGCCAGTCCTTGCCCAATACCCGCGATACGGGGTCGGCCCGTTATGCCTGTTTCACAGATAAGCAACAGATAGTGAGATTATAAAGTATTCAATCAACAATTAATTTCAACTCTGAACCAACTTTGTTGTAGGTTATCGTAATACCCTTTCAGAAAATGATTACAATTAATCTAGATTTATTGTTTATATTTACCGTTTGTTAATCAATTTTATAGGCATATTTTGTGTTCAATTAAATAGAATATTATTTGTAAACGATAAATTATGTAGCAAACGAATATAGCATAAATATTATTACTTTTTTAAACGCGCTTTTAGAACTAACTGTATTAAAATTTCAAGGACTTATTACGAATTTGTAATAAAATAAAACAAAAAATAATACGAAAAAAATCTACCATATTAGTAGAATGTACAATGTTGTGGTAACACCGTGCGTTCGTTCTCGTTTGGCCCGCCGTTGCTCGTTAAACGTCGAGACGACAGATAAAGCATTGCCGTTTATAAATAAACGTGCGGTTATTACGACGCGTGACGCCTTACATTGCCGGCCCACTGACCTATACGCAATAAAAACACCACACCCACGCAGCAATGAACGACGTTGTATTAGAAATTGTAGAGAAAATCTCATATTGCCACATCACGTAATACCACGACGTTATTAAGTGCCGTATAACGCACACGTGTTTGATCGTTTCACGGATAGCGCGATAGTCGCGATTGGAATTGTTCAGCTCTCTAATGGTAATTATTGTAGACATTATTACATTGGTAACGCCACACATTGTAGGGAAACGATCGGCATTATTTGCTACAAATGAGTCACTGCTGTGTGCTGACTTTGGAGAGTGGTTGGCACGATCTACGCTCTGATGGAAGCTTCTCAATGTCATCTAGTAAAACCTAGTCTAATTTTAAGTGAATAATTTTAGACTCTCAAACTTCTTATATTGGACTAAACTACGATGAACTTTGCATAGCGTTAATCGTTGCGAGTTGGCTCGGGCCTATATTTCGCTCACACCGTCCCACGTTCCAAAACATAAAATCCACGGGAAACCCGTCGCCCATTCCGAACAACATACAGTGGTGAGATCTATTTAAAAGTGAGAGCCAAACGTACACGGTGCGTGTTGCAAGGTGTTCTATTTCAGATGCCGCTGACGCGTCCACCGAACCGCTGGAATCGCATCACCACTTGGAAACATATCAATTTGACACATGTAATACAATACATCACGTGACCCGCCTAAAACGGGCACCTCTAAACAATAATGTCAGATTAAACTGCATTATTCATGAGCTCCCTTCAGAAGGTTGATAAAAAGGTAAAACTCCTCTCAGCCAAGTTTTTGCGTGTTAAATTATGGCGAAGACTGATAAATCAATTGTTTTGTAAATCATGAAATAGCGGCCAAGAAAGCTAAAAAATATAGGAACTTCGATAAAACCTCTGTAGGAGCAGTAGGGCTGGCTGATTCTGGAATTAATAAAGATAGAAATGTAGCATAGCTTCTAATGAAATTATTCTTACCTCCAGGTACAAAATACAAGCTACCCTTTTGACTGAGTGTGTCAAATGTGAATGTGCGACACTGGCATGCCCTGGCAGTGGAGGAGAAGCTATTGTAAGAAATGTATTTTTGGCCAATACAACAATAGCCAGAGTTGTTGACCTCTGATTCTTTCTACAATGGCATGATAATGTGACTTTTGTTATCTTGTCTTAGGCCTTACAGTCAGAAAAGTCCAAATCATCGCTATACATATTGTGAGGTTCACTATTCCTTATATAAACCATTGATAAATATTTCTAACAGATATAATAAGCTGATAAAAGGCAGCGAGTAACAACTCGAAGAAATCTTTAAAATTTGCGAGTCACTTCCTCATAACTACGTTCCCGAGTTAAAGTTTTCCAATTCTCAAGAGTTAGTTGCTAGTTCAAGCTAGCTTTGTATGATCGTGAGCAGTTTGAATGAACTAACTATGTTATGCAACATTTATAGTTAAAGATTATTCAATGGAATGTACAAACTAATTTCGATCTTCTGAACACGTGTCTTTCATTCTCGATGAAACAATTAAACGCAGAGTAATCGCGACTTTTTAGACGTGAGATTTTTTTAATAAGTGTACAAGTAAATAAAGTTTTATCGCATTATGATATGAAGGTAGACGATTCTTCAATAAATAATCTTAAAAAATGACACAGGATAAAACTCACGGAACGGCGTTACATCTCGTGCAATATTTGAAGGCTTGCCATGCCACTGATAATAGTCAAGTCAAAAAGTGCGATAAATATACATAATTTCCGACGATTAAAAACTTTAAAAAAATTGAAATAGTCTACATGAAAAGTGTGTATTACACACGGAGCCCACGCGAAATTGTGGGTCATTTAAAGGTGACCCAACATTCTATTTTTTTAGGAAAACATCTACATCAGCTCATCTATACTTTGATCTTTGGCACGAGATTCTCTGCAGTTTTCTTTCACCGTTAAAGTCTGCTACAATCACGTGTAAGTAGAAACATAAAAGCCAGTAATGTACACTAAACGTGGCTTGGCGATCGTTTTACCACATCCAGAGTTAAAGAAAGTGTCGCGTGGCTGCGTTGTTTATTTTAGCGAAGCCGTGATACATCGCATAGATTAACACGCATGCAAATGCTATTCAATAATATAAATAGAGAATACGCTACAAGAGCAACTGTATGTCTACATATTCTTTTCAAGTCCAGACACGACGGTTGCTAAGAAATTGAAATAACAGATTTAAAAAATCATTTAGATAGTTACTTGGGGTGCAGTAGATATTTTAACTTTGCCTACGTTTAACGGGTTACATAATAGTAAGCTATCATCACCTATCGGCAGTGTAATTCAGGGGACTTTTATCATTACTCCCTTTTTATCTCACTTAACAAATTTAAAACAATGTTATTGCACATCTTGACTTTGAAAATTTTAAAAGCATTTTCTTTCTCTATTGTTTTAATTAAATGGCTCATTCAGTAGCGGTAATAAATGAAAATTCGTTTCCACAAAATGAGACTTGAAACCAACTTTTACCAGATTTCTTTCGTGACTGGATGAATAATCCGCTTTGAAACAAGTGACTGTTGAATGTCGAGATACAAGTATTATGGGTGTCAGAAACTGCGGGTATTTTCGATCGCACAACATCCAGACACGAAACAAAAAGATTGTTGGTACAAGTATGTTTAAAAATTAAGAATTGGTGTATTCTATGCCTACAACGGCTCTTTGTTATCTGCACTACGAAGGAAGTCGTTAATATCCTACTTTAACTTAATAAATGTGTTTCCTTGAAAAATATTCATAAATAAATACACCCAACAGTCACATACATAGTCCTGACCCCACACTAAGATACGAGTCTTGTGTCGTGGGTATCAGAAACTACGAGAGACTTTTTCGGTCTCACAAACACCCAGCCCCGAAAAAAAAAATTGTGGATCACACAAACATTTGTCTCGGTGCGGGCATCGAACCCGCGGCCGCTCGTTTCGCAAGCTGGTGTCTAGCCAACTGCGCCACGGGGCTGTCATATGTATGTACAATGCAAATACATTACATATCTCTTGATCTCTTGATTTGAAAAGAGCAACACTAGAGTTTCTTGCCCGTTCTTCTCTAGTGATGACTGCCTTCCGAACAGGGTGGTAAAATTTGAAATGACTGAATCTAAGTGATGTATTTGACATTTTATGGATTCAATAAATATTATTTCATTTCATTTCATTTCATTATACTGTACATATTAGCGTTTTTGTAAAAGGGTTTCAAAACGTCACAATACTCCTGAGTTTCGCAATGCCAGTGTTGCCGTGTGCATCCAAAATTTATTTCTAAAAATATTTTCTGATACATATTTAGCTTATGAGGCATCCGATGTTGTTCAGTAATATGATAAAGAATAAAAGCCAAAAATGCCAGAGTAAATATTTTTAACATGTTGAAATCCTCTGATACGCGGGTCATTGAGGACTCCTTTCAAATCGTTACGTGAAATTCTGAGTATTTTTATTTACAGTGGGCTTTCCCCGAGTACATTGAGTTCATTCCAATGTACATAATATCTCACACGGACGCCTCCGAGAAGTGAACATATTTAATTTTATCGCTGTGACCTTTGTTATCTTATTATTATAAAAAACAAACGTAAACTTGGAACTTCTGTACGATGCCTTAGTAAAACGTACTGCCCAATAATATTTGTAGAATCTAATATCAATTCAAGCAGTGATGGCCTCGAGGTTTAGGCGCGCGGTCGAGAATCTCGGCGGTCGCGGGTTCGAACCCCAGGCACACACCTCTGACTTTTCGAAGTTATGTGTGTATTCAAACTGAATTATCACTTGCTTTAACGGTGAAGGAAAACATCGTGATGAAACCTGCACACCTAAAAGTTCTTAGGAATTTCTTAGGTGTGTAGTCCGCCAACCCGCACTAGGCCAGCGTGGCGGACTATGGCCTAAAACCCTCTCAATGGTAGAGGAGACCCGTGCTCAGCAGTGGGCGTATATGGGTTGATGAAGAAGAAGAAGAAGAATATCAATTATCTGTCACTAAGTGCCTTAGTAAGGCTTCGTTGAATTTACTCATAACTTAGAAATTATTTGGCATGACCAACTTTCGGGCACGAATTTCTTAAATCTTTAATCGTTCAACAAGAATTTTATTGTAATAAATTTGGAAATCTAGACTAAAAGATAAAAAATTCAAAAGGATCTGTTCATAATTTCTAAACCTCGACAATTAAGTGAAATGAAAAATTGACCGGGATTATGTTGCATTTAGATACGTTTTAACAATCGATGCAAGTGGGGCTTTATTCTGGATCAAAATGAAGTCCAATCATAGTTACCAATTAAGAAAAATCCTGCATCAAATGCGGTAACTTGCCCCTAGTGGAAAGATATACCACGAGATAATTCTTTAGTAACTATATTCATATTGAGAAGGTCTAAAGGACATGAACTTTAGTGCACAGGCCGCTCGGCATTTACGTGCGACCGGTTTTGGAATTATGCAATTTCGTAGCGTGGCAACACCGACAGTCGCCATGTCCATAAACATTGATCCGTTTATGTGCGGTTTTTCAATGAACCTGTTACACAACGAACACTTACTATTATAAAACGATTAGTGAATATTAAACAGAATAATTTGGTGAAAGTTGACATGAAACCTACTGGAATATAAACCGGATTACTTTTTGTAAAATGCACAATGCCTTTTTTCGCAGTACCCGGATTACAATTAGAATTAAAATTTAGAACAAACGGATAGGGTGTAATTTTTGCTTTATTAGAGCCCCATTCAAAATTAAGCAGTAATGGCCTCCATGGCGCGGTTTAAACCCTAGACACACACCTCTGAATTTAATTAGCGCGGTGAACAAAAGCCTAAACCATTTCAATTGTAGAGGAGGCCCGTATGGCGTATAAAGGTTGATGATGATGATATAAAAAGCAAATAAAAATGAAACTACATTCTACCTTTATTTCACAAAACATCAATTTGAAAAACAATATGTAACAGCACGCGATATTTTGCATGATGATATTATAATACAATGACAACAGTAACTTCACGTAATTTGCTGAGCGTGACATGGATTACTTGAATTTATTTAATGACTTTCATACACGCAATATGGACTAAGGCATAAAACCCTCTCAGTTATGGAGAAGGGCAGTCTTATGGGGTGATGATGATGATACATACAAATACTATTAAAAAAGGGTTTGTAACGCTAAGATTTTTATTAACATGTAACATGACAATAATTTCTCTGACCCAAGCTTGTCCTCAACAAGATGTTATTCTTTAATCTTTTAAACCTCGTAGGTTTTAAGGGTTTGACATCCCCGTGGTGCAGTCGTCTAGATACCAATTTGCGACACGAGAGGGCGTGGGTTCGATCCGCGCACCGAGACAAATTTATATGTGATCCACAAACATTTGGTCTGGGTCTGGGAGTTTGTGAGACAAGAAAGTCTCTTGTACTGATACGGACGACATAGGACTTGTATCCTAATGTGGGATCAAAAGTAAGTATTGGGTATAATTTATTTTATGGAAATAATTTCTTATATAATAAAACCTTTGGATGTATTAATTTAAACGATCGCATGGAATAAACCATGGATCGGCAGCACTAAATGCACTTCAATTGATGTCGCACCCGAGGCTCGATTAAGACATATTGAGTGCAGTCTCAAGAATGGCGCCCAATTAAATTACAATTTGGTCCAATCTAGAGCCTCATGATATGGACACAATTGACGATTTCAAGTTATTTATTTCCTACTTCGTAAGTTATTGGTGTCGCCACAAAAAATCGGTATATATAGACGCATGTTAAGATGTATAGTTAATAATTAACTTATGTTACATAATATTTGTACAGTATTATGATCCTCTGTTATAGCAGCTGTTATTGTATTTTTTGATAGAAAATATACAACCTTAAAAGGCTTTGCACCAAGACGTATCGTGATGATTTTTTTCATCGTTAAAATACAGCAGCTATGACTCTTAAATTACGAGATAACGTCTTATGAACGCGCGCCTAAATTTCTGGACCAACATAATTTAAGCTGTCGTTTGTACTAATAAATAAACCTGCATTATTTACTTAGAGCGTATTCAACTTGCTTCTTGGGGCATAGCAGTTTTAATTCCTACAGTGTTTTTTTTCGTGAGTTAGTTCCGAAATGGGTATTTACAGTCTAAAATTAGATTTAGAAGAATGTAAAACTCAATGAAATGACACAAGAATATTTCCCCTATATAGACAATACGTTTATTGAATTCCTTGACCTCGTTTTCCAAATAAAAATTCAAAGAGCCACTAATAGACATATTGAGTGGCGGAGAGGGGATATTATCGATGTCGGTTAGAGAAAACGTATATTTTAAGAACGATATTTTTATAGTTTTAATTGTCTCGTAAAAATTGAAATTCAGTGTTGCAATTATATGTATTGTCATGTTCTAGTAAAAGATATTGTTCCAAAAATGACTTCTTTAAACTGTCAATTAACATCTTATACTCATTTATTTTGTTATTTTTTTATATCAAGCTTCTTATATTGCGAAACACTTAGTCTATATGTTGGGCTTATCTCAGTAATTGGATTTTCTTATGCTCCTTGTGGAGATTTTTATGCAGATTTTGCTAAAACGTATTGGTAACGCTTAACTGCATAATGTTAAAGGCATCATTAAACTTTATGCGCATTGTTTGGCTATGACCGAAGATTGATTCTTACGCTTTCTAAGTCCCATTCTAGGTAGTATTCTCACAAGCCCCAAAAACATGTAATCTAAGCCATCTTTAAAAAGAAACACTTGCTGGCAGATACTTCACGGCTGACGAATGTCTACATAGGTAAATTTGCACCTAGCTACACACACACATGTCTTGCCTAGAGCAACAAGTGTCGAGGAGACTAATCAATAGCACGCAACAGACCTTTTGACACCATTGTGGGAATAACTTTTAATATACATAAACACATAACAGTACATAAAGTTACATGAAAATAGTGTTTCTCATAAATATTGGTCTCATTGCGAGGATGGAATTGTTTAGTCTTATCATTTAATTTAGTTTGTGGCTAATGTGAAAAAATAACAATGTAATTTAAGACAAAATCCACGATTCATATTTGAAAACCACACATATGCAAATTAGGTGTTGCAATCAATAAATGAGCAGACAATTTGGTCAATTTTCCAAGGGCATATGCCTACGTTCAGCAGTGGACGGCGATAGGCTGAGTATATATATGCCACAAATACATTTATTATTCCAAACATACACATGTTTAGGCCATCTTACTATGTTTTCATCTCAGTAAAGAACTCTGAGTAATGGAAGACCCAGTTCATATTGTTTGTAATAATAAAATAAAACAATTTTATAACATTTTGACTTAGTAATTCAAATACATCATACACACCTAATAAATTCCTAAAAGTTTTTAAGGTGTGAAAGTTTCTTTGCAATGTTTTCCTTCACTTTAAAGTATGTTATAACTTATAATTCTTACACACTTTATATTATGCTTTTTGATTAAAATTTTAATGGAACATGGTATTATCATTAAATTAACATTTATAGATATAGAGCCTTTAAAAGAAACAACTAAAAGAACTTATTCATTACATTTACTTTACAAATTCTTCAAGCCATCTGTTATTGTTAGATATATAAGACCCTAACTGCCAGAGCCTTATTTGAACATTTATAGAGTCTTTAATCAAAGAGGGCAAATACATCCATTAGTAATATCTTAACAACTCAATGCACAATAGATTATTTTCAAAAGAAATAGTGAAAAAGATAAGGTTTCCTGGTAAGTTTTATAAAGTTTGGTTAGCACAATAATTATGTTCTTAGGTGTTATTGGGGCTACACACTTTCTATTGTCCCAGTTATAAATAATTTGTCATATCCATGATAAAAGGTAATACAAATATTTACTTGACATTACAAGTGTAAACAATGTGACTTGTGACATAAAAACATGTTTTTTAAGCAAATTTACAGCCGTATATAATTAGACATTGTTAATTATGCATTTAAAGTAGTAGTTGACGACAAATATAAAAATATATTACAAATCCAGGCTGCGACTGTTTTGCAACAACTTTCCATCAAAAAATTTGACAATATCACGTGATAGTCTGAACACCGCACGCATATTAATTGACTACGAGCTTCAGATATTCCAACAACGCGTTTTCAGTACAAACATTACATTATTTCGCCAGCGAAACTTTCAATAACATTATAAGCCGATTGTCAAGCACCCTAGCAAGGTGTAGAACTTTGAGCGCCAAGCAGACAACTTTTCGAGTAATTAAGTATTGCAATCGGCTATACGACACCACTGGAACCAACCCGGGCATCCAAATAAAGTCAACAAATATATAAAAGCGGATAGAAATGAATTTACCTTTCTGACGTCTTCTCAGCACCGGATAAAAGAGTATGAGATTCCATCCAATAGTTCAAACAATTAATAGCACATAATTATCGCGCACAGTGTTTATTTCACACAATAATCATTCAATTTTACGATTTTTATTTTGTGACACTCGTTAGTGCGGCCTTCAGCGCAACGCGTTCGCGACTTTTGTAGGGTTGCTAGCAGATGTAATTTTAAAACTACCATAACTTATTTAATTATGTTTAAAATTATAAAACACACATGATTTTAAAATTAATAAATTGTCCCTTCTGCTAAAAATTATATCATTACATACATAAATTATCGCCTATAAGAGGATGAAACTCATTATTCCGATAGTGTAATCAGTTTCCATTTAAAATGGCTTTCATCAAACTATGAGATTGATACAATTTCCGAACGTTAATGTCAGTGCCAAAAAATCGATATTCTATGTCAATTTTTAAACGTAGACGAAAATTTCTCAGACAACACGCGTCGGTCTACATAAAGTGTACCGTAGTGAATAATATTTTCAATGAATCATTAGAAGTGATACGAGTTTAAAATAAATATATTCAAAATGATTAAAGCGATATTAGTGTTTAATAATCATGGGAAACCAAGGCTTTCGAAATTCTATCAATATTTTGTGAGTGTCGAGTTTACTTTCGCTCAAGTCAAATTAGATCAATAAATATCACAAATGTGGTCAAGTTAGAGCTAACGCATTTTAGTTATCAACAATTGTTTACACGTTTCTAGTTATCTTTAAATTTAATTTAAAGCAAAGTAATTTGGCAGACTATGCTATGTTTTGTGTTCGATAAAGTGATAAGCTCGCCCCATTTCGCTTCGTGAGGTAGAAATAGCAACAATGAAATGTAAATTTATATTGGATACATATCCATTGATTTTAAATTGTAAATTTTTTTTTCGCAATCATATTTAGACCAATGACTTATAAAAGCTACCTTGGACAATTTTCAAGAAACTGATATTGGTATAGCACATAAATTGTTTACAAAGGAAATATATAAAATTTAACAAAATTATGAATAACAATGCAATGTTATAAGCTAATATCATACATATGTGTCATTACAATGTTAGATTGCACTGTGTATCTCTACAGATACTAAAATTAAAATCAATTTAATTATGCATATAAATATTAATGGTATAATGTGTAAGAACATTAAAATTAAAGTAAATTTTTGTTAAAATATTTCAGAATGAAGACATGCAGCAGCAGATAATAAAAGAGACTTTTCAATTGGTCTCTAAGAGAGATGACAATGTGTGCAATTTCTTAGAAGGAGGCAGGTTAGTATACCACACTGATACATACAGCCCACCAGAATAATAGACCTCTGAGATAAATACATCATGAACCAATGTGGTTTAGAAATATCTATTTTTATTTATCCCCTCCATGACAAGGAGGACAAGGTTGGCGCTTACTTGGGGAGGCCTACGTTCAGCAGTGGATGGCAATAGGCTGAGTATATATATATATATATGACAAAGTTTGTCACTAGCAAGTTGTAAGAGTAGAATCCAAATCGCTATATCATTTGTTATACTCAGGTCATAAAAAGCTATTATTATAGTTTTTGCTGCCTTCAAGAATATTTTTTTATTCATACATAATAAGTTGTATAATATTTTAATAAAATTAACTTTAAAGAGTCATTACTTGTACTAAGGGGGCGCATTTTTTTCCAGTTTAATTGGTGGTTCGGACTACAAACTTATATACAGACATTATGCCACTCTGTACTTTGTGTTCTGTGTGGACTCATCCGAGAGTGAACTAGGCATATTGGACCTTATACAGGTATTGCTTTATGTTTTAAACTGTATCTATTGTTATCCTAGGTGATAAAATGTAAATGGTGTAGTTGTGTATCACTATATCGACCTATGCATAGAATAAGGTTACTTATGACTATAACACCAAAGAACTTTTTATGTCTATAATAGAGTTAAAATTGTTTATATATTGCACTAGTTAAATTATAATGATCATACATTTTGTTGTTGTTTGAAGAACATACAAAATAACTGATAATTTTGTGCCCAATGAAGTTTAAATTGCTGAGAAAGAGAAGTTGTGCAAAAGCACATATAACTTTATTCTGCGCATAGGTCGATATATCCATTCTTGCCTACACACTTAATGTGATAAGTGTGTTGTATTTCTGCACCTAAGTGTTTTTATTAACAATTTATAACAGAAATTTTCTAAAGGAAAACCTAATAATACCATCTAACCCAGGACTTAAGCCTGGCACACATTTTGCATGTTTTGTTTGTCATGTGATCCATTAGAAAATTCTCTGTATCAGCTATCTGTAATTCTATGTAACTGTAATAGGCTAGCCCCTCTAAATACACCTTTGCCCAACACTTCTAGTAATACAAGCGTGAAATTATTTTGAAAATTATAATATCACAAAGCAGTTACCAACGAATTTTTTATTTCCATTCAAAAATACAGGCATAAAACATAAAAATTTGCAGGTATTCGTAGAGACTTTAGACAAATGCTTTGAGAATGTGTGCGAGCTGGACCTGATCTTCCACGCGGACGCGGCGCACCAGGTGCTGGACGAGCTGGTGATGGGCGGGATGGTGCTGCAGACCAACATGGCCGACATACTGTGCCGCTTGCAGGAGCAGAACAAGATGCAGAAGGCTGAGGTACACTCTTAAAACTATTTCATATATCATCACTACATAGTATAAAACAAAGTCGCTTTCTCTGTGCCTATGTCCCTTTGTATGCTTAAATGTTTGAAACTACGCAACGGATTTTGATGCGGTTTTTTTAATAGATAGAGTGATTGAAGAGGAAGGTTTATATGTATAATAACAGCCATAATTCAGCCCTAAAGTCTACGCAAACGGAGTCGCGGGCAAAAGCTAGTATGCTGAATAAAACCTACGGTACTATGACTCGGTTGAGTTGGATAAGAAGTGATGGCCTCGAGAATCCCGGCGGTCACGAGTTCGGGTGATTCACGTGAAATTATCACATGCTTTAACAGTGAAGAAAAAGATTGTGATTAGTGTTGCCCAAATGCAAGAACAAGACGAGACTTAGCCAGTCTTGGTCTTGGTCTTGCGCCAATACACCTGGTCTTGGTCTTGCGCTCCCAGTCTTGGTCTTGGTCTTGGTCTTGCAGCAAGAGTCTTGCAAGTCTTGCAATTACCTATTAGTCTATTACTATTTATTAAAGTCTACTTTAAATCTTAGAAAAACGTATTAGAATTGGAACATTGTGAGCTTGAATTAACATAGCCATAGTAAAGATCAAGCAGATTAATAAATAACTGAAGATTTGATAAGAAATTCGAAAAATCAACTGACTTATATGTCGTTTTCCATGGAAGTAACTGTTTCTTAATAAACATTTATGATTTATAAGCTTACATTTGCTAAAACATGTAAAAAAACAAATCACTATACCTCCAAAGTTACTATTCCTCGTGGACGAAGTCGCGGGCACTGCTAGTAAATACTTACTCTCATCATCTCTCTCAGACATATTCGGGCAGGTAAGCAATACAAAACTCTTATCGCAGGCTTTTTATTTTATTAGTAGGTAAGTACCTACGCTTTTTATATTATTTTATTAGTTTTGTAGATTTTTTTTACACGTTTCAAGTATATTTAAAAGTGGCTACAATATTTATCAATCGGGTGATATTTGAACACTTTTTTGCTATTTTTTCTTGTAAAAACTTAAGTTAGGGAACTGTTAACAGAAGTTCGGGAAATATTACGGAAGTTTCATGTGTTGCGCAATTTTTTTTATTTTACTAAGAAAATGGCAGATCGATTTTTTTTGTCTAGGGGACACAAAAACCTGCACTAAAAAGTAGAATGACCCACCTACGCCCTGTGGCGGCAATCAAATAGTGTCAAATGTTGTGATTTCGGCGCGGCGGCAACGATTGTTGTATATGATTTGAAAAGAAGCCGCCGGCGCGTGTATCATAACCATGTACTTCCGAAAAGCGGCAAATTACTTTGAGAAGTAAGTACAAAACTTTTGATGTCGCATTATCAAAGTGCCGATGGTTAAAACATAACTATACATGCACTCAGTTTGATTTTAATGGATATTTTTTTATTCGCTATGTAGGTATGTTTATGGTATTAGTCGTAATGCGCTTAGGTCCAGTTTTTCATATTCTTTGATACAGTTTTTTGCGTCTCATAGAATTCCTAAGCGTACCTATACACCGAACTGTTACACCTAACTACTCCGTGAAATAGCGCTAAGTCCTAGCTGCAAGACGCAAGAGTCTTGCAGGCTAGGTCTTGTTCTTGCTCAAGTCTTGCACGGTCAGTCTTGGTCTTGGTCTTGCTAAAAATACGCGGTCTTGTTCTTGGTCTTGGTCTTGCAAAAACGCAAGAACAAGACCAAGACCGCAAGACCAAGACTGAATTTGGGCAACACTAATTGTGATGAAATCTGCCCGTCTAAAAGTTCATAGGAACTTCATTGATGTGTAGTCTGGTACCTTGGTGTAGGCTTGAGTGGTGGAATAAGGGCTAAACACTCTCAGTTATATAGGAAGTCTATGCCCAGCACTGGAAAGATATTAGCCATTTATGAACCAGGATCACATTAATATTTCTATAGGGCAGTCTTTCCACTGTCCTAAATCTTGACATGTGAAATAATATAGTTAAATATTGTTATTTCTTGTGTCCCCAGGCGGGTATATCTGCGGCGCCGGCGCGCGCGGTCTCGGCAGTGAAGAGCATGAACTTGCCGCAACAGCTGCGGGACATGAAGCTGCCCGACCTCCCGCAGGCCATCAAGGTAACCTGTAACTTAACTCAGAAAAGTAAAAATCAAAATTACCTTTATTGAAGCTAATAAAAGTTCTTTTGAATCGATAATTTAAGCTATTGCTTTGGAATGTGCTAACACTGTGGAGAAGAAACAACGAGAAACTCCCTCAGTAATACGATTTTGTTTTTTTTAAATAAACTAAAAAGTAATTGTACTGTTTGGTTTTGTAGTACTTATGTTGTTTAATAGTATATCTCGTCAAATACGCTTTTATGTCTTATTGGAAGCACATATTTAGATTTTTTTGTTTTATTTTAAACTGTGTTTTTTTTTCTTTTTAATAGAACAGGTCCATATAGTAATAATTTAGTGATTAGCCTATAAAAAAGTGTCCTTATGTTCAAAGAGATTCAAGATAAATATTAGTCACCTAAGTAAATTTTCGATTGTTCCAGGACCTGAAATTCTGACCGCTGCAGCAGGGCGCGTACCCCGCCACGCCCGTCGCCATAGCAACCAACATTATCAACACTATCTACCCCAACGACCGGTACCAGAATCTACAGAAACCCACAGAGAACTTTGCCAACAAATTCTTCGGATCTGAGTCACTAAGCACGAGATTCTCAGAGTCTTTCTCAGAGAATTATCAACAGACCGAGGGCATCAACTTCCCTAACTATGAGAGTCAGAAATCTGATGGATACCAGGACCTGAGTGGCAGTAATGTGGAGTATGAGTATTCGGAAGTGAGGAAAAGAAAGAAAAAGAAGAAGCGCCAGTAGAATAATGTCTAACATCTTCTAAATGCTTACCCGCTTTAGCAAAAGTTTTATGTGACGGTAGTTAAAAAAATAACTAAAATTCTTAATTTTATAAATGTTTAAAATAAGGTTTGAATATTGAAAATTTATGATAGGATATGTGTACATTCCTTTTTAAAATTTAAATTGTTATCTCGAATTTGTATTCTAGGTGTCCTTTAAATATTGTTTGTATGAAATCAACGGAGTGCACAATTATGTGAACAGTTAGAGCAAGTGTCAAAGTGACTTGGTGTAAAGAATATACTGTATCTTTTCTTCGGAAAATGTGGGAATTTCCCTTAGAAACCTTATAGCTTAGTAAAAAGTGTTTTTTAATATTATTACAAGTACTTATTCTTGTATTTCTGAAGTGTTAGGTATAGATTCATTCTCCAATTTTATAGTGTGTGGTAATATTCATCTTCAGCCCAAAATTTGTCTACCATTGGGCATGATCCTCCTTTACCATTGATGGCCTAGTGTGAGTTAGCGGATTACACACATAAGAAATTCCTAAGTACTTTTAGGTGTGCAAAATGATGATTTACTCCAATGTTACAAGTTGTAACTCGTTGTAAATACACACATAACTTTGAAAATATATTTAAGTTAATCTACCATATCTTCTTCTTCTTCTTCATCAACCCATATACGCCCACTGCTGAGCACGGGTCTCCTCTACCATTGAGAGGGTTTAGGCCATAGTCCGCCACGCTGGCCTAGTGCGGGTTGGCGGACTACACACCTAAGAAATTCCTATGAACTCTTAGGTGTGCAGGTTTTATCACGATGTTTTCCTTCACCGTTAAAGCAAGTGATAATTCAATGTGAATACACACATAACTTCGAAAAGTCAGAGGTGTGTGCCTGGGGTTCGAACCTGCGACCGTCGGATTCTCGACCGCGCGCCCAAACCTCGAGGCCATCACTGCTATATAAACAGCAATTTCTTCCACCTAATGACATTAAATTTAAAGTATAAGTATTTTGTGTAGCTAGGCAATGTCTGTATCCACAAATATTATTTCTCCACAAAATATATCTTATTGAATAAAAATAAATTGTACAGTGATGCCTTTATAAGCGCTAATATAGTGTTAATATATGATAGTGATCTTGTGTGGTGGCCGGGCCAGGCAAAATAGTTTTACAAAACATGTACTCTAATATTAAATAGTTCCATAAGAGAGTTTCTTTTTTGATATTTTCGTCCATTGATATTGAGAATTTTAATGCTATTGCGGTTCCGTTTGTTTTATGTTCTCTAGAGGGCGTTGTTTTTATAAATTACATTGACAATTTTTGCTGCAACTTAGAACCTAGAAAATCTTATGTTATTCATTGCAATTTGAGATAACCTTATAGTTGCTGTAATAGCCAAATAAAAGATTATTAATTCACAGCTTAAAAAAAGTTTTGGCTTTCCATGATAACAGTTACATAAAACCATAGTTAGTAAGAATTTAAATTCTATATATTTGTGCAATAATATATAAAGTATATTTAATGTGAACAAATCGAAACTTTCTTTTGAAACATTAGCTGGTAAGTTAATATATATTTTCTGTTATACCTTTTGCCTTTTATTTCAACCTTGTTTTAACAAATTTTTCTAGAAATGCAAGAAAATTTAGTAAGAGAAATATGTGATGGCTATAACTTAGCGTAACGCTCGTACTACCAGATTGCTTTTTGCAAATAAGTATGTATTCATTTTGATTTATTCCGCATTCTAACAGTATGGAAAATTTAGGTAGCAAAAGAAGTGTCTTCGGACCAATATCATCTGGCGCTCTAAAGCCCCTGCCTACCCCAATGGGCGACAGGAGATTTTTATAAAAACAATCTTTATTTATTACTAAGTTTCCATTGTAATAAAGTAGTAACTAGTAACAAAAAAAGCTATAAAAATCATATCAAATTTTTGAAACTCAAAGAACTAAGACACCTGCGCCATCTAGTATTCAATCGGGGTTTCTATGTAATACAGTGCCATCTGTTGTCCAAAAGATTGGTTATATACTTTTACAGTGCCATCTATTGTTCAAGGCGCGTTGTAAACAAGTACAGCGCCATCTATTATGTAATAGAAAATATAGCATCTTACAAAAGTTACATCCCATCTGTTGTTTAAAAGGAAAATTTTAACGAATAAAAGCCTTTCTCGTTTAATAGAAATATTACTCCTTAGAGTACCTTCTATTTAAGTTAACAATTGTTAGCTTTTGTCCACTAGATGGCAGTTAATAAAGCAGTGAAAGTGCGACATCTATAAGTCAAAGTTGTTACTAACTTGGATGTTTTAGGATGATTATTAATTAAATGATTAATCTATTACTCACTAGATAGCGCTTTTGCCATTTACTATATTAGTATTAGGCTTACATTTATTGTGCGGTATAGGTCAAGAATGTGATTTTTAATGTACCTACTGGGTTACATTTCCAGGTTGACTAAAATATTTTTGTGGTTATTCGCTCGATAAAGAACAATAGGCTTGCCGACTAGAACATACCTACCTTATTACCGGTATAAAGTGTATGAAGTAATACGGTAGTAAGTAGTAAGCAATAAAGTAATTAAGGCATGTTTTGTTAGCGTCTATGTATTTGTAGCGAGTAAGAATGCCATTGGAACGGACAGATGTCGGAGTGGAGACCGCATTTAGGTAGTTGTAAAGTAGGATGTCGTGAAACACGATGGTCCGACGACTTAAGAAAGGTGTCAACTTAAGAAATGGATTAGTTCTGCTCAAGAGTCGAATGGTTGGCGCCTACTTGGAAGTTTCATGAAATTCATGAGGGGTCACAAAAAACATTTCATATGATTATATATTTTTTTAACTTTTTGGTATTTCGCTTACTTGCATTGTCTAAATATGTATACTAGGGACTGGGAGGAACTGGGAATGGGCATCTTATTTCCATTGGTAGATACAGCCTTGGACAGAAGCCTTATGGTGCTATAGGGTAAAGTACCAAGATGGGATATCGCTGTCTAAATGTCAATTTTCTCCGTTGACATAATCTTGCTTAATAAATCCAAAAACAATTACCGTATGTAGAATTTATAAGATTTATTCCGGCCGCACAATAAAGTTGCATTTTTAAATCATCAAGTAATTTTATGCCCTCGAAAGTAACAATCTTGAGGTCCCGATGTCCCAGTTTCGAGAATGGCGCTTTCGTTTTCTCAAATTCCCGTTGTGTCCAGCATTGGTACTTAAATCCCGCAACTTGACCGCATCCTTCCGCGACAATTGTGCGTCCGTTTGTTTATTTTGGTGCCGGACGCGGCGACTGGCGACTGCTTATTAACTCCAGAACGGTCAACATATGGACCAGAAACCAGGCTGTTGTGTAGCTTAATTTATATTTAAATGCATTTTATAGGCTAGATATTATTGTAATAAAAGCCCCTTCAAATTTCAAATATTGCAAACTTTGGTCGAAAGTCTGGTAACTTGTGATCAATTGCATGAAATTTTTTAGAATTATGATCACGTATTGGCAAAACTAATGGTCTTGTCAAATTTAGAGAAAGGTAATACCACTTATTCATGGTTAATTGGGAAAATATTTGATGAATGTCTATATCTACCAGTCAGTATTAGGAATATAGTAACAGCCTCGAGGTTTAGGCGCGCGGTCGAGAATCTCGGCGGTCGCGGGTTCGAACCCCAGCCACACACCTATGACTTTTCGAAGTTATGTGTGTATTCAAATTGAATTATCACTTGCTTTAACGGTGAAGGAAAACATCGTGATAAAACCTGCACACCTAAAAAGTTCTTAGAAATTTCTTAGGTGTGTAGTCCGCCAACCCGCACTAGGCCAGCGTGGTGGACTATGGCCTAAACCCTCTCAATGGTAGAAGAGACCCGTGCTCAGCAGTGGGCGTATATGGGTTGATGAAGAAGAAGAAGAAGTTAATTTTTTTATATCCAGAGGATCATATTATGTCACGTGTCCGTTGTCTAATGAGATTTTGTTTGGGCAAAATAATATTCCTACATCAGTATAAAAATGTTAGATCATTAAAATTTGGGCGCAAATCATAAGTAACATGTGGGTTGTAATAGCAATTATATATGAACTAGAATAATTTTGTGAGCCCCATTGGTATAACTAAACTGAGTCAATCTGAATATTTGATACAGAAATTTTTACTTCTCAGGCTCTGCAATATAAAATATAGCTTTTGCCCACGTCTTCGTCCGCGTAGACTGCAGGGTTAAGCTCAAAAAGAAAGTAAGCTATAGTTTCTTTTACTCCTCAGGCTCCTATCTATATCCATACCAAAAACCATACAAATCGGTCAAATTGTTTAAACGTGACACCGTAACGTGCCGGTCGCTTTGTGCATCATTATTGCGCGCTTGATCATTTTTTTAAAACTGCGATATCTTCTAAGATACTCATTGAAATCAAATAATGTAAAGGGCAAATTTCTTCTAAACTAAATACTTACATATATAATATAATCTTTATAAAAACACCTTCACAAACAATGCTTTATTTTAACACAAATTTGTTTAGCATAAAAGAGGTTACAGTGAAGTAATCCTAAAAGATAGACATATGCTGTTCACGACTTATTTTTAGAAATTTTAAAGGAGAACAATTCTGTCATACATTATTTCACCGTAACTTTAACCGTTTACGCAGCGTACGCGCCGGAAGGTTTCAAAAGGAAAAGAATATCCCCGATCTTGAAACATTCTTTATTGCTGCTCCGCTCCTATTGATCGTAGCGTAATGAAATATAGCCTATAACCTTCCTCAATAAATATACAAACAAACTCTTCAGCTTTATAATATTAGTATAGATAAAGTGCATATAAGATTAAAACTATAGGTATAATCTTTCTTTTTAAGTGTAAGTACCAAATACTTATTGCATATTTAATTTCAAAATTAATTTTTAACAATTTTACGCATCTTCCTATGACATACCTACTATGAATTTTACTAAAAAAATCGTACTTGAAGCAGCCAAATTATTTACAGATACATTCACACCAAATCCAGTTATAATAATTTAAATATTCCGCAAAAGACTTAACAATAATATTAACATTTCGTGGATACAATTAGAAATTCGGTGAGTGGTGCATGTCTTGTGGTCGTGCATATGTCGCTGGTCAATTCATCATCTGTAATCTTTGCTTGTGGTCAAAAATCTCCATGGAAATTGTGCGGGTAATAACGGGTATTAGGGCGGGTATTTGAGGTATTTCGATGTTTTATTACTTGTTTTTTTTTGCGAGAAAGTGACCAGATGACTTTAATAGAATCCCGGCGGTTGTAAGTGGTGGTCGCGAAGTAACAATGTTGTTCAAACTTTACAAGTAAGTCATACAGTCTGTACATAAAATCATGTGGGGAATAATTAAGAATTTATTAAAGGTTGGAAAATGTTCCGTTTGAGTCAAAATATTTAAACTAAAATCCATCAAACCGGTTGATTTCCGTTTCAGCGAAAAGTCTCCCGTAAGTTCCGATACTCTGTATTTTATAATGTCGATTTACGTATTTGTGTATGACTATTTTAATGACAGATAAATTAGATTTTTAAAAGATAGTGTTTTTTTATCTCTTCATCCTACTGGCTAGTATATTTTTTTATTTTATTTGTACGTTACAAATTTTGATACCTAATATATGTAGCTTGTCCTAGAAAAAATACTCAAAAAAATCGACCTATTTTAGTATCCTGAAAAAAACAACGTCCTTTGAAAATTCGAGAGTATTCTAGCTATTTTGACGAGAAGTATATTTACTAAATAAAGATAAAAACTTTCAGATATGGCAGATTTCCAACAACTTTTTTATCATTCAAATCAGTCAAAATAAACCAACAAACAAGAGCCTTCTATACAATGTGTTAGACAGTGGCGTAGCTAGGTAGCCAAGGGCCCTGGGGCAAATTAAAAAATGGGGCCCACTGCTATGTAAACTGATTAGATTTTATCAAATAAAAATATGAAATATACAAATACTTTAAAAATGCTTAGCTACTTAAGCTCTTTTATGTGCACTGCAGGGCAGGCAATAAAAGTATTAAACAGTAACAGCAAAAGTTACCATTATTAATACTTGGTGGGCTAATGAAACAAAATAGAGAAGATTCAAGAGTTTATTATAATTATGTATAAAGGTCGGGGCTACCAGCTGGCTAAACAACAATTATACTATATTTAAAAAAATTTTCTAGCTTCAGTTTTCGCAAAAATATCAATGACTTCGTTTAAATCCAGGCTTAATGCGGTTTTGTTTTCAATTGCTATTAGCGATAAATGTCGGAGTCGAATTGACTCATATTATTTCTTAAATATTTTTTTATTATTTTTAATTTGCTAAAAGACCACAATAGCTGCAGAAGTGACAGGAATTGTAAAAAATAATAACATTGCTGTAAATACTTTCGTTGGGTCGCATTCAAGCACTCTATATTTGCTCATTATTTCTTTACATAATTGGTGAACAGTCCATTCTTGAGTTAATTGACGTTAAACTAGGTGGTAAATATAAATAAATTGCAGTGAAAAATTAGGGCCTATAATATTTGAATATTTTCTTTGGAATTCGTCACACATGTTGCTTCATCAACCTAATAAAAATGTTTGACACTTGACACTAATACCAATAAAACGTGAATATAATTGAAATATTACTGTGTGCAGTACATTATTGACAATATTTTTGAAAATCTTAATTATTATTTTATTGACTGGCTCGTGGTTTTGCCGTACAATTATGTGCCGTGCGATCTAGAGATCCTGGGTTCGATTCCCGGGTCGGAAAAGTGTTATTGGGTTTTTCCATTAGGAAATTCTCAGTAGCAGAACGGAGTCTCGAAATGTGTCCGAAAAACGGCAATAGGCTCGCCCCCTGTTACGTGGGACTGAATACATAGGTACTGGCTAAATGTGGGTGTAAAAATGCACTTCTGCCTACCCCATCAGGGAATATAGGCGTGAGTTTATATACGTATATATGTATGTCAATTCAGAAATTAGGAAATCGGTAATCAGCAGCTAATTAGTCAAAATGTATTTTAACTTTTCTTTGCCGTTTTTATTAAAAATGGATGACCAGATTTCTGGTAAGGATTCAAGGGCCCCCTGAACTTGAGGGCCCCGGGGCACTGCCCCGCCTAGCCCCTATGTAGCTACGCCACTGGTGTTAGACCATAATCAATACGACATTCTTTTATACTGTAACTATCTAGGTAATTTTACGTCCGTCAGTCACTACTTTAATTAGACGTTTTGTAACCAGATGTAAATAGCGTACTTACGTGTGGGTTACTTACAACAAAGCACTAATATAAAACTGAAATCTACTGAAAAAATCTAATTCCATAATTGTGCAAACGTGCACCGTCCACAATAGTCATCGGCGACATCACTTGCACTCATTACAAAAGATTAATTTGCGTTCCGTCGCCTGCTGCGCGCTGTACCACCCACGCACCCAGGTATCTCTTGAGCCTCGCCGACAAACCTCACCGCAACCAATAAATCCAGCATTGTACCATTGAACATGTCAAAATATTGTATCAATACGGGTGGCATTTTTTGTGGGTCAAAAAAATCGCCAATCTATCACCCACTTAAAGATCCGACGGCAGGCGACAAAAGGCAGAGTCAGGTGGTTAACTGCCCATGTGAAGTTTGAGGTTTTAGTGTATGGACTTTTGGTACTGTAATTATATTAGAGCAATGTTTAATGTTTTATAGGTATTCGTATTTGTTATCAAAGGTAATGCAATTTACCTTTATTCTTGTATTATATCCGTGAAAAATATGTGTGTGAATTCGATGTTAATATTAATTTTAGTACACAATTATTTACATTACTATTACTTTGCGTTGAAATGTCAGCAGAATACAGAAATCGGCGGTAAAAAACGTAATTTTTGTTTTTATACAGGAAAAATAGTAAAGTCATAACATATTATGTATTTAAGCAAATGTAAGCATATTACACGCGCTAGTCTCTTTGTAGATATTGCTGGAATCATATATCTATTAAATCATTAAATCATAATTATTAGCCCATTTACGGCTCGAACCTCCACTACTATAAGTCCTCAGTCCACTAAGCTGGTATAAAGCGGGTTGGCAGACTTCACTTCCAAGAACTTCTTAAGAAGATATTAGCTGTGCAAGTTTCATCACGATGTTTTCCTATAGGTACTTAATATATGATAGCGAACAATTTTTTCTGTGAATTATTGAAAGGAAAGACTAAATGATACTGTTTGAGTCGGGAATCGTCCCTGGTAGGTACTTCTAAATCGCATACCGAACACCTAAGCCTTTTTTGCGAGTTTCATTGCGTTAAAACAACACTATATTTTGATATTAATAAATCTCAAATTCATAAAGACTATAATTAGTATGCGCTGTGTTTATAGGGACCCGGTTAATTGACAAGTACATAACAATTATACGTATATATACGAGCATAGCAGTATATAAGTAGTGATGGCCTCGAGGTTCATAGTCTAGTGTTCATACTCCAGGCACACAGCTCCTACGTTTCAAAGTTGTGTGTGTATTCATAAGAAACTATCACGTATCGCAACGATAAATGAAAATATGGTGAGGAAACCCACACATATAAAATTTCTCAAGAATTTGAGGAGGCTCGTGGTCACCATTGGGACGTATATAGGCTGAGGACGAAAAAATTGAGAAATGATTAAAGAGTTTCCGATCTTCTCTCTTACGCCCTTCTGCCCTTTAAACAGATAACAGTACTCTACTATATTGATAGGTATACCAATATAAATGACAAGGACTTGAAGGATTCTTTGAAGAATGACAAGCCTTTCATTACAGAAATTAATTCTGAGGTGATGATGATGACCGACAACATCAAGCACAATTTAGCGCTTCATTTGCGAACGTGTAATGTCTCTTCCTTTATCCAGTAGTGTCGGACATAAGCCCTGTACCCTAAAATTAGGGCGTACACAAAACTGTACAAGCAATCTTATTTCATCACATAATCGGCACATAAAAAGCTCGTTTCGGTTCTCACAATGAGCGTAGAGGCCGTAAATCAAAAAACCATAGTTAATATAGAGTCATCGCGGCCATAGATTATATAAAGTCATCCGGGCGGTCAGGCCGCGTTATTTATTCTCTATACTTAGTTTTTTTTGGGAACTTTTCAATATGGCGGCGTTATTTGAGAGTAGGGTGCGCATAAGTTTATTAATTATTGCTTTAGTGTTTATGCATCTGATTACGACTTTTTCTGACAGCCGCGTGACGCAGTTGGCTAGAAAACAGTTTGCGAAAAGAAACGCTACAGGTTCGATTCCCCCACCGAGACAAATGTTTGTGTGATCCATAAATAATTTTTTCGGGTCTGGGTGTTTGTGAGAACGAAAAAGTCTCTCGTAGTTTCTGATACCCGCGAAACAGGACTTGCGATTTAGTAGACTTAGTATGGGTAAGCGACTGTTGGGTGTATTTTTTTTATGAGGGCTGACAAATGACCATAGCGGTATGTACAATATAAATATAATTGAAAGAGAGTTACGACCTAATGATTATCCGCGCAGTCTATAACGGAAGAAAAATTTACGACGTATTGTATATGCATGTAGGAAGGGGACTTAGTTGTCTTGGCGGTATAAATAACTAAGAAATTTAGGCGTTCAAGTTACCTTACGATGTTTTTTTTCATCGTCAAACGTGAAAACTCGTTGTGAATGCATACATATCTTCCAGTGGCGTGCCTAGGGTCTCAAGCTAGGGCAAGCCCATTTTTTTTTATTATTGTAATTTTACCTACTGCTGGTCTGCTGGTTACAATTACATTCACGATATGAGCAACCGTAATTTAGTTATCGTATTGGTGGTACCTCGATGTTTTTTTTTTCAAAACTCGTTGATAGTATTATAGGAAATATTTGTGGCTTTGAGAAAAGCCGTTTTTTATGGTTTCTTGAGCGAATGAACTGAAGGAACACTGTTTCTTGAGCTGGTTTTGTGCGTACATCCTAAATAAAAGTTGAAGATAATAAAACATACCTCACGCCTATATTCCCCGAAGGGGTAGGCAGAGATGCATTTCTGCACATTTCGCCAGGTATGTTTCAGTCCCACGTAATAGGGGGCGAGCCTATTGCCGTTTTTCGGGCACATTTCCAGACTCCGTGCTGCTACTGAGAATTTTCTAATGGAAAAACCCAATAACACTTTGCCCGACCCGGGAATCGAACCCAGGACCTCTAGATCGCACGGCACATACTTGTACCGCAAGACCACGAGGCAGTCGAACATAATATGATAAACTAATTTCTATTTTAAAATAAAAATAATGTTTGGTCGTAGCTTTGTGCTACTAATTTTGCGATACAGTCATGTTTTTATAAAAAATCTAAAATAATTTTACTCAATGTCTCTGATGTACGACTTTCAGAGACAGAAACAATCTCGAATATTATTGCCTAAATAATATCTTAATATTATGCACAACGGTTCTATGTTACTAATATCGGGAGTTTCATCAATAATAATTATTGATATAAATTGTGTCGTGTTAATTCTATACACGATCTTAAAACATCAGCCACGGAATAAATTATATCATTTTGTATTTTATTGTACAAATAACTCGGCCCTCCTTTGACGCCATGCTGTTGTTGCATATGTTTTTCTAATACGCTATCGTATTTAGAAAGTAAAGTCACGAGTTCTAGGAAATTTCCTTTATTTAATGACAATTTAGATTCATTATGTCCTCTGAAAGGCAGTTCTTGTTGAGCTAAATGACAAATAATATCTATTAATCTTTGAAAAACATTACGATTATGATCAACGCGAGTGTTATGTTTTGTAATTTCGTAAGATATTTGACAAGAAATCGATGTTTCAATGCACTGTTTACCAAAATTATGAAAAGAAATTAACGCGTTCAAGTGCTTTTGTGAATTTGAATGCCTTTTACAAGCACCAGAAAAATTATTTAAATCGTTGTATCCGCTAGAATTCCAAACATTTCTATCATTAGAAAACAATATACAACACCAGCAATATAGCCTATTTGTATGGGAACATCCGACAATCCAATTAGTTTGATACACGGATCCTTAAAAGGTTCTTTTATGACTTTTATTAATTTGCAAAATACTCAAGTCCGGTGTAGGTTTTGAACTACTTACAAGCTGTTTTTTCTCGGTATAATTTAACACATATAATGCCTTGTCAGCCACATATGGCTGACATTTTCCAACGTGGCCCCATTGAGAATTTTATTACAGTGGCGCCGCGTCAGCCATATATGGCAGCCACCATTATTTATTTATTTATTTCACTATTACATTATGTAAAATGTAACGAAAATAGTGAATTAAGACATTCCTCACATTCCATGACCGTATTTTACAAAAAAAAAAATACAGTTAGTTCATTTGTTAGTACGGCATTATATGTGTTAATGAATTTACCTTATCCTCGAAGAGTAAAACTTGCACACACTTTAAACCATCGCAAGGAACAACATCACTCATTACGCTCATTTATAATTAAAGTATTCAAAATGTAAACAACAAAACCAATATAATTCAATGTTGTTGTCATTCGCTCAATGACAATTGACAAATTGTGAAGTTGCTTATTACCGACGTTTAATATTGCCAACGTAAAAAAAATTGTACAAGTTCACTATAATATAATCTAAAATAAATTAATTATCACACGCAATATTATAAAATAATAAACATATAAAATAAAATTTATTATTCTAAATAAATTTTATTATTATAATACATTACTTTTTACTAAGCGTGCAACACCGCGCTCCCAACGGGACGATGTTCAGAGGCAAAGCAGGCTTTTTGTCTCCATACTAATTGCTAAAATAACGGTATCTTGTTTACGTCGAGTTTTCAAAATCCAATAGAAATTTTGACATTGTGCGAGTGAGAGGGAACACATGCGGTAAAGCCCGCCCTATCTCTCTCTAATGATTATTATGGTGAGTAGGTATTGATGTTTACTCTAAACTATTGACGTTAGTGCGCCCGCGTTGTGTTTGTTTGAAATTATATGGGCCGGGATTCGGCGCGCGGCGGCATGGCGGCGCGGGAAAAATTACGTAAATTATTAAATTTACGTAAATTTGTGTTTTTGGATGAATTTTTTTTTTGTTTGTATTTTATTAATGTTTAATCTAGTTTACATTTTTAAATTCGGAATCATGTTAGGGCAAGCCAGGCTTTTGGGCTTCTATGGAAGTACCGCCACTGATATCTTCGTATAGCTAGAAGTTTATCCCTTGGGTTTGGACCCGAGACTTTCGAGATTTGACGACTGCGTATCTAAAAACAGTATGACTAAATTAAATAAATTCATAAATATAGACAGAATACTTAAAACAACTTACCAAACCCTACTACCGTCCTTAAAAAATCCCAAAATATGTACACTATAGTAACAAACGAAAAAACAAAATGAAAGTTAGATAATAATTACTTTACGGAGAACAGTGAATTACATGGCTCAGACTAGGAAACGTAACGACACGACCAGCATAGTTTGAGCCATTCCACATATTTTTGAGGCTCGGATCTTGCGCCTTATTTCTTCGTAAAGATTTTCTTAGTAAGAACACGAATAAAGTACCCAAAGACAGACTGAATAAAGAAGAGTTAATTTTGTGACGAAACTTGCATATTTCAGAGCTTATTACGATTCATTATCATCATCTGCCAATACAGGTATGTTCCACTGCTGGATACTGGCCTCTTCTGCTATTGAGAGGGTCGCAATAAATATTTACTGTAATGGTGAAGGAAAACCTCGTGATGAATCTTGCATACTTAAAAAAACATAGGAACTTCTTAGGTGTGTAGTCTGCCCACCCGCACTAGGCCAGCGTGGGGGCCTGAGTCCATAACCCTCTAAGTCTTGCAGGAAATCAGTGCACAGCACTAAATTAAGTAAGTCTATATATTTTGGTACAATATTTAAGCACAATCATTAACTATATTGTACTCATAGGTCCATAATAATTAGATACATATAAAAATGAAAGATAATAAAGAATTTCGATCACAATGATAAATAATAATTACTATTTTTAGAAAGACTCACTGGATAAATGGAGTTCTTATGTTAGGAGGTCAGATTAAATTGGTTTCTCTAACATATTCATTTCTCGCCGCTATTTCGTTGAGTGAGGGAGAAAGGTATAGCTATTAGTTTGAATCAGAAAGGGATGCAAGATGTATTTTTTATAGATCGGCACAATCTGGAGGTAGATTATTATACTTTCTTTATACAAGGTGTTATGAAGACTATTCTATATACATTTTGAGATAAGTCACGCGTTAGATTGTATATTCAATATCAAATTAAAACGTATTTTGTCTTATCGTCAAGAATATATAAAAGATAAAATAGTAAACTTTGCCTAATTTGTCGCTTAGAAGATCATGTTTTTCTTGAGAATTAGATCATTTTCAAGGATCTACGTCAGGAATGAGTGAATCTAACAGAATACTTTACGTATTTGCACAGGGTTAGCATCGTAAAGGTAGATGTTGCAAGAACAGCTGGGGAGGTTATTTTAGCTGTAGGATAATTGAAAAGCCCAATTAAGTGAGTCATTACAAAATTTGTGTATGTTAAACAATGGATTATGACGATTTGAATAAGCGAATCAAAATAAATGGAAAATATTAATGGAATAAAATTTATTGAATCTATAAAATGCCAAATGTATCAATTGGATTCAATCATTTTCAAAAATTAGTGTACCACCCTGTTCGGAAGGCATCACTAGAGAAGAACGGTCAAGAAACTCTTATGTTGTCTGTTTTCGATTCTAGCGTTGCTGAGTAGAAATATTTCTTGATGTATTACCATAATACCATGGGCCTAAACCCTCTCAATAGTAGAGGAGGCCTGTGCCCAGCAGTGGGACGCAAATGGGCTGATGAGAAGTAAAGGAGAAGAGATTACCATAATTATATAGTTGACAACACCCTTTGTATTAGAAGTAGCGAGTGGTAACAAATGTGATAATTTGTTCACGAGATAGCACACACACACACGTTTTTATTTATAGCCCAAATTATTATTTATAGGGTACAGTGGATGAAATTCTTATAAAAATCCTCAATCGTTACGTTCATTAACTAAGGTTTTTTTTCAGTGAAAGATTTTGTCTATATGCGTAAGTAGGGTTAAAGCCAGAGGCCTAAGGACATAATCCTCGTTCTCATCCGAGACGCCAACCCAATATTTGTTGATCACACAAACATTTGACTTGGTGCGGGGATCGAACCAGTGGTCTCTCGTTTCGCAAACAAGTATCAAGCTAAGTACGAATCTACAAAGTCTATTCTGGAAATATTACTAGAACTTGTCGAAATTAATCCATTTGTGCGAGGCCATTGATACTTAATTCAAAATGCCTTCCAATGACACTACTAACAGATTTTTTGCTAGCTATACTGAATGTGTGAATGTTATTATGGCGGGCAGAGGTCTTGTCTCACGACAATCGCCGTTACACTCACTAGGCGTAATTGCTCCTTCACGCTTCACTATCCCACTTTCTAATACGTACGGAACTCAAAAACTTTTTGGACAAAACCTTTTTTATTGATCGGTGGAAAAAATCTCGCTCTTTGCCTCTATGTGCCGTTGATAATTGGTTTCGAGACTACAAAAAGATTTTTCTCTCTTGTTTATTTACCTGAAGTTTTTGTTGTGTAATGAATTTTTAGAGGATAAATTTTAATTTGTAACATAGAAGCGTGTTTGTAAACTGATGACTGCTGATGATTCTTGAAAGGTGAACGAGTAAATTTTCTTTGAACCGTTGAAATGCAGTTATTTAATTATCCCAGTACTAATTAATTTACAAACCTTTTTACAGCGGTCAAACGGAATCTGAGAAAAGTGAATATTTATATGAGCGCTTTTGCATACCGATATAATTAATAAACATTATAATTTATTACAATATCAACAAATTTTTACTTCATAATACGGCTTGAATATTCCGAAATATAATAAGCAAAGGAAGCACCATCGAGCCTTATTTATTGTTGGATCTAAAGTCGGCCTGGCCGCAAATAAGTCTGTAAACACTTTATCGCATAACGCGCTAAACGTCGCCTTAAATTATTAAAAAAAGAATGTCGCCGAACAAATTTATATCGCCGGCGGGCGATTTGAATTTGGAACGCTCTTGTTCTTATTTTGAAATGTGTTTTCGGCGGCGCTGCTTGGGACTTGACACTGTGACACCAGTGGAGTGGAATTGTTTTAACAAAATTATTAGAGGTAATAATATGCACTTAAAATTAATTGGAGTAATCAAAGAGTAATTCGTAAAGTTATATTAAATAAAAAATTAAACGATACGACTGAACGCTACCACATAATCGGATTATATATTTAAAACATTTATAAAAATTCATAAACTTACTTAATTAATAAATAATCCATTCAAAAGTTTAAGTATTCCCTGTAATTTAACCTTGGTAACATTCTTGTTAATTTTAATTGAAATTATTTAGTACCGTTAATTATTCCACTCACGGCTCTATCCTAAATCGTTTCTGATTTCAAAATTCGGTAGGGCATTACGCGTATCAACCGCGATTTTTCATTGGCCCCTTTTAAAAAAGGAACATCCGAGTTTTTATTTCTTTTTTTTACGTTAACGTTACAGGCATGGGCACTATATACGGCCTTCTTGTAATGCATTTACCTAATTGAGGTTTTTTTGGTGCCTTGATAACAATTTTTAAGTTCCCGCCTCCATTTGGAGTTCTTTTTTGTACGCCGGAATCGATTTGTGAAGTGAAAATTAATTATGGAGACAAACTTTATCATGATTACGGAAGGTTTATATTTTTGGTTGATACGCAATTATCTGTTAAACTGTATTTGCATTATTACATATTTTTAAAATTCTTATAATTCTGTATTTGGGTATTCATTACAAAATAAGGGTAATTATCATTATTATTTTCTTACTTATGATTGTAGTTCGTTTGGAACGATTTAACGCCAAACATTTTTTCTTATTACTATTTACACCGACTTAAGTTTAGGATATCCCGCTTGAATAACTGTCTTTTATTCCTATAAATATTTCTTGACTTCAAGCTGCTTTCAGGCAAACTCCAAAATCACTATTCCTGGACCGGGATCGGACCCTAAGCCGCACGTGGCGTACCTAATTCTTTCATAGTGCCTATTACGACGGCAATCAGTGAATGGCAAATAAATATTAGTGTCTTTATCTACCTAATCACGACGAATTAATTATTTTATTCATTCTTATCGACATTTTTTTCTCCATCAAAACTAAATGGTTTTCTTTCAGTAAAACACTGGCCGCTCACGGTGACGTTTATAAAAATTGACGCGATTAAATTTAAAAAACAAACTAATGTTCGAAGTTCAAAAATTTGGAACGTGCGTCCGGGAGACAATGGGCCATTAGGAGCGCATAGATAAGTATCTAGACGATACAATTGTAGTTCCTTTTTTGAATTTTAGAAACGGCCCTAAACGGAGTTCCTTTGGCTACGTTTAAAAATTTGATTAAAATGCTTGTTATGGATTTATCGTGATTGCATTCTTGACTGGTGTAAAAAGGAAATGCTAAATGTGAATTGTAAATTACTTGGAAACTTATTTCAAATGAATATAAAGCACAAGAGCAAATAGAAGATTACTTACTCTCCTAAAAAATATTTGTAATTGAAAACATTCCTCATATTTTTTTCGTGATTGTCACAAATGTCTGGCAATAGCTTTCGCTTCTAACAGACTTCATTAACGTTTTGAATTTAAAAATGATACAAACAAAATTTTGATAAACATTAATGTCACTGTAATTTCGAAGCATAAAAACAAATAAATATTAATGAAACGAAATTTATACTTTTTATGCAGAGATAATAAAATCATCCATCTTGAAATCTTCATACACTTTGAGATTTATGTATGACAAGGTAAAAACAATAACAATTGAATAAAAATGAGTTGTAGCCTGATTGTGGAATCAGATATTTTGTAACTCGCCGGACCATAAAATACTTTTTATGAGCCACTTTAAAAGCAAAATGACATTTGATAAGATAGGTCTTTCGTCACGTCGGATTGGATCTTACTAATATCTATAGTTATTCGTGTTTTGTTTTTATTTTATGGAGTAAGAACTCATTTTGTCAGTCAATGATTATATACGTAAAATAGACAAGAAAAATAAGTTTTATGTCTTTATGTCAATTAATTGTGAAGTTTAATATAGGTAAATAATATATTCCAAAGTTACCTAAGCATTACTGTTTATTGGTTAGTGATAAGACATTAACATTATTATGAATTAACACAGACGTTATTATGAATGATTACTTACTCTCTTTTAAGAAAATATTGCGCGGAAAACTGCACACCAAAAAAAATCTAAGGAGTTTTTAAGAGGTGCAGTCCGCAAACCCGTGCAAAGCCAGTAGTGTTGCCCAAATGCAAGAACAAGACGAGACTTAGCCAGTCTTGGTCTTGGTCTTGCGCCAATACACCTGGTCTTGGTCTTGGTCTTGCGCTCCCAGTCTTGGTCTTGGTCTTGGTCTTGGTCTTGCAGCAAGAGTCTTGCAAGTCTTGCAATTACCTATTAGTCTATTATTTATTATTACTATTATTACTATTTATTAAAGTTTACTTTAAATCTTAGAAAAACGTATTAGAATTGGAATATTGTGAGCTTGAATTAACATAGCCATAGTAAAGATCTTTTTTTTTTTTTTTTTTTTTTTTTTTTTTTTCTCTCGAGGGGAAAGCTGCTTATGGCTCTACCTCCCGCCAGCCCTCGGAGAGGGGAGCAGGAGGCGTATGTCGGGGTCACCGGCCATCCAGCCCGGCAGATGTTAGTGCCGGGCTGGGTCCCTATCCTACCCTACCTGCACCGGCATACCGACCAAAACCCCCCGGTGGCCATCTTCGCGCTAGGTAGGGCGACCACGGTCCGCGGGCGAGTGGCGCCCACAGTGGTTCCGCAGCCGCCCAGTGCGCCTCCGATACGAGAGCGTCTCGGCCTACTCAGAGTTGTGTCCACAGGGCCACAGGGCAGGGCGCCAGGTCTAGTTGTCACCGTTGACCCGGCGCCTCCTTCTTTGACGCCTTTGGCGGGCGGGATCATTCCGTTCACGATCCCGCCCTGCACTCTCCTTCTGCGACATGACGTGCTCGCAGAAGGAGAGCATCGCTCGCCACGACCTCCGACTCCCGACCATCGAAGAGACGACGGCCGGGAGTGAGAGGTCTCCACCTACTACAGCGCGGAGAGCGCTGCGATAGTAAAGATCTAGCAGATTAATAAATAACTGCAGATTTGATAAGAATTTCGAAAAATCAACTGACCTATATGTCGTTTTCCATGGAAGTAACTGTTTCTTAATAAACATTTATGATTTATAAGCTTACATTTGCTAAAACATGTAAAAAAACAAATTTATTACAATAACTTGACTGTATTTTAAATACAATATCTGTCTAGAAAAAAAACTTAAGTTAGGGAACTGTTAACAGAAGTTAGGGAAATATTACGGAAGTTTCATGTGTTGCGCATTTTTTTTATTTTATTGAGAAAATGGCAGATCGATTTTTTTTGTCTAGGGGACACAAAAACCTGCACTAAAAAGTAGCAGTGATGGCCTCGAGGTTTAGGCGCGCGGTCGAGAATCTCGGCGGTCGCGGGTTCGAATCCCAGGCACACACATCTGACTTTTCGAAGTTATGTGTGTATTCACATCGAATTATCACTTGCTTTAACGGTGAAGGAAAACATCGTGATGAAACCTGCGCACCTAAAACGTTCTTAGGAATTTCTTAGGTGTGTAGTCCGCCAACCCGCACTAGGCCAGCGTGGTGGACTATGGCCTAAACCCTCTCAATGGTAGAGGAGACCCGTGCTCAGCAGTGGGCGTATATGGGTTGATGAAGAAGAAGAAGAAGAAAAAGTAGAATGACCCACTTAATCAAACTCACATGGCAATCAAATAGTGTCAAATGTTGTGATTTCGGCGCGGCGGCAACGATTGTTGTATATGATTTCAAAAGAAGCCGCCGGCGCGTCTATCATAACCATGTACTTCCAAAAAGCGGCAAATTACTTTGAGAAGTAAGTACAAAACCTTTGATGCCGCATTATCAAAGTGCCGATGGTTAAAATATAACTATGCATGCACTCAGTTTGATTTTTATTGGATATTTTTTATTCGCTATGTAGGTATGTTTATGGTATTAGTCGTAATGCGCATAGGTCCAGTTTTTCATATTCTTTGATACAGTTTTTTGCGTCTCATAGAATTCCTAAGCGTACCTATACACCGAACTGTTACACCTAACTACTCCGTGAAATAGCGCTAAGTCCTAGCTGCAAGACGCAAGAGTCTTGCAGGCTGTGTCTTGTTCTTGCTCAAGTCTTGCACGGTCAGTCTTGGTCTTGGTCTTGCTAAAAATAGGCGGTCTTGTTCTTGGTCTTGGTCTTGCAAAAACGCAAGAACAAGACCAAGACTGCAAGACCAAGACTGAATTTGGGCAACACTAAAAGCCAGCGTGGTGGACTAAGGCCTAAAAGCTCTCTTAGTCTTAGATCCTGACCAGCATTGGAGCGTTTATTCCTTATTAAATGAACATGATAATGATTTTAGCATTTATTTGTTTTTTATTTTATTCAAATAATGTTGGTGTTGAAATAATGTGCACATCGCAAAGAGATCCGTAGGAGAGAAAAAAAATATAAGTTAGAAAACACAAAACAATAAATGACTAACGCAAGAGCAACATTTAGCCAAGTCTGACAGCCCAATGTTTTAATAGACAATAAGTTAGCAATGTTATTCGAAAAAGGGTCTCCATTCAAATTCTATTTGCATTAAACAATTGTGGTGACATTATACAGTTTTATCGTTTCAAACCAGCGCAATAAAATGATCCGTGCGCGCCCCGCGTTTGTGTATGTTAATCGGCGCCATTTTGTCGAGCTGTCACTGTGACACTCGAGTTTTTAGATAAATAAAGGGTTGCTAAATCCAACGGATGCGATTAAGCACGTATTTGATGATTATTCTAGGGGCTTTAGAATGAAAAACTTTTGAAATACACATTAATTTTATTTTATAAATCAAAGTAAGTTTAATGTCAAATCGTGATCTAGTTGACGTGAAGGGTAGACATGCCATGCTGTTGAATTAGTTTATTTAATACATGTAATGTCAATAAAGAGGTTTAAGCGGTTCTGTGCGTAAATTTCACAAATAGAAGTAATTGAAATGTAGACCTTTTATTTCACGCATTGGAAATATGCAAGAATTAATGATTACTGAATTACCATTGAGATTTACTGTAAAGTGAGTATAAAGTAGGTCGAGGACGGTGGACGATGACGACGCGTTAAGGCACCTAGGAAGGTTAATCTATAAACATCTCATAGGTGATATTTTTTTAAGTTACATAGAGTCCTTGAATTAAGAGCATTATCATGTCCAGCAGTGTACGTGAATAAGACTGCTTCTACTGATGATGATAATGATGAAGAGGTAAACCTCAGTTAAGGAAGCGAAAAGTATTAAGACCATAGCGTTTGGCGATATGTAGTAGGTACCCCAACGGGACACATCCGCGAGTTAATATACGTAATATTTTTTATCAGAGGTGCACACTAGTTTTTACAACCCATTTAATCGATTTTAGTCAGCACGGCTGTTTTACCGAAAAAAATCTCCGTCGATTATTGAAGGTCCCAGTTTGTGCATAGCCCGGGGGTTGGTCCCATATAATGCGGCCATTCGTATTCCCGGCACAAACGGAAGCGCACAATCGAGTAATGCTGTTTTATAACATCCGCTCTGCTTTCTACTCTTGGCGTTGTGGGAAAACATAATAATAGTGGTTTGGGATAATGTCTGGGATGTTTTACGATGGCTGTGCAATTAAACCACTCTAAAATCTTTATTGTTGGTAGTGAAATAACACGACGAAAGTTTTCCATATTAGGTTTTTTGTATTGTGAAATTGTAGTAGGCACTAGGCCAGGGTGGTGGACTAAAGCCTACTTCTTCGAGCTTTGGTAGTGATGAGATTGAAACTAAATTATGCACATTTTTTTGTAATTTGTCTGAAACGTCTTTGAAATTTCGCCAACCGTGTTCTCGTCCACGTGTTGTTACTGAAATTTTTTTTAAGATAAAATTTACTAACACTTTTTCCAACCCGAGAATTGAATCCGGTACCTCTAGATATATGTGCTGCGAGACCACGAAGCAGTAGTTAAAGCACTTAGATCTTTTCCAAATCGCCCGTTTACGATAAGTATCAACAACACAATACAATTCATTTTTTTGATACAAATGTTAGACAACAGCCGAAATTGTTTTTACATGGCGGAACTAATGTCCTGTTTGTGTGTTTACAATTTCTATATAAATTGGCCGAATGAGCCATTTGTATGAGTATTATATGCAATTTATCTTTTTTTAAGCTCACGAAACGGTTTTAGTAATCATTGTTGTGTACAAAAGATTTTAATAATAGATCTTTAGTGAGAGCTTTGTTATACTCCGATGAATATATGCTATATTTATGAGAGAGTTATTAACATAATGTGTGCATAGTTTTTGAGAATATTATTTTTTTTTTGACAAATTATGTTCGTGGCTTTGTAAAGAGAATAGGAAACAGTCACGATGGCTTCGAGGTTAAGGCGCGCGGTAGAATATCTCGGCAGTTGCAGAGTCAAACCTCAGGCACACACCTCTGAATTTTCCATGTTTTGTATTGACAATTAATTTTATCGTACTTTAACGGCGAAGGAAACCATCGTGACGAAACCTACACATCTAAAAGTTATTGTTAGTTACTATTTACAAAAGTATCTTTCTTGCATTATTTCGGAGAATGCTATGCACACCATAACTGGCATATTTATCAAGTCCTAAGCAAATTATAGTAAGCTATAGTTTTTTTAATAAATGTGATGTGGTTGTGGTAAATAAATATAAGTTCTTAGGAATTTCATGGGTGTGTAATCCGCCAGCCGGCACTAGGCCAGCGTAATGGAATATGGCTTGAATCCTCTCAATGGTAGAAGAGGTCCGTTCCCCCGTGGAACGTATATGGACTGATGGTGATAGTATATAATCGAATAAAAAAATCCTACAAACCTAAAATATGAATGCTAAATATTATTACAAAGTCATTAGCGCGTAATTACGAAATTGTAATAACTTTATTATCCGCTCGTCCGTTAAGATCATTTTCCTCAACATCAATTGGATGCTAAAATAAAATTTATGACTGATCAATCTTAAAGCAATTAACACATCAAAGTTGATCGAAAATATATTGGGCTTATTATTTATTCCAAATATACTTTTAACGGTAAAGGAAAACACCGCCACGAAAATTGGCTTGAAAAGTACCCAAATAGCCTTGTGGCGTAATTGGCTCGATACCTGATTGCGAAACTAGAGGCCGCTGGTACGATTCCCGCGTCGTCATCATCATCAACTCTTTTACCTCTCACTGCTGGGAAAAGGCCTCCTCTACAACCAAGAAGTTTTACGCCTAAGACCACAACGCTGGCCTAGTGGGGAACGGCAGACTACACACCTAACAAATTCTCAAGAATTTTTTCATATACATCGCAATACCAAACTAGAGAGCTTAAAAACTTGACACAAAAATCACCATTAATCCTACGAAAAATGGCAAGGGTAAAAAAAAATGTAAGTCACGTTAGTGTTAAGCCAATTCGGCGTCGGCGGGCACAAAGCGTCGCCTGCGGCGTCGCCCGCCCGGGTTTCCAAAATATTTTGACATTAACTGCCGCCTTTGTCGAATATGGTCGCCAAGAGTTCAACCATTTTTGGACATTTTGCCCCTCGGTTTTATGACAACCGTAAAGTTCATTGATATCAGAATAAGATGGCAAATGTATTTATTATTTTTATAAGGGTTTAGAAGGTTCAGAGTAACAATTATGTTTAAAAACTGATGTTTGAAGGCCTATGTAGCGGATGTCTTTCGGCTGGCACATGTGATATAAACTTACGTCTATTTTTCCCAAAGGGGTAGGCAGAGGTGCATTTCTACAACAAAATTTGGCCAAGTAATCAGTCCCATGTAGAAGGACGCGAGCCTATTGCCGTTTTTCAGGCACATTTCCAGACTCCGCGTAACTGAGAATTTCCTAACGCAAAACCGAATAACACCTGATAAAGATAATGATTAGTTTACATCCGTATTTAAACTATGAAGTTTATATTATACTGACAAAAATACCTATAGCATTAACTCCGCCTGTATATATAAATGTAAATAAAAATAAAATTCATCGTCAAAATTAAAACAAGTATTTGTTTATCCAACATTTCGTCTAGTTTGTGCTGCCACTAGCACCAGTCGGCGTTGTTTGTTGCTTTTGAAGTTTTTGTGAGGATTGTGCGAGATTTACGGGCTTGTGATGAATGCCCCAATGCTTTGTAAGATATCAATTAGATAAGTACCTTCGCTATTGGTGTTTGGGCTTGAAAAAGCGTCTTACGTCAATTTTAATTCTCGTGGGGCTGAACCGAACTTTAATCTGTTGTAAACAGCTTACCACACCGTGTGTAATGGATATGGTTTGGAAAAATAGAGGAATATATTACGTGTAGTTCGAATAATAAAGGAACTAGCGATTTAGCTTATGTTCGTATGAGTGCAGTTTTTGAAAACACTCTTAACTCTATGTCACGCCATAGAGTACCAACTTGAAGTTTTATCTAGTGTGAAATTTTACTACTTATTATCCATGATTAGCTACGATTCAAAAGTAATGCATAAAAATTAATACATTTTGCTTGAAAGTATTCAAGTTTATTTGAAACGAAATTATAAGAGTGATTTTACAACTGTCGGACACACTTAGAATGGGTAAAGATGAGAAAAGAACGTTTTTAAGACAATGGTATTACTGTATTAAAATAAAGTTAGTCTATTGTTACCGCAGTGTTAGCTGTAGCCCAATGTACGTTCTGGAATAAAAAGTACCCTATATAATATGTACCATCTCGAAATATGTACATATATGTTAAATTTTATAAATTTCTATTCAGCTGTTTGGCGTGATTAGAATAATTCTTCAAACTGTCAAACCTTCGCAATTTAAAGCATGATTATAATTAAATAATCATGTGTTACCTAATTAAATGCATAAAAATCCGTCTACCCTACCAAATATTATATTACCAAAGACATGAGTGTTTAATTATTTATACACTACCCGAGAGGTGTGACAAGTTAAAAGCACAGAGCGTGGTCAGGTAACACCGGTAGTCGAGGTTTGTTTATTCAAAACAATCAGTCGCTCTCGCTTTGTGTCCATTGTTGGTTCAAACAATTGAAACATGAAAAAATATGTCTTGTGTAGCACGCGACTACACCACTATATCTTGGTCTCTCTTTCCTTTACATCTCTTATTGAGTAGAGGTCTTTGTATCTGGGGGTCTTGTTTGAAGTACTGTCCAATACAAATTGAACCTCTTAGGGTTTATTTTAAGTGCAGAGTAGAGGCCACTTGAAATTAGGTGTTCAATGTTTGGTTTTAAGTTGTATTGATCATCCCGTGTCGAGCTCTGTAATCCTGGGTTTTGTATGTAAATGTCTTTAATATGAAGATTTGATTTGTTTTGTTATCGTGTAATTTACTTAACAAAATTTTAAAATGAATAGCGTTTTATTATATCATTAGTTTTTTTTCTATATATTGAACAAAAAATAATACCTTTTTTCTGTGTGAAAATACTTTCAATATTGTTCTATCAATTAAATAATAAATGCCTCCATCATTGAAGTGAAAGATAGAATATTTTATTTTTCTATGATCCAACACCAACAGAATCAAATGACAAAGTCAAAATAATAATATTAGTCGTGCACTAAATGTTATCAAATAATTTTAAAATTTGATCTGAGATATTCTTGAACGATCTACATTTGTATTGCTTTTTGCAACCCACCGACGACTTCAAAATGTTTGGTCACTAAACAAAATGTACCAGCCTAACATGATCCCTCCTGGAGCACAATTTGTACGGCGCCGTGAGTCACTGAAGAAACGAGAAATCCAGTGTAACTTGACCTCATGGCCAGTGATACAATGTATGCGAGCTAGGATCATGTTTAAGTAGAGAGTTTCAATTGTTTCCCGAACAATGCAGGACATCGCATTGTTTCCTTCATTACTGGCCAGTTTGCGGTTGACAGCTGATGTTTGTCCGTTTGTTCAAATAAAAGAAAAGAAAAAAAGCGCTTTTGAATTTCAAACGCCTCTGCGCTTTGACGTTTCCGCGGACTCGCGCGCGGGAAAAATGACAGCTGTCATGTTCCCGCCATAAATTATCGTGTTGTTGGGCCGAAGAAAGCGCTGCCGCCATTGTTGAGTGGCCGATATTTCCTGCCGTGAAATACAAATAAACCAAATCGGGTGTGAGTTTTGCGTTTTATTGTATAACGTGTTTGGACACGTGTTGCGAAATGTTTAATGCCAGGTGTAATGATGTGAATTAATATTTGCGGCTTTGTGGAGGCGCGTTAACATGCGTTTTGTTAGCGACCTGAGCTTTTGTGTCGAGAAAAATATAAGACTTCAACAGCCTTACGACAATACAACGGCTGTGTTACGATTTTCTTTAATGTAAATATTACCTGAGTTAGTTAATGGTACATACTTTCATCCGAGTTTATTAATTATTGTATTAATTTTCAATAGTTGTTTCTATATCCTAACATGAAACATACAAAATACTTGGAAATATACCCAGCACTGAACGATACTAAAAAAAGATATTTGCAATAATTTCAATGCCATTCAACTTTAAATATTTTTTAAAATATATATCTTCTTCTTCTTTATCAACCCATATACGCCCACTGCTGAGCACGGGTCTCCTCTACCATTGAGAGGGTTTAGGCCATAGTCCGCCACGCTGGCCTAGTGCGGGTTGGCGGACTACACACCTAAGAAATTCCTAAGAACTTTTAGGTGTGCAGGTTTCATCACGATGTTTTCCTTCACCGTTATAGCAAGTGATAATTCAATTTGAATACACACATAACTTCGAAAAGTCAGAGGTGTGTGCCTGGGGTTCGAACCCGCGACTGCCGAGATTCTCGACCGCGCGCCTAAACCTCGAAGCCATCACTGCTTCTAAATATATATACTTTTATGCAAATAAAAATTAAAAAAATCACACTTATAAAAAAAATTGCCTAATGAACGAATGGAACTTAAAACAAATTTCAGTAGTCGAAACCCAACGATCCATAATCCGGATAAAAGCAGCTAAAAGTATTAAATCACAAATACATAAGTACGGATAATAAATGAAAGACCGCAACAATAGAACGGTCTTTACGAGGGTAGTAAAACAACCATAAACAGATTATCCGTTGGGGATGAGGGTGAATCCGTTTGTTTAGTGTCCGACCACGGTATGATTGTAAGGGGTGGGAAATTTTGATATAGGGTGCTGTTAATTGGTACAACATACCTTTTCGTTATTGGGAGGTGTTATTAAATATTATTTGATGTCTTGTGGAACTGTTATGTTTTGTTATTGGTTAGTGTACTGTGTATCGTATGAGGATATTTATGAAGACGTCTTAATGTAGGTTCTTTATTATGAAAATAAATAATTATATTTCCCATGGTTCTACGAATAGTATTGTAGGAGGCTTTAAGATTTCATTTCTGACCACTGATTAATATGACCGCCAGGCACTATCTTGGATAATGGATTAATGGATTTCTTTGAATAATGTCTGCCAACAAGCATTTGGTCAGCGTGATAGACTAAGGCCTAACCATTTTACGCTCTAGCAGAGATAAAGCACCGTATTAATACCAGTTTAAGATATTAGATATATTTTGTGAGTTATTCATCTAAAGACTTAATTTTTAGCTTTATCTTACCAGATACGAAAGGCAACTTAAGCTATAGTTTGTACTCTATTCATTTCCAACAGTTTCATAAGCACTACCACCCTAATGATTAGTAATTAAGCGCAGATCTACAAGACTCACAAGTCGGTTCCACTGACGTTCTCCGTCCACTACACAATACAAATGTTCAATTAAATGCATCCGCACGCAATTCTTTTGAGCCGTCACAGCGTCGACAAAAAGCCGCGACAAAAGGCGAGAACACAAATTACGGCGACATTTTACATAGAGCATGTGACAACGGACAAGGCGAAACATTTGTTACGCGCCCGCCATTGTGTTTTTAAATGTATTTATACTCTTATAATTTACACTGGGAGGGATTGGGTTGGCAATCCTGCGAATAAAGGTTTATATCCCGCGTTTGCTGTGCCTAATAGAAAAGTGTATTTTAAAAGTGCTGGGCGCAGAAGTGACTAGAACTTTTACCTCTGCATCAGATCCTAGCACATTTTTTTGAAATATAAGAAAAGGTACAGGAGGTTGGAAAGAAAATACTTCTCCCACCAACTGAGAATTATCTTCTGGTAGGCAACCTATACAACGGCTGCGGTTGACGGTGGGCGCCTCTCGCCCGCGTACCGTGGCCGCCCCGCTCGGCGCGGAGATGGCCACCGGGGGGTTTTGGTCGGTATGCCGGTTTAGGGATTTTGTTAGGGACCCAGCCCGGCATTAACATCTGCGCGGATATGACGTCGCCGCGCGCCGGGCTGGAAGACCGGTGACCCTGACATACACTTCCCGCCCCCCTCCCCCGGGCTGGCGGGAAGTAGAGCCATAAACAGCTTTCCCCCCGAGAACAAAAAAAAAAAAAAGGCAACCTATACAAATCGCATTCGTATATGGATATAATCACACAGGAAGCTTGTGGTTTTGACCCTTTTCTAAAACGGCAGCGCGAAAAATCACAATGACAATAATATAATTAAAAGCTACATGCCTCTAAGCCTAAGAGCTAAAATACACATAAAACCCCGTAACATCAACACCAACCATTCCCTAAGTCCCTGTCTGCGTGCTTATTTATATTTATAAATGGCGCGTATATGGTGTGTGCTAACAAGATATTCACGCGGCCTGCAAGCTGCAGGACGGCCACGACAAACGTCGCCGCCCACAACGCCGGCTTTTTGCGCCCCCGGCCGGCCACTCTCGAGGATTTTGTTAATGTACACAATAGAATTAGTAACGAATAAAAAGAAAATTTGCCAATACCCCTTTTTGGCTCGTATGTGGAAGCCGCAGTTCCTTCGATATGTTTTAAGCTGAAAAACTGGGGATAACTTCGTGTTTTAGCTGAGATATCCTGGTGATGGATATTATTTTAAGTAAGCTAAGTAATTGTTATAAATAGTAAAAAAGCTTTGATGGCCTCGAGGTTTAGGCGAGCGGTCGAGAATCTCGGCGGTCGCGGGTTCGAACCCCAGGCACACACCTCCGACTTTTCGAAGTTATGTGTGTATTCAAATTGAATGATCACTTGCTTTAACGGTGAAGGAAAACATCGTGATGAAACCTGCACACCTAAAAAGTTCTTAGGAATTTCTTAGGTGTGTAGTCCGCCAACCCGCACTAGGCCAGCGTGGTGGACTATGGCCTAAACCCTCTCAAAGGTAGAGGAGACCCGTGCTCAGCAGTGGGCGTATATGGGTTGATGAAGAAGAAGAAGTAATAGTTGTGACGGGGTCTAATACCTCTTTAATGCTTTCTGCCTCTAACGCACTCCTTGTCTCTTAAGTACCTACAACATTCTATAAAAAGAAAATCAATCATTACTACATTCCATTTTCCGGTATTTATAGAAACAGGTAACATATCGTACACTCGCAAAGTTATCGCTTCTTTTGGTATATCTAACTGCACGTATTATCGAAGATTACGATTCTAAGAATACATTTTTCCAACTGTTTTATCTTTTGTTGTAAAAGCTTTAGCTAAAGTTTTCTACCTCTAGTGTATTTTTAAGAAAAGTACAGAAAAAACAGATTTTGCACGACGTGTCGAGGATCAAAATTTTATATGCATTATTTTTAAAAAGCTATAGCTTCGTTAAACATTATTTTCGTTTAAATTCCAATATTAATAAAATAGTTCCAAACTACTTCAATGCAGCTTTATCGCCTCACTCTGTGTACAAATTGTAAAACATTAAATTGCATAAAATGAGCACCAGCCCGGAATATGAGATTGTAAAATGTCAACCATGAACAATCTTATTTTCGACAAAGGCTGTCTTATCCTTTTTCAAATCAAATTTTGCGCCGCATTCATGTTAAATTTGCAGGAAAATTTTTGTCAATTGAAGTGGATGCAATGTGATTGATATTTGAAGTGGATTCGATCTAATGATATGCTTCACTTACTTTTACATCACTTTAATAGCTATATTGTGCAAACTGATTGATGTATAGAAACTGTCACAATGATTTGAATATGTTATTCGGAATTGGGGACATATTTTTTATTCCGTTTGCAAAATTTGATAAGCAATTTTTGCGCTCTCCTGTACACTTCAATAGATGTTGGTACTTGTATACGAATACAAAAATACTGTTAGGTAGGTACAGGAAAGAATTCTGCAATTTTTATTATCAATATTTAAGTTTAATTATATTTATTAGAAAGCGACAATTTTCTCATCTCATTTGAACACCAGAAATCTTGATACTTGATTCAAGTCAAACATTAAATTGTTGTGTATTTCTGTTTTATTTGCCTTTATAATATTTTTGCAGGTCCTACGAAGCTTACCTAGAGTTCTTTATATTTATTTTATTAAAGTTACGCGCAACGGAATTTACAAAAATACTGGCTATAATTGGAATATATAACTGGCCGTAGCAATACATAGGAATGTGAGAACCTTTTTAAGTGTATACCTATTTCAGAATAAATTTAAATTTTTCCATTATACATGTGTGTAAGCTTATCTATGCTTCATTACTTATACTGAATCTATGGTATTTACAACCCACACTAGGACTAAGGTTTAAATCCTCTCAATGGTAGAGGAGGCCGAAGACTAGCAGTGAGACATATATGGGCTGATGAGGATAAGGTATAACAAATTTATACATTCTAGACGAACTAAATTAGACTGTATCATTTTCTTTTTTAATATTCTCAATACCTAGTATTACCTAAAGCAGTCAGCCATACAGCCAATTCAGAAAATCTAAAAGTGAAAATAGCTTTTCTCACGAGAACGGTGGAATAATGTTTCACATAACTCTTCAAATTCAATATGTAGAAACTTAGTCAGCGACAAAATCCAATAAAGGCGGGATGCGAATAAAAAAACTCGCGCCATAGACAACGGGCGGGAGAGCAGTTTGCGGCACATGGCGCGACCAATATGGCCGCGAAAGTGTGCTTTATTACTTTTATTTATGTTACCGTATGTATGAATTTGTGAGTGTGTTTATATCGTCACACATATGTGTGTACATATGTCCATATACATTGATTTTTAATCACAGCAAGAGAAATACACAGCTGCCTATTAAACGTATTAGGCTTTAACGTAAATCAGAAAGAGTATACAATTTTACATTTTATAGAATGTATTTTCTAATTTTATTGTCATTATTAACATATTTTATTTCAATATTTTAAAACGTATTGTCTATGATCTTTGTGTTTTATCACCTAGTCAGCCATTTACGCAAAGTTATAGATGACAAACCTAAATTGAATATCCTAGTAGAACAAAAATATTACTTGAAGAAGATTCTTGAACAAATGAGGTGTTCTGCAATATTTTTTTTAAAAAATGACGCGTCGTGTTCCAACATAAGTCAGTTTCCAGACTGACTGGAGTTTTCAGAGCGATTTCCTAATCTCTACAAAGTAACTGCTTGTCAGTCAATCGTAGAATATCCATTAGTATTGATGCTTGCGTCAAAGCCACTCTTTAATAACAACATGACATTACGTAGCTTTGTAAATGAAAACCCCAAGAAATATACAGCATCGTTTAAACTTCCATCTCGGCGTCACGAATTAACATTTGATCCATCACGAGGCAACAATAAAGAGACAAAACGAAATAAACCAATGTTATTGGAACGCGAAGAATAATGGCCATCAGAAAATTGAAAATTTCCCCGCCCGTGGTAAATCCACGCCGGTTTAGCATTCTGTACACAAGGAGTGTATCAGTAAGGTGATAACGAGCCCCCCCCCGCACCCCTGTTGTAACACCCCTCCACCCTGTATTAACAATCACAACAGTGGGGTAACACTTCGCGGGCTCATCCCTGTGTGTGGGTCGAGTGAAAGGCGATGAAGTTTTAGTTAAGAGGGTAATGCTTACATTTTAAAAAATATGGTTTGGTAGATTAAAAATATACGTTTATTTAATTTAAATAAAATGAAATAGATTTAATTTCTGCAGGTAGAGCGAGTGCTACAGAGTGAGAGCTTTTCGAGTATGCCCAAAGTTTTATCTTTTGATTAGACTATTCTCTTCAGCCCAATTTTAGCCTGCAATAAGTTAATATTAGCCCAAATTGATACTGTAAAAGTAACGATGTATCTCGAGAGGGAGAGCTTGGAAATGTTTTTCAATTTTATGCGAAGAATATATGTTTACCTATATGATAAAGGTAAAATATTTGGCGAAAAACGAGAGTGGGTTTTTTATACATTTCTACTACACCTTCGAGTATACGAACGTGGGTAAGTTAGAAAATTAGAAAAGTACAGTCCAATTTTCCCTAGTTTCCTCACTCCTATATAGATATTTATACGCAGCTTTTTATTTCACCACACAAACTTTAATAAAATATACATTTCGCCCCTTTCTTCCTCTTGTGCCATACTCCAACAAAATCCATTACGGCAAGGGCGCGCCCTTCGGGGCTAAATTCGTAAACAGCTAGTTATTGTGGTGTGTGGGAAGTACCGGGCGCGCCGCCTTTTCTTCAACAAACCACCGTTTACACGCATACATACTAATAGGGAAAGCTTTGCCGATTGCAGATTGATTTTATTTAGAACTGCGTTTTTGGATGTTATTAATTTTGTATATTGACGTGTTTTAAATGTGTAGTTGTCAAGAAATGTCTCAGCATGATTTAGGTACGGGAGATGGTCTGGAGGATTTCCGTTACAAATTGCAATGTACCTAACAGCAGGTGTGGTTTTAAAAATGTAAAAGCTTTTTTTCCAGAGATAAGACATTTTAATGAATATCTACTTTGGTATAAAGTTTGCCTAAGACCTTAATTTAAACTTTGTGATCGCCCTCAATTCATTAGTTACGCATGTTAGGAATAAGGGAGAGAAAAAATATTGTAAGAACTCTAGTTTACTTGCTCAATCAACAACGAAATTTAAGCTGATTTATAATTTCAGTTTAAATTATAAACAGCCCAGTTTTAAGGATTAATACCAACAGTATGAAATAAAACCAAGTAAATTTCCAAGTTACACGCAAATATGTCGAGAACTATTTGACATTGACAGCATTGTATCCTAGGATATGACAGTGGCAATAAGAAGAAAGTACTAAAGACATATGCAATGCGTTTCCGCGTCCTTTCTCATGCCGCCTTCATCCACCAACCTAATAACACCCAATCCACATCCATCATTTCAAAGCAATCTAAAAATGTACAAAAAACAAAACTCATTATATCTCTGAACACAAATATCTAACATCATTATCTTGGAATCGACAAAAACTGCCTTGTCTATGATGATAATAAAATATTCCCTATGGACGTGGAATAGAGTAGTAATTTCTCACATCGGGCATAAACAATTTTGTTGTTACCCCACATTAGCCATAGAAATTTATAAAAACACCCAATAACACGCGTTAATGGCGGTCCAAAATGCAGCTGTTGTCTATGGGGAAAAAACTGGACGCTTATTGGTCGGCGCGGGAACATTAACCGCATCTGTCAGTTTCATATTGTCTATGAACCCAAGATGGGCGTTCACTTGTGGAACATGATGCGCATATGTCGTATTCACACAAAACTTATAAAATGGTTGTCTTTATTGCAGTTTGTTACTACACACAATACACAGAATGGTAAACAATGCGGTTAATATTATTGTTAATTGAATTTATGGTTTTGATAATGCTTGGACACGCGGTTAACGATATTTGTAGAAATAGTTTAACCTTGTAATACATTTATTTATATATTTTTTTGGCTTTTCTAGACTCACTCTGAGTTTACCTGGCTTCATTGCGAATAAGTATAGCGCTAATTTTGTCTAAGCATATAACTAAAGCAGCAGCAGCAAGGAAGCAGTGATGGCCTCGAGGTTTAGGCGCGCGGTCGAGAATCTCGGCGGTCGCGGGTTCGAACCCCAGGCACACACCTCTAACTTTTCGAAGTTATGTGTGTATTCACATTGAACTATCACTTGCTTTAACGGTGAAGGAAAACATCGTGATGAAACCTGCACACCTAAGAGTTCTTAGGAATTTCTTGAGGGTGTAGTTCACCAACCCGCACTAGACCAGCGTGGTGGACTATGGCCTAAACCCTCTCAATGGTAGAGGAGACTCGTGCTCAGCAGTGGGCGTATATGGGTTGATGATGAAGAAGAATATAACTAAAAATACCGTAAAACGGGGTGTATAGAAATTGCGGGGTGAATAGAACAAAAATCAAGAAAGTTTTCAAGCTATTTTTTGTTATAGGATTTTAGTAGTATTTTAAACTATTACACATCAATATCTTTTCTTAGCGCTGCCAACAATTTTTTAATGTTAAATTAACATTTATCGTTAAAAATTCACTTTAAAGTTTACCTTCCGAAAACACGTTTATTTGAACTGCCGCAACTTTTGATTTTTAGTCCGAAAAATGTATTAAATGTGTTGTTTGATGTGTTCATATAATTACATGTGTCTTACTTTATTAAAATTTATTGAAATTAGGTAAAAATACACTATTACAATTCTGTATTTTGTTAAAATCATTGTACATGTAAATTTATTGTATAAAAGGGGGTAATAGAATCCATTGACGGGTGATTAGAACAGTAGTATGGGGTTAATGGAAATATTGTAAAGAATAATAGAAACGGTTAATCTGAAAATAGGTACAGATGAGGGGTCAATAGAAAAAGACGAATAGGGTTGTCAATAATTGTTAATACATAGTTAAGCTATGCAAGTACCTAGTTTAACTCGAGAACGGTAATTCGTTAATTTTGGTCTTAAAATATTCTTACAAGCCCAGAAAAGGTTGACGGTAGTGCAAAGTTCGCCGGGTCAGCGATTAAATAATATTTTACAGAGAAAGTTTTCATTTGCAGGTACATTAATTCAATATTTTTTTTAAGAAACCTGTTTTGAGGACTGGGTGCAAAGTATGGTGGTTCCTTATTTTAACAATTCACCAGGCAAAAAGTGCTTAATTGGGGACAACCTGTCTTCACATTTATCAGCAGACTTGATAAAAACATGCAAAACCCACAACAGTTTGGGAGATATAACATTTCCCTGTCTCACGCCTCTCTGTAGTGGAATAGCCTTAGTGCTCTGATCTTGTACTCGGACCGAAATGGTGGCGTTGCTGTATATACTTTTCAACACCTCGATGTACCGACAGTCAATGTGGCACCGCTGGAGAGACTCTAGCACCGCCCACGTCTCGATCGAATCAAAGGCTTTCTCGTAGTCCACAAACGCTACACAAAGCGGCAAGTTGTATTCTTCGGTTTTCTGTATAACTTGCCGAAGCGTATGGTTGTGGTCTATGGTGCTAAAGCCTTTTCGGAAACCAGCTTATTGGGGTGGATGGAAGTCATCAAACCTGCGTTCGAGACGATTTGTGATGACCCTCGAAAACAACCTATAGACATGGCTCAGGAGCGAGATGGGCCTGTAATTCTTCAGCAAGGTGTTATCACGTTTTTTGAAGAACAGTACCACCACGATCCTTCTCCATGCCTCTGGCGTTGAGCCCTCGAGGAGAACAGAATTGAAGAGCCTCTGAAGGAGTATAAGTACCGGCGTTCCGCCCCGCTTTCAGAAGCTTTGAAGTGATTCCGTCCTCACCCGGCGCCTTGTTGTTCTTAAGTTGTTTCAAGGCCATCTCAATCTCATACAGGCTGATGTCCGAGATATCATTGCTGAAGTTTTCCCTTATCACACTATTCTTCAATCTATCTACGAATTTCACTCCACATATTATGCTTCTTAGCGCTCTCATCTCAACTGCATTAATTTTAATTTCATGCTTCTTCTGCCATATATACATCATCTTCTGCCACATATACATCATATCATCATGCCATATATACATCATCTTCTGCCACATATCATGTCACATTTTATTTTAATTTAGTATTTAAAAATTGTTTTGGTTTGAAAGATATATTTTTATTCAGCACCTCACATTTTTGCACGTTGGTTAAAAGTATTTTTGTGCAGCCCTAACAGTTTTTCCATTCACCCCTTTACGTGTTTCCATTGACCCCAGTCGTTGGTTAAATAGAAATGGTCAATATTTTTCAATTTTTCTGGACAACCTGTGATTATATTTAAAGAATATTTTTATAGATCTTTTCGTGTGGGTACCGGACATCATATATAATCACCCATGATGAAAAAAAAAAATTAAGAACAACATATTCTTCATGCAAAGTTTGAAACCGTTGCTATTCACCCCGTTTTACGGTAATAAAATCAATTGACATTGGAATTATTCAGATTATCCTCGTTGATCTTGGAATAGAATTATGAAGAAGTTCAGGATACCAATCGAAGTTACTTTTTTTCTTATTACTGATGTCTTGTCAGGCAAACAAACGGTACAAGTGCGATTTCAACTCACACGGACGCACGGGCACCCGAGTGATCCTTTAACGATTCCGTGTTTGTATTCAAACATACGCAACCCTAAAAAGAGTAGGCTAGTTCAGTAGGTGCCAAAAAATTCCAAGAATTGATATATATGTACATTGTATATACCTAACCTCAAGTCTGTGTTCCTAGAACGGGTAGACAAAGGTGCATTTCTGCACCCAAATTTCGCTAAATATGTACCAGCCCCAGTATGTAACAGGGGTGGTTTTTCTTTCATATCTGCAGAATTCGGGATACTGAGATTTTCCAACAGTTTGCCTTACCCGGGAATCTAAAATGTTACCTATAGATCGTAAGAAATATAAAAACATGACCAAAAACTATTTTGAATCTTCTTCTTCTTCTTCATCAACCCATATACGCCCACTGCTGAGCACGGGTCTCCTCTACCATTGAGAGGGTTTAGGCCATAGTCCACCACGCTGGCCTAGTGCGGGTTGGCGGACTACACACCTAAGAAATTCCTTAGAACTCTTAGTCTGCAGGTTTTATCACGATGTTTTCCTTCACCGTTAAAGCAAGTGATAATTCAATTTGAATACACACATAACTTCGAAAAGTCAGAGGTGTGTGCCTGGGGTTCGAACCCGCGACCGTCGAGATTCTCGACCGCGCGCCCAAACCTCGAGGCCATCACTGCATAATATTTTGAATATATTATATCAAGTTTTAAATATTAAATTAAGTCCTTTTACCAGTGCTTCAAACAATATTTTATGTATTTTATAATAATACTTAATATTCTCAGCATAAATTAAGCGGTATACCAAGGGCGACTATTAACTCAATAACAATGCAACATCAAAATGACATATTTGACATTTGTGACTACGCAGGAATTCAATTAACTATCGGCCAATGGTGTTTTTATGATAAATTGGTTCAATTCAATACAGTGTGGACATTTTCCATTACTATGTGTAGACCTGACATTTCCTTAGACGTGTCGATGTAATTAATGCCGTCAACTGGTGTACTAATTATAGGTTAATTATGTCTTGTACATTTTATTTTCGCGCCAAAATTGTATTGGCATTTGACAGGTCGTGTTGGTTTTTAAGTGTGAAGAATTTTTCTATGGCAAAGCCAGGTGTTACTGTAGTGCCATTATTTTTATATACGGACTTTTTGGATGTGGTTTTCTTTTTTTTTCTATGTTTTTTTCAACGTTCTAATTAAGAATATAATATTTGATCATTTTCTTTTTTGTCTTCCATTCTACAATTGTATGTCCAAGACGCTTAAGGCTAAGAGCTCGTAGATGTCCGTAAGTTCTAGTCCGTTGTTACTTGTTTTCCTGAAATATCAAAAGGCTAGATGTAGGCGGACCGTATTGTGTAGATCCACGACTAACAATGACTTTAGAATGACGTCATAATATTGGTCTGTTTATACGTGTTCTTATAGGCACAGGTTTCGACCACAATAAGAGAGATTAGGCCTTTGTCTATTATGCTGGCGTAGCGCGGGTTACTCCTCTATACATTCTTAAATAACTATTTTTTTTATATCACCTAGATTTTTATAATTATACAGTATTTTAAATTTTTAATTATAAAGATTTAAGTGTGCCACATTATTTTATTTCAAGTATTTTTTTTACCAAATTTATCATAGATATCTAGAAGAACTGGTATATAGTTTCCCAGTGTCCGCCAAAGGGCCTGTCTGTACGTGTTAATTGTGCCGTCGGTAGGGAGGCTGCGTGCCGTATCGCGAGCCGCAGCCACCTCCTCAAACATCCATCTGTATGGTAATACAATTTTACGAGCGGCCCCCGAGTGACACGTCACAACAATCTGCCCGCTCTAATTAAACGCCACGAGAATAGCTGCTAACGGTAAAGGTGAGGTAACGGTATCTTTTTAAAAAAATCATATTTTATGTAAAATGCGCGTCTAAGTTGGGATAGGCAGACTGTAAAGAGTCAAGAAAAATAGAAACACTATAAAGATCTTTTGCCTTACAACAGTTTAAAAGAAGTACATAACACATTTGTCCTTAACTGTAAATTACGTTATGGATCCAAAGAGTATGATGTAAGCAGTTATTGGTAGAAGCATTGGTGTGATTGAGTTCTAGAATTCTTCATCAACCCATATACGCCCACTGCTGAGCACGGGTCTCCTCTACCATTGAGAGGGTTAAGGCCATAGTCCACCACGCTGGCCTAGTGCGGGTTGGCGGACTACACACCTAAGAAATTCCTAAGAACTCTTAGGTGTGCAGGTTTCATCACGATGTTTTTCCTTCACCGTTAAAGCACGTGATAATTCAATTTAAATACACACATAACTTCGAAAAGTCAGAGGTGTGTGCCTGGGGTTCGAACCCGCGACCGCCGAGATTCTCGACCGCGCGCCTAAACCTCGAGGCCATCACTGCTCTAGAATTGGGTGCAAGAAAAAAATTAAAAAATTGGGATTAAGCTTTTGGTAAGCAATTGGTTTAGAGTAATGGGTAATACCATATTTTTAAAATTTTACAATTTGTTTAAAATTGATACTTTGGCCTAAAGGTTCATAATTTTATCTTAAATAATTATAATTTTATTAAAACTTATCACTTCTAATTATATCTTCGACTGATTATGACGGGATTTAATTTAACTCTATAAAACAAAATTGACTTAAAGGTAATTTATAATTCCGGTTAAAATAACCGAATACTTTGTACTGTAGAATGAAAGATGACCTACCTACTTACAATTCCATGAAAATGTTTATCTGAACTTTACGCAAACGAAACTGCGTGCAGTAGTGAGTATTAAGAACACTAAACTATCCCGCCCGCTTGTGAAATAAAAGAAAAGCGAATGCAAATGAAAGTAAGGTCACGTTACAAAGGGTTCGTGAGCTTTCTTTAAAATAAGGGTTTCTTTGACATGTGATACTGGAGCGATAGCGGAGCCGACGGTGTAACTCCGGGCCTTACCAAATACCACTATTCTTTATAAACGGATCTTATTAACTAAGTACAATAGTAAAAAAATATTAAATGGAAACCAACTTTACATAACCTAACTTAAACTTCATATATTTAATTATTTTTTAAACATCTCAGATTTTTTTTGACATAAAAAATATCTAAAGGATTTTTAGTATAAAGAATGATAGTAATGTAGTGATGACCTCGAGATTTAGGCGCGCGGTCGAGTCAAAGCTCGCTGTTCGCAGGTTCTAACCTCAGCGAAATATATCTAATTTTTAGAAATCCTATGCGTATGCACGAGAACCGGAGTTATTGACATTGTTCGCAAGATTAGCACGCTAAAGTGGAAGTGGGCCGGCCACGTCTGCCGACGGTCCGGCGGCCGGGGGAGCAGACAAGTGTTGGAGTGGAGACCGCGCTTAGGCAGACGTAGTGTGGGACGTCCTGTAGCACGATGGTCCGACGACTTGAGAAAGGTGGCGGGTAACGGATGCATGAGGGCCGCTCAGGACCGCGGTGGTTGGCGCTTACTTGGGGAGGCCTACGTTCAGCAGTGGACGGCGATGGGCTGAGTATGTATGTATGCTATGCGTAATCAAAATTTTAAATATAAACAAGGATGTGCTGATTCCGCATCAAATAATTACAAAGTAGACATTACACTATTAGCCTGTAACGCTTTCAAGCTTCTATAGCTATATCGTCACTAGGCCGCATTTTGTACCTCTATGTATAATTAAAATGCTTTTATTATGATATATAAGTACACAACAAAGCATAAAATAAATAGATCAATGGTGTCTGATAGTAACATTTACTAATTAAATTTGCTACCATTTCGCACCCCACACGAGGTATTCACAGTCCCATATAACGGTATAAAATGTATAAAGTATATAAATCAGTAAGAAAGTGTCGTGTCACACCCCCATACCGCTAACCGAGTTATAAATTGTGATGCCAATAATCTCCCGAGTGTATTAACGGGACGCCTCCTCCGGGACTATTATTTGGGAGGGCGAGGTCGCAGTTACAGCGGGAAGTGGAATAAATACAAAATCGCTTACATATGTAGTTCTTACACGAGACTGAGATACAAGTCTTGTGTTTTGGGAATCAGAAACTATCATGGACTTTTTGGTCTACAAATAGACCCGAAACAAACATTTGTGGATCGCACAAACATTTCTCTCGATGACGAAATAGAATGTGCGGCCTCTCGTTGTAAAAGCTGGTGTCAGTAAATTGATGTTCTGATTAATTTGAATCTAAACCATACATAGTGTGATAACTGGTATAGAATACAGCAGGCAAAAATACAAAAATACGAATGTTTTTTACCGTCCGGGATTTCATAAACACTTGCGTCAATTATTGTTTTATTTACTTGTCTTTATACATGAAAAATGTAAAGGTGGTCTTGCCTATTTATGCCTAAGGAATTATTTACTAGTTAAACCGTAAGTTATTTAGAAATGAAAATAGTGGGTGTGCAAAACAAATACAATATACTACAGCAAATAATAATTTGTGTCACAGAAGAAAAGGAAGACATTTTCAGTATAAAAACCGCTGCCTCTTATAAATCCGCTGCCATCCTCGCTGTCACTCACACCGCACGGAGGGTCGAACCCACTCATGAGGGCAATTTGTGCCAGATATCACCTAATTGTATTCCGCCGCGCCCTCTACTGGATCAACATGGACCATTTTTATTTAATTATGTATTTAATGTACTTTTACATGAGGGTTATGACACGGTACCGTCGCGGGTGGACGAGCGTCATGGTGGTCGGTTGAAGATTTAATTTAATGTTTATGACGCCTTTATTCAATTACAAAAAGATGTGTATTTATTTAGAATATGCGAATAATGATTGGTGATTGATGATGGATTAGCGTGACAGACTTCAGATTTAAATGCTAATTGTGAAGTGAGCTAGTGCCCAGGAGTAGTTTTACAAAAACATAATATTACCAACATTTTGTTTCAAAGTAACATATTTTTTATAAACCTTTGTTTCAATAAATATCTCATCGTTGGTATACGAAAATATTCACTACAGCTTGGAGTTTATTTGTATAACAGGCACCATATGGAGCTGTACTCATTAATAGGACGTATAAAACCTCATTCCGTACCAACAAAATGGCCGCCACTAGAGCCAATTAAAAATCGATTCCATTTTCAAAAACCCTCACCTTTATCTTAAAAAAAGAAATCGAATATAATATACAACCCTCACCTACTTTATTACTGGCCGATAACAAACTAATCTTCAAAGGGATTTTAAAAAGTATATTTAAAAAACTATAAAAACACGCTGACGTCGGCCGCGTCAGAAGCGCCGAGTTAATAAAACTGGCCAATTTATGTTCCGGGGACGAGCGGTAATGCCACAACAACATTATTGGGTGGTGTGCGTTGCCTTTTTTTTGGTTGGCACCACTGTATATGCGCGGCTATGTATAATGGTTTGAAAAAAGAATTAAATTTGAAAAAAGAACTCGCCGATGAGGTAACGTCCGAGGCGCGGTTGGCGCGTTCGTTTTTTAAGGCCCCGCCGCGTCGACGTGTGTGGTCCGGCCGAGCGCGCAGGGCTGCCCGGAGCCCGCTACGTACAGGTAACTCATTAAGTTATATTGGGCTCACAATATGTTTGTTGAAAGAAAATCTATCGACAAATACATTTTCGGTTGAAAATATAATAAAAATAATGTAATTTTATGAGTATCGCGTGTGTAATGGAAAGATTTGCCCGTGACATTATAGTATGTCGTTGTCATTGATTTTACCATTTTTATTATTTGTACCTACGCTAGTTAGTATTATCTTAATATAGAAGTACTAGCGACCCGCCCCGGCTTCGCACGGGTGCAATGCTGATATTTAATGGATGTTATCATACATATAAACCTTCCTCTTCAATCACTCTATCTATTTAAAAAAAAAACGCATCAAAATCCGTTGCGTAGTTTCAAAGATTTAAGCATACAAAGGGACATAGGGACAGAGAAAGCGACTTTGTTTTATACTATAGTAGTGATTAATACTATTTTGTTAGTTATATAAGTATATAATTATCAGTGGACACTGTATTTATTGCCAATATTTTTAAAGCAATGTGAAACATAATTTACATATTTTGTACCTAATCCTCCATTCAGCTCTTTAACCGTAATCTGTATTGTATTGTTTAAGTAAATAATTAATTAATCGTCATATCTTACGTATACTTCTAAAAGTGTTTTTTTTTTATTAAAATGCCCAATTAGGCATTTAGGGATACCTATATCAACTGATATATCTAACGTTACTTGTCTATTTTTAGATACCTATTCTTCTTAAGTTTATGTTTGTAGACGTGTTATTTGTTCATTACATAGACAATAACATGGAAAGCAAAAAGGCGATTGAATATTCTTGTGTTTTTTTTTCTAGTTTAAGTCTCATGTCGGTTTTATATTCAGAATAACAATAAAATGTTTTATCAAGCTCTGATGTAGTCTATCGTGTTACAATAAATGGAATACAAATCATGTCATCAAACAATTTTAAACTTTTAAAGACTTTAGTTATTTGAATAAAAGTATATTACGGTTAAAAAGATATACCACAATTTTTTTAGCTGCTCACTTATCTTCCAAAAGAATAGGTTCTAAGGGAAATATAGCCTGTCTGCCAGCCCTACACAAGCCCGTACCAAATTAACCCGGGCCCTCGGCCCGCTACAATAGGTACGAAATTCGAATGATTATTTGAATTTCGAAAATTTTCCTCTTTTTATTTCTACCTGCATCCTCGAAAATGCCTAGGTCTAGAAAAGGTTTTTAATCACCGAAAAATGTTACTGGCTGTTTGTAAACGACACTTTGTAAGTACCGGAATTAAAAAGAGTTTAATAAAGAGATACTTATTTATATAATTAGAGAATTTCAGAATACATTTAAACAGGTGAAAAGTAATCTAAATATATCCATTCTGAAACGCCTTTACCTCATAGAGGCTGATAGAGATTTGATTACTACAAGCTTCATCAACTTTAATCTTAAAACATCTCTAACGCTTCACTTTCACATTCATACGTTTCCGTCGGCTAGGATTGCTCCTGACTTTTTTGGAAAAGATCATTCGATTTGCGCATGGTCTCTTTAAAACCAGTCGTTTATATGTTGTCTTATAGGAATATCAATATTATCTGAGTATTCTTAATTCAATCATATTCACATGATCCTTCTACATAAAAAAAAATCATGATACTATTTCTTATAATATCATATCACGTATACTTTTCATCATGTATACTTTATAGTTCGATCGTAAATTGTCTGGATGTAAAAAAATTCAGGACATTTTCTTGGCGGAATTTTCATTTACCGTTAAAGTATTTTAAAAATAAATAATAAGACCAATTGATTAATTTATTTTTCGTCAAGTTTACATTTAATAACTGCTTTAAGATTGATCAGCCATAAATTTAATTTGAGCGTCCAACTGATGTTGAGGAAAATGGTCTTAACGGACGAGCAGATAATAAAGTTATAACAATTTAGTGATTAGCCGCTAACGACTTTGTAAAAATATCGAGAATTCTTGTGTTAGTTTCGCGGTAGGAAAAATATAAAAATAACAAAATATTTGCATAGTGACTCACTATTGAGTAGTGATGGCATCGAGGTTAAGGCGCGCGGTCGAGAATTTCGGCGGTTGCATGTTCAAACCCCAGTCACACACTTCTGACTTTTCTAAGTTATGTCTGTGTTCCTAATGAAGTACCTACTTCCATGGTGAAGGAAAACATCGTGATGAAACCCGTACACCTAAAATTTCTTAAGTGTTTCTTAGGTGTGTCGTCCGCCAACCCTCACTAGGCCAGCGTGAAGGTGTAGGCCAGGTGAGCTAAGGCCTAAAATTCTCTCAGTTGTAGAGGAAGCCTGTGCCTAGCAATACGATGTATATGGGCTGATGATCCATGATGTAAATGGATGGGTTAATTAGCCATTAATTAATTCCTGGGTAAAAATGAAGGCAAACATAGCAAAGTTTGCATGCTACTGAGTTTTTGTGTTAGAATTACAAATGAGTGTGTTATTTTCAATAATATTCTTGCACTTTAAAAAGGTAGAGTTTATAATGTATGACATAAGTTGCTGCTTTACAATTTTTTTTTAAATACGCCTTCTTAACCAATATTAAATCCCAAATCAATCTACCATAAGCACATATTAAAATAGCGTTTCGAATCTGTTTTTCTATTTATTCGTTTTATTATAACTGCAGGTATTTTGACTGGGTAGAGTTCAATGCGGTTACTAGTAGTAATTTTGAATTATTATTTCTTCATCCACACACCAGACTAGATAAAAAAATTGTGAGAAAACTTAAAATGACGTCTGCAAATGCTCGACTATTCCCAACATTACAAAGAAAATTTTCACTAAAAACTACGCATTTTAATTGTCCATTCCTAAAAAGCTAAGAATATCTAAAACCCCTTTTATCCCGAAAGTTCCAGCGCGGTAAAAACGCGTGTAATTATGATTTCTGTAGCACAATCAGCAGTTCCCGGTATCGGCATGGAGGGCGGCAGTTCGTCAAGCCGCACGCTCGCTTCTTACTTTTTGTCAAGCTATTGCATCAAACACTTCAATGGAATATGCTTCAATTGAGTTTACATGCGCATAACCTCCTTATGCATTACTTTTTAACACTATTCCGCGTATTACAGAGTAAAAACGAAGTTTACGTGACAGACGAGACACCAACACATGTGTTCGAACAGACATACCTTCCTAAGTTCGGAGTAACGTGGAATAATCAATTATCACGCACTTAGTGAATAAAAACATCGTTAGACCTTAATGTCTATGAATTCTTCGAGAAGATTTTCTTCGGTTACCGACCTGTTGTCGTCAAATATGTCTTTGTAGAGTAGTATATGTTTCTTAACTGAAACCTGCCTGTATGTGTTAAACGGTAAGTATTGTGTGTGTTCATTGGTGATTAAGCAATATCATCAGAAGCGCAATTTCACTGTATTTACGATGTGGCCGTTTTGAGTTATTTCGTGTTTCGGTTCTACGTTATTTAAAAAGGAGATTATATAAGAGAGGAGAAATATATAAGAAAAGTGTTTTTTTCATAGCAAAATAGGAACAAAATGAGCTCAGGTAAATTCCAGGTAATTTATGAGTGTTTAGGTGCATGCGCGCGCGCACATCCTTGCTAATGGTATAATTACGGCGTTGCCAGCCTCGTGTAATTGGCAATTAGAATAAATTGTTGCCAATATGGCCGCCGCTTACAGTTTGGCGTAAAGGAATAATTCTGTTCAACGAAGTTGGTGTTTTAATTATTGCTATACGTAATACTAACGTTCAGTTGTATACATAAATATAAATGGTAGCTATAAACATATGAGATCAATTGAGTGTTGGACAATTTATCGATTATTATACAGGTAAGCCTAGAAAATGATTAGTAAAAAAAATACAGACGAAGGGATAACCTCCTCTTTTTTGAAGTCGGCTAAAAATAATCGACTTTTTAAAGCTGCTCGTGATGAAAGAAGTTTAGACATCAACGACATTAGACAAAAAGTGGTCATAATTTGTATAAGGAGAGATTTGAAATATAATTTTCTGATGCTAAATATTTTAGCTGTTGTTTTAAAATACGTATTTGTTCGAATAATTAAGCCACAACAAATCAAAACGTAAATATGATTTTTTTGTATGTGTTTTATACTTTTTTAGTTATAAATGATATAAACGGATGTGAGTAATTAATATGCTAGGCATTAACTAATAACTTGATGCCAGAAGTTCCGAAAACGCCATAAATGTCGTGTCAAAATGCTTTTACTATATTTGGGTTAGCGTACGTATCTATAAATGTCTTATAAGTGATGGTAATGATGAGACTATGAACTTATCTAAAATATTATAACTTTAAAAAAAGTCTGTAGCGTTATAATCTGAATTCCAGCTCCGAAATGAAATGTTACGAGTTGGATAAAAATATACATTTTTGTATAAATGTGTTCATTAGCTGTTGAAGTTACTTAGCAGTTGATAATGCAGTCTAAAGAAAGGTGGCGGGTAACGGATGGATGAGGGCTGCAGAAGACCGGGATGGTTGGCGCTTTCTTGGGGAGGCCTACGTTCAGCAGTGGACGGCGATAGGCTGAGTATATAATGCAGTTTAATAATACCAAGTGGTATCTACTTATATATTGACTGCCTTGTAGTCTCGCGGTGCAAATAAGTGCCGTGCGATCTTGAAGCCCTGGATCCAATTCCCTGCCCAGGCAAAGATTATTTGTTTTTTTTTTCATACGAAAATTCTCAGCAAGATTAAGAAGTCTAAAAATTTGCCTGAAAAACGGCAAAAGGCTCTCTCCCTGATATATAGATAATGGAAAATATAAGTTCAGTGAATAAATGCGTGATGTTATGTATAGTATAAGTACTGTCATAATTTAGTATATAAGGTATAAGAATTCGTATTTAAGCGTGGCATCTCTACTTCATGAGCATAAATGCGGAATTACAGTGATTAGGTACTTGCGTCGTTTTCCGCACATCGGCTAATTCGTTGTAATGGCGCCCATGCCAAATCAAACCGCAGATAATTACCAATAATTTACAAGGCGACTCGGTACGCTGTAACGTCTGTATTTTGCTGAGGGTAATTGCACACCATAAAAGCTGGTGCAAGTATACCACTATTAGCCGGGAAAGAGCCGTAAATTGAGTAGACTTCTTTGGAACTAATTTAGGTATAATGTCTTTTTGGTTTCAACTCCGTCATCAGCCTACATATGTCGCAATATTGGGCACAGCTGAGAAGGTTCAGCTTTTAGTGCACCACACTGGCCTATTACGAGCTGGCAGACTAAAAATCTCAGAAATTCCAAAGAAATTTTACCCGTGCGTGTTGCTTTCATTATTATTCCTTACGATGTTTTTCTTCACCGTAAAAGTATGTGATAATTCAGTATAATTATTTGAATTTTTTTTTTCAGCCCGCACGTACCCGTTGCTGGGTATAGGCCTATATATTTTAATTAATACAGTTACATTAAATAACTGTACCTTTTCATAGCTTACAGGATTTGTGCAGATATGTGTTTATAAATTGAATTAAACATAAAAAGACTTGTGTAGATTTAATATTGCGATTGTGCGGAAATATTTCAGTTTAAATTACATCCTACATCTTTATTCTTATTCAACATAAAATATTTATAACCGAACAGACAGGTATACAACAATATTAATAGTTCTCTTTTATGTTTTAACATTTTTCGTCTGGCAGTCGGCGCGGCGTCCTTAGTTTTTGTGAAAAAACTCCGATATTTTGACAGCTCACAACAATGGCTGCTTACAAAATGGTGGACCGCATGCCGTGTCACCCCAGTATAGTTTTAAATCTATAGGTTGTACAGTTAGATGTGTATTTATGCTTCGAGAAGAACATATAACTGGAGAGACGAATTAGGATGCTGGACGACGTATAGATAACGGGAGTTTAAGATCAAAGATCAGAAAGCAATATCATGTTTGGTTTTATGATTCTGACGGTAAAATTATATTTAGCTAATGGCGCTGGGCCTCGTCCTGCCGTAAACGGTGTAGCACTGCACACCTCTACAATGATTTCATGATAATTGGGACCTGATCACTAGGATTTTGCAAGTTCTGATAAGCTCTTCGATTCTTGCTGTATTTTTTTATTTTAATGGCATAAACCACACGTCTGTTATCCCAAAAGTAGTAAGCAGATGTACATTTCTATATACTAGTCTTGCGAATTAAGTATTAAGTTCTACGTAGCGACCACGTACTATTGTTTTTCGTGTTCTAGACTCAAAAGTTCTACTGAGAATTTCCTTCTAGAAAAATCTTGTAACGCTTAGGATTACTAGTACGAAATTTACTTGAGCTGCGACCTAATATTGCAATCCTTTCAGTGTTTTCTTTTAATTTAGAACTGTAAAAACGAAAACATATCTTTTTTTATGCCTCTTCATACTAGGCCTTTAGTTACTCATGATCGGTAAAGGTTTGACCGACGCAGAAATTTTATTGCGCAGTATAACTAAATGACGCCAATTATATCATTTTATTAATGGTGGACGGTAACAAGTAATGTATTTAAGAGTGAGTTTAATAATCATTAGTAAGCTTCTTCATAATCAGTCTATGTACGTGCCTCTGCTGGGCACGATCCTCCCCTACAAGTGAGATGGTTTAGGCCTTAGTCCATCACGCTGACCTAGTGCGGGTTGGCGGACTATACACTTAAGATATTCCTAAGAAACTTTAGGATATGCAGGTTCCAACACGATGTTTTCCTTCGCCTTTAAAGTACTTGATAATACATTAGGTATGAACACACAATTAACTTCGAAAAGTTTGAACCCGCGACAGCCGAGATTCTTGACTCCGGGCCTAAACCTCGACGCATACACATTAGTGAGCTTCTCAATGCAAGAATATTAACATAAAATTTCCAAGCCATAAAAACTGGCGAAAAAGAGAAGGTTCTTTCATAATTACGCAGCAGGCAGAAAGAAAACATCGGAATAGAAAATATTACTTATGAAGCTTCCTATAATGTGACCACATGCGGTGACTATCCAACGAAGCACTGTATAAATATATGACATATTTTATAAACATTATGTAGAAACGTCTTTAGCTTCATAAAAATTTAATGCTTACACATCCATGTTATTCTGTTTGATTACTCTTTCATATATTTTATTATGATATAAATAGTAAATAATTGGTGTGTACGCCTGTAGAGAATATGACGAAATTGTTTGAAGTCGTTACATTATACAAAAACAGTAAAAATCTCTCGTGGTCTCGCATCATAAGTATGTATTTTATTTGCCGTCCGATGTCGAGGTCCCGGGTTTGATTCTCTATTAATGGGTTTGTCCATGAAGGAGTTTTCAGTAGCAGTTCGAAGTCTTGAAATGTACTCGAAATAAATCAAATGGCTCGCCTTCTATTAAAAACTACTGTTAATGTCTGGCGAAAAGTGTGTAGAAATCCACCTCTGCCTACTTCCTCGGGGAATATGGACTTAAGATTTTATGTATATCACAAAAAAGTATTCAGACCAGTTGAAATCGAACCGAACACATTACGGGTCACAGCGTATTAATACACTATGGTCTAATTGTTACATCCCAAAACTCCAATTCCTCCAAATAAACAAATTAGTAACGGAAAAAAATGTCTATGGTCAGGTGACAACAATGGTCATAGACAAAAACTCTATCCTTCTTCGAGCTGTCAAAGCACACGAAAATATTTTGGCGCGATTCGAGACGCGGTGGGTGTCAGTTCATACTTTAATTACCATTTCAAAATCAACTCTAAATTTTAGGCAACAAGGTATATTTTCTATACAGCGATGTTTTCAAAAATTGCAACCTATACGACACGCTTATTACGGCTTCAAGTCAAAATTTTACTTTTGTCAGAAATACCAAGTTGTATTTGCCGTTACGGAAATGATTTGGCGTAAATAAATGTGTGGAGTTCGTAGTTTTTCGTCTGTTTTGATAACTTGGTGCGAGGCTAATTGATTAGCAGGTGAGGCTGATGTATAAATTTTGACTTTTGAACGTAAAATCGTTTTTGGCGTAAAGTCGGAATATAAATATTTGGCGCTTGTTACACGACCGTAATGTGAACAACAATGGAATTTTAGGATTTCTCGATGCACCTTTTTACGCTTAAGCATGATTTGTGAAAATTATGAGAGATTTATTTCTTTAACCAATCTCTAAGACTGCGTCCTGAGAAGACGGACATAAAATATTAGGAATTACGAATCAAAGGTACAGAACAGGTAGTACAGGATATAGAAGAGTATATTACGATAGTAATTTAATGTCATAATAACGGTCGCGCCAAAGGCACTATTTAAGTTAATCTATTTATCCTAAGTTTTCAATCTGTCTCACTTTCATTTGTAGGTAATGGTTGACAAAGAAATTGCATTCTTTTATAGTGTTCTACCGTTTCATAATTAACTTAAAAATATTTAAAACAGTAGACTGACTTAAACTACATTAAAAAAAAAACTACTCAAATTTATTTTTCGTAACATCGCGATCCTTTACACAAAAACGCACGGATTGTCAATAGGACATATTGTTTTGTTTCCACTGTCACTCTGTTGTCTATGGCGAACTAATGCATTTGTCGCGTCACTCCATAGACAATGATTGTTTATACCGTCACTAATTTGCGCATTATTTCCTCCTGACCGCATGCTAAGCTGGTCTATTAAGTTTCACCTGACCATAGACTCATTGTCTATGGCATACAATACGTGAATTGAATGGAAAGGGAGAAATAAAAGAATTGGTGCGACGATATTCTGCAAACGTCAATATATATGTGTGCCTTCAAGGTGTATTATTATTTTTCTTTCTGCAAATACGCCGAGTCAGCTGAAGAACCGGGTCGAATTGGTAGACAGGTCGTTGGTATGAGTCTAGAGCATTGACGAAAATTTTGCAACGATTCTCGACACTACATTCCTAAGTTACAGTACTAAGAATTCGCACATTTACAATTTGCAAGTACGTGCCGTGCAATCCTGGTTTCGATTCTGGGATCGAGCAAAATGTTACTGTTTTTTTATTAGGCAATTCGTAGTAGCAGAGTTCGAAATAGGCTTGTTACCCTTATCTTATAAAAAACAAATAATTAGCGCATATAGGTGCAGAATTGCACCCTTCGTTATCCCTAAAAATACGGGTGAGAGGCTAAACCATTACCACACCAAATCCTCAAACCAGCCACGAACGGTGAATTATATTTATACAACGCATACATTATAAAATTTAATGTTCTCTAACCGCGCGATAACGTCGGCTTCCTTATTTAACTCCGCACAATTTATTACTTTATTTATAAGACGCGAAATAGCAAAACTGTTCGGCCAATAAATAAAAATGCAATAAAAATTCTAATGTATGTAAAAACAGAGCGTTTTCACGCCGCGTTTGTCGCGCCAACTGCTACGGTTCTCGCTTCGACGATTTTTATTCCTTGTTATACAATTTTTGACACTTCATTGAAATATTTTGGGTATGTTCGATAAGGAATGGGGAATAAATAGATCGACGCTTGCGATACATTTTTAAGGAATATAGAGTAGGTACTAAGAATAATGAAAAAAGGATGAATTGAAAAGTGAGACGGTTTTATTTAGGTAATTATTCCTGCCGTATTATTTTTTACGATCAATTCGCTTAAATGGATTATTACTGAGGTCTTAAAATATGCAGATATACGTAGATTGACAACTTCAACACTTCTTATCATCAATTCTATTTACGTGATTGCACGACCAGAGTGGAGAAAAAAGATCATATTTTACTGCCTTTATTTTGTGTTTCTAAGGTTACTCTATCAAAAGGTGTCATTTATTCTGTAATTTAATTTTCTTTATATAAAATGATGTAAATGAAAGCTTTGGGGGTATGGCTCAATCCCCTTCCATCTTAACTGTAACTTTAATAAATATTAAGTGAGGTGTGTCGTATAATTGTACTTGTGTCTACAACGAACGATTATTCAAGCCGACACAAGGTGGTTTTATAAAATAAATAAAGTTAATCCTTTAATAGAATACATTCAAAGGAATAAATGAATGCGCCACATTATATAAGCATATCCACTTCTCTTTCATTATTCCATTAAAATTCCGTGGCGTTTTTCCGCGACGTTTTTAATTCCCAATGTGCGCCGCCGACGCGTTATCGCCAACTAGTAACCGCGCGTTGTAAACCGAATTAAAATATGGCCGATGTAAAATGGCGGGCGCAAACCAAAACAGTTTAATTATAAAAGCAACCCGAGAGCGAGCCGAGCGGGCCACACACGTAGCCTCATTAAACTCGATCCAAAACAATAATTATATTCCTCAGGCTTATAATTTCGCGCGCTGCGGCCGCGTTCACAAAAAAATTAAAACATAACCTAGCATTATTAATGTGTCAACAACTCAATTTATGGCGGGAACACGGCGGCGACGCCCTGTGCGCGGGAAAATTTCACCAATCACAGCTCACCTGTTCTCGTTCTAATCCGCCCTTGTGATGTGTTTCTGTCTCCCTCACACCTCACATGGACCACTTTACCAAGGCCTATCGTGTTCTCTTTCTCTACCCCTTTTTGGTCGTGGCAGAACAGTTATAGGGGAGACGGGGAGGTCAAAGTATATTGGTTTTGTATCTATTCATTATGAGTTATTAATTTATGCGCGGTCATAGAGCGTGTCTTTTTTCTCTATGATTGAATGCTTTAAAGTTTAGTTCGCGGATTTGCTCTCTCGTTTGGATTAGCTTTACAGCGATTTTGAGCGCTTTCAGCGATTTATCGCTTTACAGAATGCGTGTGGATAAACGTGATTTTAATATTGTGGGAAAATAATGACTATCTCGCTGTTTATTATATATATTTAATTTTTAAAAAGGTAATGTCTGATTTAACATTTGGACCTTTTATTTAGGTACTGTTTTTTTTTTTTATTATTTTTAATATAACTTTTGTATGATATTTGGCAACTAGCTGCTTCCGACGGCCGACAGTAGCCAATCTCCTATATTAGGTAAGTTTGGTTAACACAGGGAATATTTTTTTCATCGTGTATTCATGGAGATAGTCTAATTCGCGTAAATTGTAGGTAGATGGTTATTACCAATTTATATTTGAATTGTAAACCATGGAGAATACAGGTTCAATTTTTTTTTAATCCATGTCCAATGGTTGCAATAAGAAAAACATAAAAGAAATATTTTTATCAATAAAATATGTTTTTATCCATTTAGTATATTAAAAATATTCGACTGTTTTATATGTATTAAGTAATCATAATTAGCTAATATAGGTACGATCTGCTGGTAGGCACAGGTCTCTTCTAAAATTGAGAGGGTTATGCCTTGACGACCACACTGACCTTAGCCAAGAAATTCTTTTAAACTTTTAGTTATGGAGGTTTCTTTACCAAGTTTTACTTCAGCGTTAAAGCACATGATTCATTGTGAAAGGGAATTTTCAAAGTGCATTTCAGTAATGTCACGTTAACCTATTATTTAAAGGACATTGTTTATACCATAGTATATTCAGATTACTTTTGTTAGTATTTGAAAAGCGTAGTGCAGTTTATTAAACTAATGGCATACAGTTAAGAGAGAAGTTGTGTAGAATGGTCACGATAGTCGTCTATGGTCACTCTGTACTCCATTTGAAGGGCACTTAGCCTTTATTAGGTGCTACGAAGTTCATTTATAAAACAACATTAATGATAATAATATATTTTGTTATGTAAAGCTATAAATATTGTTTTATGCGCATAACTACTACGGTCTCGAGGTGTAGGCGTGTAATAGTGGATCTCGACTGTTGTAGGTTCAAATTCCGGGCATACACTTTATAATGCACTTAAATGGTGAAGGAAAACATCTTTCTGTTACGGACTGTATACCTAAAAATTCCAGGATTTTCTTAGGAGTGTAGTCCACCAATCCGGACTAGGCCAGCGTGGTGAACTATGACGTAAGTGTTTTAAATTGTAGAGGACGCCCGTGCCCAGCAGTGGTTACGTATAAGGCTTGAGGATGATGACGAAATTCACGCAATTCATTTTTGATCAGTTGAAGTGTGGCAGAAACTAGGAAATCCAAAACAAAATTGTAATATATGTGGGTAATTATTTGCTCCTGTCCAAAAAAAACCGTCCTCTCTTGTTTCATAAGCTAGCGTCTAATATGAGCAGAATAGAGCCTGTTGCAAAGACATTTATTTCAAAGGTATAGATAGAATACGACATAACGCGAATAAGAAAATAAAATTAGCTGTCATCTCTCTAATCCGACGGCCGTTGGAAAAGAGATAATTTACCGGAGAAGTTACAAAACTAATTTATTTATTTTTATTATTAACGAACGTATGAGGGTTACTCAAGACCGGGATGGTTGGCGCTTTCTTGGGGAGGCCTACGTTCAGCAGTGGACGGCGATAGGCTGGGTATATTTAGTTTCATAGTTTCATAGAAACAATATACAGGCGGATTTAATGCCCGCTGAATTCTTTAGCAGTGGTCATTAGGGCAGTGGAAAGATAAAATGGTTGGTTGGTTGTAGTAATCCCTACTAATATTATAAACCTACCTTTTATTGCGAAAAAAAGGGTTGAAAAGGTTGAAAGTTTGTATGGGATTTCTTAATTTTAAAAGATAAAACAATGAAACTTTACATTTAAGCAGTTGATAAGAAATAATTAAACATTTGTCCTAGCGTTTTTGAAATTTCGACCGGCGAGGGGGTGAAATAACGGTTGAAACTTTTTATGGGAGTTCGTCATTTATAAATAGGACTCTGAGAAGCAAAATAGACTATAACTTATTTTCTTTCTGAAATAAGCTGAAGCTAGTAAAAAATATATAATGTAAAGTGCAAGAGAAGGTATAGTTATAGCAGTGCAGCATAAAAGGCTTTTAACATGGCCTTACTTGACATGAAATAGACTCTAGAATCTGTGGCGTTTCAGGAAAATTTAAACGAAAATCTCTATAACACTTTGCCAGGCTCAAATTAAAAATATTAACTTCTGTCCTCAAAACTAAACAGAAATCCTTTAAAAATCATTAATGACTTCAGTGATTCTATCGTTAATTGGCGTTTATAAAGTATACAAAATATACTTAAAACTATAATTGTCATTAAATTCCACAAGACGAAAATTGTGTTATCACGGCGGTTGATGTGGGCGATTATCCGTTAATGTAAGTTTTGGAGCCATTTGTATTTAATTTATGTTAATAACACAAGATTATATTGTATTTAAACAAATTCATTTGAATAAATTCGTTTCGACGTGGCTGCACTAATTGCTATAGGTAATTAACGGCTAGAGTTATTTCGTCATGCATAATAATTATATTAGTGAGTCTTAAAAAAGCAGTGATGGCCTTGAGGTTTGGGCGCACGGTCGAGAATCTCGACGGTCGCGAGTTCGAACCCCAGGCACACACCTCTGACTTTTCGAAGTTATGTGTGTATTCACATTGAATTATCACTTGCTTTAACTGTGAAGGAAAACATCGTGATAAAACCCGCACACATAAGAGTTCTTAGAAATTTCTTAGGTGTGTAGTCCGCCAACCCGCACTAGGCCAGCGTGGTGGACTATGGCCTAAACCCTCTCAATGGTAGAGGAGACCCGTGCTCAGCAGTGGGCGTTATGGGTTGATGAAGAAGAAGAGTCTTAAAAAATCTACGTATGTTTTTACGCCTGTGTTCTCAAAGAAGTAGGTGTCTTTCTATACATGTATTTGCAAACTGTTTTAAGGCCTTCAATAATTATGATGTTTCAGAAATACCTACAGACCATAGTCTGTATACCTCATAATATGCTATAACTATAAACAGGACTTTTGACTCATAAAAACATTATTAAAGAAATAAAATACGCAGATTCATTGAAAATAAAACATATTCGCTAATGTAATTTACGCTAATTATAATTCCTTAATTTTGTTTTTCTTTCTTCTTTTATATGGACATGCATTGACGCGTTATAGGTAAGCGCTACCTATATTTTTAATTACATAAGAAATAATCATTTCATTTTACCCACGAAATATCGGCGCGCCATTTCTCGATAACATTTTTGGATTTATTCTGTTGGGATTGCTATTTCTATTTTCTTCTCTTATACTAAAAGACAGTGCTTTTTAGATGAAGTCATCATCATCATTGTCAGCCCGTGTATGTCCCACAACTGGGCATGTGCCTCCTCTACCAATGAGAGCGTTTAGAATGAGCGTCATATGATAAGCCAAGAAATAGACTAACAAGAACGGAGAATTAAAAAATGAGTATTATCTGAGTCTCGCGGTCGCGTAATGGAGCGTGCATTACTTGGAGCAAGTTATTTATATTAAGCTGTGGATATCGCTTGACTGGCAATTAGCGATTTGCGTTGAAAGTAGCGGTTTGGTTCTACTCACAATATTTATAAATATTTTTATGGATACATTTGACCATTTTTTCCAAATTGCTTGGAGAATTTAGAACATATTAGCTTAGAACCGAACTACCGTTGTAATACGTACATTATGTCAATTCTTTGAAGGCTTGCTGCAGAAGTAAGAATATAAATCACAATTGGAGAAGGCATCACATTATTTTAGCATAAAAAAAAATGATTTTCATTTTTTTGAAAATGCCATTGGCGTAGTTCGTTAATTCGTGACTTTGAAATGAGATTCCTTTGGTTCAAAACCCGCCTCGAAACAAGGTCCGAACAGTTAGTCCACAACAACAACAATTAGTCCGAATATTTTTTATGATATCGATATAAATAAAATGAGTAAGGAGAAATGTTCTTCTCACAAAATTATGAAAATACGAAAACAGAAAACCAGACACGAGAGTTAGTAGCGTTTCAGTAAAAGACTCCTGAAAAACGCTTTTTTGATACACTTTAATAAGAAGCAGACGCTTACTGGAATAGCTCAATATCTCAGTAAGACTGTTTATATGGCTTTCTTAAGTTTTTCACAACGCGGCTGCAGATATCTGTGGCAATAAATGACGGGCAATTTATCTGTGAGCTTCTATTGTACACAAACATACGTAGCACATAACACAGAACCGGCGAACTTATATCTCTAATAAAATCTTTTTAACTTTCAACGCTGTGCAGCCATATCCTTACCATAAACAACGTGTGCCGCAGAGTTACGATGCGATTAATACATTTATAATACATCTATCCCTCTTTAACATATAGCTGCGTCTCTCTCACGATCATTTTGAAAATGGAACGCGGCGTGAGCGCACGGAATTAGTCCCGCTTTTTCATCTCCCACCGCGCCCAATTTGAATTTGGAACCTTTTTATTTTTTTATACAAGGACCTCCGTCGGCCATGTTGGATATTTTTTTTAATTACCCATGGCGGTGTGTTTATGGTTTTATTTTTTTTTAATTTATAGTTTTTCGGTAGAGTGTCGTTTCGTAAATTGCCAAGTTTAATTTTGTGATGTTAGATTAGATTGTGGCATTGATGAGTTCTTTTAGGTTTTCCTTATTGTCTCTGTAAACAGGGTAATCTGTTATTTATGGAGAAGCACAGTTCTGATTGTGATAAACATTTTAACGCAGGTAGAAGAAAAATTATTTTACATTCAATCGTAGAGCGTTTTTTATGGAGCTATGAAAATTGACTACCTTTAAAGAATATGTTGATTTATATTTCCACTAGCTATCAACGCCCTTTCTAGCTATTTTTTTAGAGTTATGGAAATTTGAAAATATGTGAATATCCCCTCTTCCACATACTAAACTTTGAATGTTAACTCCCGTATAATTTAACAAATCCAGATTCGACCCTTGTCTTCAAACAGACAATAAAAACACAGGACCGATTCCCAGGTCGAAACATCTAACAACCGGCCAAATTAAGTTTTTAGCTGGAGTCACGTCCCGAACAAAATGGCCGCCGACGCAACGGTTTTTTGTATCTCCCGTGGTAATTACACGGGGAGGCGGGATCCTGATATATAGTAATTTGAGAAACAATGAGGAGGTCCAAAACGGCTCGAGTTAGCTCGGCAGCTGCACGAATAATACGCGTTTTGGAAATTATCCATCTCCCAACATTTGTATCTCGTTTGACAGTCCGCTGGATTACTATCCTTATTAATTTCAAATACGATGTCTGAGAGATGTTGATTTTTGCCAGTCATTTACTAAATACGGTATGCGTATAAATGATTTTATTTGTTCTTAAATGATCATGGGTTTAACCCCAGGCATACTCCTTCAACTTTTCAACAGCCTTTAAATTTCCTCATTCCTGAAACTTTAACTTTGAATGTAGCATAAGAGCATAGTTAAGCAAGACGATTGTTATCTAAGCAATATCAAAAGGCAAGTTTGTCCATAATACGTAAATTACAAAGAAATGTTAGATTTCTCACCTATGCCGAAAACTAATTGTTTAATCATGTTATTTTTAATGACTACAATGACAGGAGTGACAAATCGATAACTTATCTTTTAATTAAGTTTCACTTATACGAGCGCGTGGCGCAGTTGGCTAGACACCAGCTTGTGAAACGAGAAGCCATAGATTCGATCCCCGCACCGAGACAAATGCTTGTGTAATTTGTTATAGTAGGTACTTATTTATTTTATTTAAATCGAAAGTACAAAAGAATCGAAATTTTTGTGCAATACATTGTCAGTAATTATCATCACCAACACACTTTCTTTAGGTTCAGTCTTGGATATAGGCCTTTACTATAGCACGCAACTGGGCTCGATCTTTGGTCATTTTTTAAATTTTAGTAAAGCACTATAATATGATCATTTGCGCAGGTTTAGGTGCGGCGAGCCACGGCCGAGAATCTCGGCGGTCGTGGGTTAAAACCAAAATAAATTATCAGTTGCTTTAACGGCGAAAACATTGTGAGGAATCCTGCCCATCCAAAAACTCTTAAGAATTTCCCAGGTGTGTAGTCCGCCAACCCGCATTAGGCCAGCGTAGTGGTCTTTAGCCTAAAGTCTGTTAAACTGTAGAGGAGGCCCGTCCCTATCAATGTGAGACCTATGGGCTGATGATGATAAAGATATAGACACCCCCGTCTGTATAACTACGCAGTCGGATACCACGACTGAATACAGGCCTCACCTTTGACACGTTACTGTGCTCGATATTCAGCCATTTTTATTTTTCACTAAATCACAATCATTTTTGCAAGCCGATTTATCATTTACCTGTATAGCTGAATCTGAATACTGAGTCATAAGGCGTGGTAAAGCTTTGCAATGTCATTGATACAGGCAGATTGAAAGCGGTGTTGTGGGTAGCACATAACCAAATACATCCGATATCATTAGACTAACTCCAAAGCCGACAAAAGTAGATTAAGAAAAATGTTCGCCGGCTTGTAAAATATGATAGTGGTATTTTAGGGGTTGGATCTTGTTGTGACCACGCGGTATGGCTTTTAGAGGCATTACTAAGTGATTTTTGTGTAATATACGCAATCAGGTGATATATTTTTTCATTTCTTTTACCTTTGATCACGCCTAATTAATGAGGTTTTTAATAACATAAATGAAAAAAGAGGATAAGTTGCCGGGACTTGGTTTTTGAAATAGTTTTTAGTTTAGGGACTCCTGTATAGATCTCAGCGTGATTTTATCTGTGTATCTGTATGCAATGTAAAGTAAAATATATTTTATACTAGGATGCATAGAATTTAGTTGAAATGTTCTTATAAACACAAGTATCATTTTATTGAACAGTTCCGTGATATTTCTATAGTAATTTAACACTTTCCTGTGGTAAAAACATATAATACGGTATTCTAGGAACAAACTATCGTGTTCCCAAAATCTCTAGTTATTTCTGTGCAGCTGAAAAAAAAATCGCAGGATAGTTAAACTCCTTTTCCTTAATACTTTAATCTCTGTGAAGATTGATTAATATGGTCTTAGTGCTGGAAATAGTCTTATGAAAGAATAGTCGTAATATACTTAAAGATAAGTAATATTAAAATTACTTAGATACGTTGTAACAAGAGAAGACATTCTGCTAGAATATTTCACGACTTATTAACATTAAACGTCTGTGTTTCTGAAGAAGTAAGACATTACAAAAACGATTCTACAGTTTAAGCGATCATCGTTTTTCATTTGTCCTATCGTCGACTGAAACCGAAGTGCTCCTACATGGGAGAGGCCAGGTGCGTTGACAATAGGCCCGTAATGTGCCCGCCCCTGCAAGCATCGCCTCTAAACACAGCCGCTTGTAAACAACGCACATATATACACTTTATATAAGCATTTGTGCCGGGGGCGAATCTATTTCATTAGTACAAATAATAGGACACAGGCGATACTGTCGTTTCACGCGATTTACAACGAAGTAAATCAAAGATGGGGCCGTTTGAGAAACAAAAAGTGACGTTTTAATTATAATTATAATGGGATGTAGTAAAGGTGGCCATGCAGAGATATAAACATTTAATAAATACATTCAGTCACATGCGTAGTTCTGACACTTGGATACAAGTCCTGTGTCGTGGATTTTAGAAACTATAGGAGACTTTTCGGTTCCACAAACACCCAGACCCGAAACAAAATTTTCATCATGGACTATGAGTGAGTAAAAAAAAAACATAACAAAAACCGCTTTAGAAATTCGTATTCCAAAACAAAATAATATGCACTAAAAATAAGAAAAATAATGGAATATTCTTCTATAACTCAATAATCAACTTACTGTTTCTCTTCATCAATATGTAGGTATGATCTTTGTTATTACCACGCACTGACAATAAAATAATGTAGTTAAAATAATAGATTTCTTTTGAGTCGATGTACTAATGCTTACATACGTGACGATTTCTCGTAGTTTCTGGTACCTATTTTATTTTAAATCTAATTAATTTGGGGAGACCTATGTCTATTAGTAGACGTATAGTCTTTCGGCCGATGATGATGATAAAGCAGCAAGCAATGATAAAGCATTTAGTTAAGTACTAATAATATTTAAAGGTTAAAATAAAAAAAATACCATTTTTTTCTGAAGGATGTTATATCAAAACATTCTTGTATTTATCAGAATTTGACGTAATTCTAATTCGTTGATATTTTATCAAAACATTCTTGCATTTATACAAAATATGAAGTATTACTACCGGATATCAATATGTATAATATTGTATTGAATTCTAAGTACATACGATCATGCATGCATCCGGGAAGAGTAGGCAGGGCCGCTATTTACCACTAGTATTACACCCGCACTAGGCCAGCGTGGTGGACCAAGGCCTAAACCATCTCAAAGGTAGTGAAGTTCTGTGCCTGGACGTACATGGGCTGATGACACAAACCTCCTAAAGTAAACCTACTGACCTCACAATGATTTCCCGAACGGATAAGCGGCAGTGCATAACTGCACCCACGTTTCACCAATTTTTTTACGTCGAACGTAATAGAAGGCGAGCTTGCTGCTGTTTTTACAATAGGAGATACTTAAGTTCTTTTTTCCTTTATTTAGAGAAAAAAAAATAATCTGATAGCCACAGTTAAAATAGACTTTTACAAACTGTTTTGAATTCAATTTTGAACTATTTAATAATTGACAAGTTAGATGTTGTGTCGAAGATTTTTTTATGATTTTAATTCGCTACATTATTCTATCAACAGTTTTCAGTAACAACTAACCAAGAGATCGTCGATATAACTAAATTATAGTTAGTTTAGTAAACATTTAATTTGATAACTTAAGACGTGCAATAAGATCCATTACTTATAGGTAATAACCCGAGCATAATAGGTCTGCATAATTTAGCCATTTTTAATTAATTTTAAATAAAAAGCATAAAATGGCCTTTCAAGGATCAATTTTTCTTTTCTGTAAATAAGTTTGATGGTTTTTTTGTTAGAATTAAATTTTTTTATATGGTAATAAAAAAAATGACCCAAAGAAACTTGTATTGTCAACGCAAGTATTAATTTAATCATTGATCGAAAGATGTGGCGCCATCTTGTATTGTTCGCCCAAAACTAAAAACATCGGAATGTATATATTTTTTTAATTCGTAGTGTTTAGCTATTTATGAATAAATGTAATGTTTGTGTGATTCACAAACATTTATTTCGAGTCAGTGTGTTTGTGAGTCAGAAAAGTCTCTCGTAGTTTTTCATAGCCACTACAGAAAATTTGTATCTTTGTGTAGTATCTTGAGTCAGGTCTAGTATGTGGACCGTTGTCTTTTCATATAATAATGCTAGACGAAAAACAGATCCCCTTCCCATAATAAAAACATAACTAACTATAGTTATAAGAAGTCATAAGTACTGTTTACAGGGTGTCCATCCTACATAATAGCATACTTATTTTTTCATTTTTATTTTTGTCGTGATTTTCTTTAACACCAGAGGTTTTGTAATAACCTTATCCATTACCTGCCTTAGTTTCCGATCATCATGAATACACCCTGTATAGTGTACTATTTGACTGCAACATCGATAACAATGTATTCCCACCGCGAAATGACACGGTTATTCCGCAACCCATAATTACCGCCAAGTGTTGTTTACCGAGGACGAACTGACGGTAACCATCGCAAGTAAACGCTCCAGTTATGTGCGAGACGTATCATTTCGTACCACTTACCTGCCATGAGAATCGAGTGCGGACACTCGCTTATGTTTGTAGGACATGTTTCATACGTTTTAAAAGGATATTTTTTGTTATTGAAGTTACGTAAACATAAACTACGCATTAATTAAAAACATATATTTATTTAAGAATGGTTTAAAAAGTAACGTTAAATAAAGCATAAAATCTTGTGTTATTCAGAGTAGCCTGAAGAAGTTGTGACGGAAAATGCTCAGTTTTCTATTTGGATTCTACTCGCTCCAGTAAAACACTGCTCTTGCACAAAAACGCGCGTTTCATTTCTTTCAAGACGTCGATATTGATAAGTTTTTTATAATCGCAGTACAAAAAATTACATTTTAAAAGAAGCAAACCGCGCGCGTTGGTGCGCTAAAAAATAATACCTACCATTGTGAAAGACAATCTAGAACATTCATTAAAGAAATCCATTATTTTTGCATGAAATTGAAGCATTTACTTGCCATAGTTAGAATAATCCGATTTAAATCTAATGTCCTAAATCGATTACGATGAAATTATTTAGGATAACTTGTTGCCAATATGATTGTACTATCATTATGCCTCTTATAGAAAGAAACCCTCGGCCTTATTGACAAAACATTGTGACCGTCGATTTTGACAACCTTTCCATGAAGCGAACTTTTAACCAGTATAATTATTCGTTATGGTCAAGAATACATTGTAATCACTCGGAACCAGATCAGGTAGATAAGATGGATGTATTAGAATCAATATAAATTTAATAAATTTAACTTCCATGATCGTGTGAATTTCTGCAGAATGTCTCACCATTTATCGTCTCTGTTAGCGACTTCGATTATAGGAAGACATTTGGCACGACGTTTGATTGGGACTAAAATTCCGTAATAATATTATCTATGATAGATACTGTTGACGTTTCAGTGCTAAGTGGTCACCGCACTAACGGTACAAGGGGGATGGTGCTGTTTCATTATTTAGTACCCTCACGGCATTGTCGCGAACCAAATATAGCTAACAAAGAAACAATGCGATTAAGCTATGGATATGAATGTGTTTCGCGAACATAATGGGAGCGACGTTCCATCGTGCCACGTCCAATCTAGGAGGATGGCTTTTCATTTTTTTATACATGCCAAGCCTTATAGGGGTTGGCCACTGTCTTTTAAAGTTAGAAGTTCTCTGCTGTTGCCGGAGTAACGCTAATGTTATTAATTGTGGTCATAATGAATTATAATCTATACTAATATTATAAAGCTGAAGAGTTTGTTTGTTTGTTTGTTTGTTTGTTTGTTTGTTTGTTTGTTTGTTTGAACGCTAGGATCTCAGGAACTACTGGTCCGATTTGAAAAATTCTTTCACTGTTAGATAGCACATTTATCGAGGAAGGTTATAGGCTATATATCATCACGCTACGACCAATAGGAGCGGAGCAGCAATAAAAAATGTTTCAAAATCGGGGACTTTTTTCCTTTTTGTGAGCTTACGCTGCGTACGCTGCAGAAACGGTTAAAGTTTCGCTAAAATAATGTATGACAGAATTGTTCCCCTTTAAAAATTCTAAAAAAAAGTCCGCGACAGCATATATCTATCTTTTAAGGTTGGCTCACTATAACGTTTTTTATTCTAACCAAATTTATTTTAAATAAAGCATTATTTGTGAAGGTGTTTTTACAAACATGATATTAATCCTTATCCAAATAAATACGTTATTCATTACAAGTATTTAATACAAAATAAATTTGTCCTTTACATCATTTGATTTCAATGAGTATCTTAGAAGATATCGCAGTTGCAAAATAATGATCAAGCGCGCAATAATGATACTCAAGGCGTCGACCGGCGCGTTACGGTTTCACGTTGAAACAATTTGACCGATTGTATGATTTTTGTATATTTAAGTAAATGGGGCTCTGCGGCGTAAAATACTACAACTTATTTTCTTTCTGAACCCAACCCTGTAGTCCACGCAGACGGAGTTGCGCGCAAAAGCTAGTCATCTATAAAACGGTGACGGAAAACATCGTGAGTAAACCTGTAGATTTAAAAGTTTTTAGGAATTTCTTAGATAATTCCAGTCTGTTAGTCTGAAGTGAGCGCGTTAGCTCTCCAGCGAAACAAATTTTAGTTTTACGCTACGAAAATATTTATATGAGATTTGAATCTATACTAATATTATAAAGCTGAAGAGTTTGTTTGTTTGTTTGTTTGTTTGTTTGAACGCTAGGATCTCAGGAACTACTGGTCCGATTTGAAAAATTCTTTCACTGTTAGATAGCACATTTATCGAGGAAGGCTATAGGCTATATAACATCACGCCACGACGAATAGGAGCGGAGCAGCAATAAAGAATGTTTCAAAATCGGGGAATTTTTTTTCTTTTTGTGAGCTTCCGCTGCGTGCGCTGCGGAAACGGTTAAAGTTTCGCTAAAATAATGTATGAGAGAAATGTTCCTCTTTAAAAGTTCTAAAAAAAAGTCCGCGACAGCATATATCTATTCTTTAAGGTTGGCTCACTATAACGTTTTTTATCCTAACCAAATTTATTTTAAAATAAAGTTTTATTTGTGAAGGTATTTTTATAAATATGATATTAATCTTTATCCAAATAAATACGTTATTCATTACAAGTATTTAATTTTAAATAAAATTGCCCTTTACATCTTTTGATTTCACCGAGTATCTTAGAAGATATTGCAGTTTTAAAATATTGATCAAGCGCGCAATAACGATGCACAAGGCACCGATCGACGCGTTACGGTTTCACGTTTGAACAATTAGACTGAATTGTATGATTTTTGGTATGGACATAAATAGAACTCTGCGAAGTAAAATAGACTACAACTTATTTTCCTTCTGAACTCAGCCCTGTAGTCTACGCGGACGGAGTCGCGAGCAAAAGCTAGTGTAAATATAAAAAAGTCTTGTACATTTCTGATTCAAACGTAAGACTGATGAGTTTTTTTATTTTCTATTGTCGGAATATGATACATCCAAAATAAGCAATATAAACCACCGAACATTGTACCAAAAACCATTTCATGATTTGAAGGAAATACCTTCTTTAAGAAACGAATATGTTACACTGTTTATTGAGTAAAGTAGCATTTACAAGAGTAAGTAATGAGAGATTTAGCTGCCAACTGCCCTGCACTATCCACAATACATTTTATGCAAACTGTGATGATAGTAAATTAATTGCTGAGTGGGTACAGCCCGGCGAGGCGTATCTGCAGAAAGCTATTGTGTCATCGTACGCACACAACCACCGTGTTTGATTGCGCCTGCGCAGCTACTGTTAAGGCACAGGCTTTGCTTTATGCATTTGCTTAGGTAGGCTATTACGCATTTTTTTGTTTACTGTTTATATTCAAATTATGATTGGGATTTATTTTTTATTAATTGTTTTAAAGATTTTATCACTAGAAAAACTGAAAGTCAGAAAAAATTTAATCAAATTAATCAAACTGATATGAATTTTCTCAGTATGTTATTGTAATTTAAGCTAGAATTTAAACGAGCTGCAATTTTGTCTTGTCTTGGTGTGCAGGTTTCCTCACGACAGTTTCCTTCATCGTCTGAGCCCGTTATTAGATACCTGGATTTTGAACCTGCGACCGCTAAGATTTTAGGCCTCTTTCCTGAACAACGATCATCTATATTTCTCTACTCTTATAAAATAATAATAAATAAATAAATACACCCAACAGTCACATACATAGTTCTGACCCCACACTAAGATACGAGTCTTGTGTCGTGGATATCAGAAACTACGAGAGACTTCGGTCTCACAAACACCCAGACTCGAAACAAATATTTGTGGATCACACAAACATTTGTCTCGGTGCGGGAATCGAACCCGCGGCCTCTCGTTTCGCAAGCTGGTGTCTAGCCAACTGCGCCACGGGGCTGTTATCTATACTAATATTATAAAGAGGTAAGGTTTGTGAGTTTGTATGTTTGTATGTTTGTAAGTTTGTATGTTTGTATGTTTGTATGTTTGTGACGTTGTAGAAAGTAAACTCGCGATCTACTGAACCGATTTTGAAAATTCTTTTACCAATAGAAAGCTACGTTCTTTGTGAGTGTCATAGGCTATATATCAGTCCGAAAAATGATAAGACTTTACGTTTGTAGCAGGATTTGCTAAGTAAGTCGGAGAAAAAACGGGCGAACGTAACCGTTTTTTGCAAACGCTGCCTTACCCATGGGAGATATATAGTTGAGTCCTAAAGAAAAGTTGTAGAGCTTGATAATATCTACAAAAAAGTCAGCGGTAGCATATGTCTAACTTTTAGGGTTGGTTCACTATAACCTCTTTTATGCTAACTAAATTTGTTATAAAATAAAGCATTGTTTGTGGAGGTATTTTTAATAACGATTATATTAATCCTTATCCAAATAAATGCGTTATTCAGTATAAGTATTTAATTTAAAAGAAATTTGCCCTTTACATCATTTGATTTCGATGAGTACCTTAGAAGATATCGCAGTTTCAAAATAATTATCAAGCGCGCAATAATTCTGTACAAGGCGCCGACCGGCGCGTTACGGTTTCACGTTTAAATAATTTTACCAATTTGTATGATTTTTGTTATGGGCATAAATAGGACTTTAAGGAGTAAAATAGACTATAACTTATTTTCTTTCTGAACTCAACCCTGTAGTCTACGCGGACGAAGTCGCGGGCAACAGCTAGTAATATATATACTCAGTCTATCCACTGCTGAACGTAGGCCTCCCCAAGTAAGCGCCAAACATCCCGGTTAATTAACTTTTATTAATCGTAGTTTCTACGCTGCAACGTTAGTGCGTGGCCTTAATAGTGTAGTGAATACATAAAAGCTTGTTGGCTCAACTTGGGACCACACACGACGCTCCAGAAATACACCTTCCGGCGCTCGCTGCACTTGCTACTGAGATATCTTCACGCACACGCGGGGTAGGCACGCTTTACACGCTTTGGTGTACTAATAAAAGATTGTGCGATTGAAATGGTGAAAAGAGTTTTTATGGAATTTGGTATGCGATAATATGATTGTTTGTATTTATGTATAGGTCATTAATTCGCAAGAAATTTACTTTTTTTTAGAAATGTTTAGAAAAACTCTATCTCATAATAGCGTAACTTAAAGTCCCCGTCTATTTCTAAATCGGCTTAGACACCTATATATATATTTTTTATAGTTGATAATTTTACTAATAAGCCAGCTTTATTCGCCTGGACAATTGGATGAATCATATGTAGGAAAAAAGGTGATGAATATGAAAGGCCAAAGAGATGGATGGAGTGCGTGACTGAAGATAAGAAAAAGAAAGGGGTGAATGAAGACATGACGGCTGACAGGGATGTGTGGAAGGAGAAAACACACTGCGCCGACCCCAAGGAATAAGTTGGGACCAGGGCAGGGGGATGATGAATGGTGATGGTATTCGCCTGGACAATTGTAGAACTTGCTGCAGTGATCAACGTAAATATAGACTTCTGTGTTAAATTGCGAATGCGTGTAATTAATAACCGTAACGTTAATAAATAAATTTGGACGAGCATTGATCCTTGGCGAGGGATAGAAGAAGTCCTTTGTCTTAAGTCGCTACAGGTACGTTTAATGCAGGCTTGTTTAATCCCCAGCCTGATTATGGAACGCAAACTTGCTTTAGTTATACGCGTGACCTCGAAGTTTAGGCGCGCGGTCGAGAATCTCGGCGGTCGCGGGTTCGAACCCCAGGCACTCACCTCTGACTTTTCGAAGTTATGTGTGTATTCAAATTGACTTATCACTTGCTTTAACGGTGAAGAAAAACATCGTGATGAAACCTGCACACCTAAAAAGTTCTTAGGAATTTCTTAGGTGTGTAGCTTGCCAACCCGCACTAGGCCAGCGTGGCGGACTATGGCCTAAACCCTCTCAATGGTAGAGGAGACCCGTGCTCAGCAGTATATGGGTTGATGAAGAAGATACGCCGACAGTGCAGCCGTTTACTCATCAAACCAAACTCAAAATAGGGCTCTACATGAATTTCCTTTAGAACAGTGGGCTTAAAAACTTCAGTCGATCCGGACAAGTTGTTTTGCGGTCTTAATTGACTGCGGCATGCTCTAGTTGTCTAGTTCTGGGACTTTTAGCGTACGTCGACATTATGTGTCCATTGTCAGTTGATATATGTCTATCGCAGCTCTGTGTTTGGCTATTAGGTGCCCCATACACCTACATATACCTATATTGCATAATATTGAAACATTGCGCAGTGATTGAACAAAAGCTATTGAAGGAGCTTAATTTTTATTGTGCAATATTTTTTTATTGCGCTGTGTAGGCTTAATATTGCGCAATATATTTCTTTTTTTTTTCTTTTCAACAAAATCACCAGCGTGGCAGCAGCCAAAACTTCGTCGTCAGACATGTTCCTCGCACGAAAATATTGATCAGACTGGTTAGTCAATTTTATTGACAGAATTTATTGAACGTCTGGAATTAAAGGGGGTGTTCAATATTATTGAACAATAAAAAGATTGTGCAATATTATTGTAGGTGTATGGGGCACCTTACTGTAAAACTCGTAAGTCTTGTAGATATTGTCACTTTGCAGCACCATCAAGACCCTTTAGTTTTTGGACTTCAAGAAATAATTGGTATAAATGATTTTGAGGTATTTCGTTAATCAACTTGTGAAACTCATTTTGACGCTGTATCGATTACAATGTATCTGTAGAATCATATAATATTTGGTGTAGCTTTTTTAATCAAATTACAAAAATATGGATTCGCCACCAGTGACATTATCAAAATACCCACCATCCTCAGTATCGGCTCATGTTAATTAAATTGCTAAAACAACATAACAAACAAACAAAAACTCCAAATTCAAAAATGTAGATATCAACAAAAGCAAACAACAAATTGTAGTGTAGTGTAACAACAGAGCGTACACCCCCCCCGCGTCCCGACCGCCCCCCCGCGACACCTCACCGCGACAGCCACTTTGACAGCTCGTAAAGGCGGACATTGACGACCCAACGAGTCGCCGCGCTTGTTAGCTGACTATTAATGTTGGGGAAATATTTTAAATTTGTAGCTGTATAAGTGGCTCATTGAGGTGTTTATGACTGTTTATGGGCAAAACAACGATTGCATGTGCTATGAATAGGTTTAAAAAACTTGGGACATAGTTATGGCATTCGTTTCTGTTTTTAAATACTCGGAATAACTTTTATGGAAATTACACGCCTATTTGGTATCATTATACTCAGCTTATCGCCGTCCACTGCTGAACGTAGGCCTCCCCAAGAAAGCGCCAACCATCCCGGTCTTCTGCAGCCCTCATCATGGTATCATTATCACCAGCCTATTTCACTTCTACTGCTGGACTTAGACATCTTCTATGGCACTATATTATTGGGTATATTAGAATCGTACATGTCTCAACTGTAAAATTATAAAATCAATTTGCGATTTCACGTCATATTTCTCAAGGCAGTGGTACGGAGTTACCGGTACATCACCAAGTCGATCTTCTGAATGACTCTACCTTTTATGAGGGAGCTTAGATACTATTTCATCAGCATTAAGTCTTTGAATCCACTACTAGGTACGTGTTGCTAGTGTAGGGTACTTCCTTAGAAGCCAAAAGCATGATACGTTAATTCTGTAATGTCTATTTTATAATACAGTTATATTTTTTGTAGGGTCAGGATCTTCTCTTACTTTTGACTGAAAATTCAGTTTATAAACGAAATTGTTATGGTATCCTATGGACAAGGGTGAAAATCACAGCACTAAATTGTTGCCTAACATGTTCAGGTAGGAACAGTGATGTTTATATGTGAGTCGGAGTGACAGGTCACGTCGTCTCGTTAGCAAGGGCGAGATCGGCGCTCTTTTGTTTTTAGCACCATTGTCTGCCGCGGCGCCCATCCCTACCACTCGCGGTGATGCGGCGCGTTTAGATACCTCAGGTTTATGCTAGCCTGGTACTATCGTAGTATTTTGACAAAATTAGAAACTTTATTGGGACCCTAATATTAAATGATTCTGTACTCTTTATTGATGTTAAAAATAACAGATATTAAAAAAAAACTTTGTATGTTTTTGTTTTGGACATTGTCCGCCGCGGCGCCCACCTACACCAATCGTAGTAATGCAGCGCCTCGGCTTTCTGCTATCCTGGTACTTATGGAGTACTACCCACGTTAGAAATTTTGAAAATATTAACAATTTATTAGATAAACTTATTGTACTGTAGTAGTTAGTAGTACTCTATTGATGTTGAAAATATCGGATATAAAAAAATCTTCATATGTTCGTTGTTAAGGATAGAAGACTCTAGGACCTAATAATTCTCCTTGATGTGTTTTTGGCTTGTTCGTTCTTACCTCGACAGGAAAATTTTAGCACCATTGTCTGCCGCGGCGCCCAGCTTACACCACTCGCAGTAACGCAGCGCGGTTAGACACCTCGGGCTTATGCCATCCTGGTACTTATGGAGTATTAGCCACATTAGAAATATTAAAGACAAAATTAGAAAGAAACTTCATACTTCATTGGAACGTAGTATTAGATGACTCAGTACTCTTTGTTATTGGTAAAAATAAAAGATAGGTACTAAAAATATCTTTGTGCCTTTTGTTGCCAATATTGCCTACAGTGCATTTCGATGCCTCGGATTTCTGTCAATCTGGTAACGTATTCGTTCTTTCTGTCCAAAGGAGGCAGTTGTTGAAATATACCGTGCTTCTAGAATTCTTCTTTTGAAGATATTTATTCCTGTCCAGTAATCTGCATCGGTTAAAATAATATAAGAATGTGCATTTGAATAAAAAAGTAGTACAATTAAAAGTGGCAATATTTTAAAATTGACAAAGTAAAGGAGCTTTTGAAAGGCCATTTGAATTAAGAGTATTTTGATTTTGACTTTCAATATATGACGACCAAAATATTGTGGAAAGACTACTTTAGAATTTCATAGCGTGAGATAAAATCTGCAAGAAAAAAGGGTGACTGAAGACATGACGGTTAATAAGGATGTGTGGAAGGATAAAACATATAACGCAGACCCCAAATAGAATTGGGAAGAGGGCAAGATAATGATGACACTTTAATTTAAAATTCACACATCCTCCATACCTATTATGCATCTCTATATCATCTGATGAAAACCTAACAATATCTAATATCATATCCAAATTACTTCCTCTCTGCAGCATTCACGAAGCTGTATTCTGTTTACCAATATACAGCTAGCGCCATCTCTTATCACTCTTTGGGAACTACAGTTGAATACACCGCGGCAATGAGAAGTGCTTGACAGGACAATATCTAATTAACATAGGTGCAAGTGTCACAGTGTTACGTGTTTTGATGTCACCGACGCCCAGCCTCACAGATAAGGTCAAGAGCTACCTCATTTGAGGCGCCGAAAATTTCATATGACCCCGTCGGTATCTTTTGACGTAGAAACCATTGTTTGTGGTTTTATTACAAAAAAGTTTTTAGGAATACTTAGTAAAATAAGTATAAATGTTAGTGTAGTTAACCGTTCCTATTCTACGGATAAAGGAGTTTGAGGAATAAAGGTGTTAAGTAGTCTCTGAGTAGATATGTAATAACAAGGCAATAAAATAATGGGGGACATATTTTAGTTGAATTTTAAATTCTTTCAGTAGTTTCAGATATTTCTTCTGCCTTTATAACATCATTGTAGAATAAACGAATATAAAAGCCCTTTTCATTTTTTAACATTATTTTTAAAAACAACAAAATGAGGGTAAGAAAATAAAAATTTTCAAGAATAATAATCCCATAGTAAAATACAAGTTTTATTTCTATCTTATCTAAGAAAAATCTTGTCTCGATCAAAAATTCTTGCCGCCTATTCATATTTGCCGCTTTTCGTTTCATAAATATAACATTTCAACATTTAAAAAACCTTACATATTCAGTTTTAAATTTGTGAATAGATTAAAGTTATAATGTAAAATTAATTTAACGACAGTTTTAATTAACAATTTTATGGATTATAAAACACTTACTTTGACCCAATTATGTCAATACTGTGCGTAATATGATAAATCAGTCTGTCAGTCTGTAACAACATTGAATTACCAATTTTCTTTTCATCATCATCATCATCAGCCAATTTTGGTCCTCTGCTGGACATAGGCCTTCCCCAATGATTTTTCTTTTATATTGATCTAATTTTATTTTCTCAGTTCAGTTTATTTGATTTTTCTAAATAGATTTTAGGCATACTAGGCCAGTATGGTCCAGTAGCGGTAGGTACTTCAATAGAAGCCGAAAAGCGTTAGACGTTATTTGTGTTATGTCAAGTTTGTAATTGTTTACCGTGGGTTCAGGATATTCTCAATGATATGACAAAGCCTAGTTTATAATTCGACCTAAGCATAGACTAAGGTTATTTATGACTATAACACCAAAGTACTTTTTATGTCTAAAGTAGAGTTAAACTTGTTAATATATTGCATTAGTGAAGTAATAATTATCATAAATTTTGTTGTTGTTTGAAAATCCAGAAAAGTTACTGATAATTTTGTGCCCAATTAAGTTTAAATCATTGAGAAAGAGAAGTTGTGCAAAAGCACATATAACTTTATTCTGCGCTAAGGTCGAATTGTTTAATGTGGGGTCAGAATATTCTCATTTCAAAAAATTCAGTTGATAAATAATATTTTACAGCTTAGGTAAAGAAACCCCGTTGGGAAAATTCAGTTTCCATAAAAAAAATATGTGGGCTAACATACAAATGCGGGAGAAATGTGTTCATTAAACGATCTGGACGGACAATTATCGGACACGGCTGTCAGTAGGCGAATATTTATGAACACTTAACGACTAGCCATCGCCGTAAAAAAAAAATAATTCCCCATTAAATATATGGTAATTCATATTTTGTATAAAATAACACATTTTTTTCTTTGGTAGATAAATTAACTCCTAGGTGCTAAGATCTGTTGTCATATGTATATACTACTGTAGCAAATAAAATGTTTATATATAAAGTAGAGTACCTAATGTTAGTACTGAAATAAATCTAGGTTAATAAGACTAGATTATTGATTGAAAGGTTCTCCATAGTTAGGCAAATAAGTCCCACTGATAAGCACTTAGACACTTTAGACTTTAGTACACCACGCTGGCCTAGTGCAGATTACACACAAAAAATATCCGAAAGTTGTATGGGATTTCTTCTAAAGTTTTCTTAGGCCGTTAAAGTAAGATGCTCTATATTTATTAATTGAGACCAAAAATTAAAAATTCAATTACTAAATGAATTAATCAAATTATTATTGAACGAAAAGTTAGTGTAATTAATTCTGCTTTTTAATCATGCAAACGGAGCCACGGGCGAAAATAAGTTATAAAATATAAATTTAATATTCCGTACTAGTTTAGAATAATTAAATCTAGATCCTATCCGGCGATTACAGCTCGTTATGCAGGGTGTCTATAATTACACTTTTAACAGAAAGCAAAAAAAATAACTCAATTATTCCAACCACTTAATCGCAACGCAAAAAACAATGCTACCATACGTTCAATAATTCATCAAAATGGCTGCCGGCTCTATCAATCTAATAATTCTGTCAAAGTTTAATTGAAATTCTGTACGCACAAAACCTATATATTGATACATTACGGGCCGCAAAAGAGCCGTATAGTAATTTACAACTGAATTACAAATCCCTTGAGTCCGCTAAACACACAATCTGGCTAATAACACGCTCTGTCGTGGTCCCGCTCACTCGCGCGCGCCGCTCGTGGGACGGACGGAGACGGGACACGGTGGAGTGCCTCCGCGACGTTGAAAAGCGGTCGACGCCTACAAAATGTGAAGGGTAGGGTAAAAAAGCTTGTTTGATCATGGGCGTGTCTGTGCGGCCGCAGTTGCTCGCCCGCCGCCGCCGCGAGCGGACCTGTCCACTTGACGTTTCAATCTGACAGGTGTCAAAAAAGTGTCGCGACTGAGAAATGAGAATCGATCGTAACTGACATTTGTGACTTTTTGTGTTGTGACAATGGCTTTCGAAGATCGTTGTAGTCCGAGCCAAGCGAACAGCCCGGGGCCCGTCGCCGGCAGGGTGCCTGCGCCGCACCCCGACAACCCCATGAGCTACTGTCCTCAGAGCCAGTACACGTGCACCACGATCGAGCCCCGGTTCGACAGGAGCTCGCCCATGATGGTGGTCAAAATGCAGCCCAACTCTCCTCCGCCCAGCCCGGACGGCCACAACGAATACCAAAACTACTTCAGACCGGAGACACCGGACGTGAAACCTCAAATCAACACAGAAGAACAGCGATTCGAGCCCGACAAACTGCGGACCCAGCGACAGCAGGCGTCCGCGCCCATAGCCTTCTCGATAAGCAACATCCTGCACCCGGAGTTCGGGTTGAACGCCATTCGGAAGACGAGCAAGATCGAGGGGCCCAAGCCAGCCGGGCCCAACCACAGCATCTTGTACAAATCCTACGACTTGACGCAGCAGAAATACAACTTCGATTATTTGAAGTCGAAAGAGTCTGAATTCAATTCTCTGCCGCCTTTGGGAGGTCTGAAGCACACTGTGGCTCAGATTGGTGAGCAGTTGCAGAGGGAGCGAGAGGTGCCGAAGGTGCCTGAGGTGCAGAAGAGGCCGGACTCTGCGAGTTCCATAGTGTCGTCGACGTCGAGCGGGGCGCTGTCTACGTGCGGCAGCACCGACACGGGCAGCCAGTCCTCCATGAGCAACACGGGCCAGCTGTGGCCGGCCTGGGTGTACTGCACACGGTACAGCGACCGACCAAGCTCTGGTAAGTAGCCTACTCCGGCGTATAATAATAACAGCAGAGGACGCAGACAAGTCAAGCCTTTTGTTTATGAATCAATGATTATATTAAAATAAAAATTAATTGATTTATGAAACTAGATAATTGTTTGGGGATTAGGTTAAATAGAAAAAAAATGAACTTACGGAAAATAATTGCCCGTCGGCTAATGGTCACGCCCCTATTAGTTTATATATCTTTGTGTTTTTTGTCAAAGTTTTATTTAATTTTTTATTTTTGCTGTTTTAATGTTATGCAGATAAAATATACAGCTAATTAATCAAATTGTATAATTATGTAAATACACCTATAATTACTTTGCGGAGTAACAAAGATCTATTGAAATAGGTAGATTTTTTTCTAACGTTACATAGTAATGAAGCATATATTTATGTATTTCTTTTGAAATATAAAAGAATTCCTTAAAATAATTAACTTGTACTTCGTGAGTTATTGAGAACATGTCTTAAAGCTGTGATAGCTTTTATTTGAGCTTCGTATACAAAATTACTTATTTTTGTTGCGTGGCCGCATGTAATACGATTGTCAACCTTTTGACATTGTTGATTATAATTATAATGATACATTCTTATTCCATTTTAAAAGTGGCTACTATTCGATGGCACGGCATTTTTAATTTAGTCTATTTACATGTTGTTCTTCTTTTCTTTAATGCGCTAATAATAGCTTTTATATTCAATTTTACTTTTTTACACAACCATGCTACATCTTACAATGTTTACCTTTAGGCTATTCTATAATTAGGTGGGGTTCAGTATTCTACCAATTGGTAGTGATTATTACAAATCAATCAATCGGATTAAAAGACTTAAATTTACGATTGGCTGTCGAGATTAACTATCATAATCATTATCAGCTTATAAACGTTCCACTGTTAGGCACGGGCCTACTCTATCATTAAGAGGATTTCAGTCATAGACTGCCACGGTGGCCTAGTGCGGATTGGCGGTCTACACATTTAAGAAATTCTTAAGAACTTTTATGACTTCGAGGTTCAGACACGCGGTCGAAAATCACGGCGGCCGCAGGTTTAAACCATGCACACCTTTGACTTGCCAAGTTATGTGTGTATTCGCAATGATGTATTAAGTATGTATTTACCGATGAAGGAAAACATCGTGAGGGAACCTGCACACCTATAAGTACTATAATGATAATACATAATTCCTATAAGTAAATAGTACCTTTGCTTCGAACCCCACACCTTGATATCAAAAGTCTGTCGTATCATGTTACACTTAGAGCATTCAAATATAATAATTGCGAAATAAATTGCTACAACCACTTATTCTTTATTATACTATTGTTAAATGTACAAAATCCTTGTTCAATTATACTTTTATAATATGCAATTAAAAATCACGGTTTGGGGTTTTCATTATTATAATTACTATAGTTTATTCAACACTATTGTTCCCTTATAACACATTAAATTACTGTTTATATAATTGTTTGATAGACAATTTCCTTATGTGATTATATGATTGCAACGGTGATCAATAAGTTAGCTTTTGATATTATTAAACTTGACATAATTGCTGAGACAGAATTAAATGTAATGAAATTGATTTTGTTTCTTTTAACTAATGCTTTTTATAAGCAATAGGGTAGGTACTGTATCCGGGCAAAAACTACCACACATTACTATAGTCATCAGCGCATATATAATATGTAAGTATATGTATGCGTATTATGAAGTAAAAATAAGAAATTGCTTAGTTATTTGATAGAGTTAATATATTATAGTGGCGATCACAAGACTATATTGTAAGCCGTCATGATTGGAACTGATGTGGAGATTGGGCTCAATCCAGCACGCTCTATAGGTGATAGGTGCAGTTTAGAACATTAGTATATTAACACGGGTGCAATTCTGCACCCCCTTTTCGCCGGGTATCAGACCCACGTAACAAGCGGCGAGTCTATTGCCGGTTCAGACTCCGTGCTGCTTTTGAGATTTTCGTAATGGAAAATCAAACTCCACTTCGTCCGAACCGGGAATCAAATAAGATTTTACGGCACTTACTTCTATTGCGAAATTCTAAACGTTAAATTTACTTAAATTTACTATTCTGTTAAACACAATAACAGCGATTCGCTGTACAAAGATTCGCTTCCGTATTTCGAAATGTAACAAATCTCTTGATAATATTATCACTAAAGCAAACAATTGGAAACTATTTTATTTATTTAAAATTAATTCACGCGAACAGGCATTGTTGTCTTCACAATGCGCCCGGTATGGTATTACAATAAATTAGAATAAGTTAATATAAATGATACGTCACTACGTGTTTGTGTGTTGTTTACACTCCGGGACTAATGTTAATACCACGCCCCGTGTGGGCCCGACAATGTAGCCGTGACTCGCGAGAGTTGCTCGTTGTTAGTTGCTTTTATCTTGTTTACTATCAACATGCCTGAATTCGGAGATTCAATTACAAATATAGGGTGTAATAACTTACTTTTTTGTTAGACATGCAAGTTTTTAAAGGAACTTAGGTTAAAAACGCTCAACGTAATTTCCTTATAAGAATTGTACATCGGATTGAAAAAATGTTATGCAAAGGAATGTTTTTCGTCAACATCTGTGAATCTGTGCAAAAAGTCAAGCGTAAAAGTAAACGTGTAAAAACATATTTGGCGTCACACGTTGTGGTGCTAAAGAGGGAATTGTCAGCGGGTCGCCATTTTGTCCCGTTGACACATTCTGTCAAAATGTTTTGTTTTTTTTTCCACGATGTATTGGCAACCTTTCGTGTCGCTTTTTGTTTAGGTGCTACCGGATTTTGTTTTTTCATTTGTCGGCGCAACCGTTACTTTTCGATTATGCTCTGCCAATAGTTATTCAGAATAGTTTTTTACTCTATATTAAAAAAAGCTTACAGAAAAAAGTATTTAAGCTCTAGAAACGCAACGGAACAGTTATAGCGATTTTTTATGGACAACGATTTAATGCCAGTTCCATTATAATAGTCTTGATTGTAAAATATTTATTCGAACTGTTTATGTTTAAATAAATTACCGTTGTAATAGAAACCTTCTCAATAGCAATGAAAGCGGGCGATTGCACGTCTTTATTAGCAATAGTGGGTTACAAGATTAGTAGAATCAAATCATACTTAATTTCACATAGTATTAAGCTTGCCTTGTTCTGAAAAATGTTTTTAGGTAATAAATTATAATTGGAAATTAACTGTGCCTTCTCATGGCCTTGTCTTCTTGGACCCATCTTGTTACTTCTTACGCTTGTAATCGAATTACGTAAAGGTTTTCAGTAAAAACTCTTCACAATGCGTACTGTCATCTCGTCATCATATTGACTAATTTGTCAAAGGTCGCGTTGTCTATTCTACACATTTCAGCATTTTAACACATTGTATGCAAATAACGTAACAAACAGCCAAAGATATTTTTTGAAAATAGCATGAATTACCATAGTTTTTTGGTAATGTTTATGCTAGTTTTTTGTTGAGTATTTTTACTTAATATTGAATAATTAATGTAGAATAGTGTTTACCTAATATTATGGTGAAACTTGAGTCTTTTTTTCGCTATTTTTTAGTGCTCAAAATATTCTTTTAAACCATATAAGAATCTCGGCGGTCGCGGGTTCGAACCCCAGGCACACACCTCTGACTTTTCGAAGTTATGTGTGTATTCACATTGAATTATCACTTGCTTTAACGGTGAAGGAAAACATCGTGATGAAACCTGCACACCCAAGAGTTCTTAGGAATTTCTTAGGTGTGTAGTCCGCCAACCAGCACTAGGCCAGCGTGGCGGACTATGGCCTAAAACCCTCTCAATGGTAGAGGAGACCCGTGCTCAGTAGTGGGCGTATATGGGTTGATGAAGAAGAAGATATAAGAACTTATAAATACGATTCCTAAGTTTTGTCTCCTTCATCCAAAGACTTTCGATTGATGTAAATTGCTGAACCGATTTAGATGAGTTTTCGTGATACCACATAGAACTCTGGTAAGGAAGACGCTACATTTGTTAAGATTACCTTTGATTTAAGCCGGAAAGAACAATTATTCGTTGTATTAATAGCTTTTGCTTAAATTTAAAACTTTTTTATGTTTCGATTTTATTTATCGACATGATCAAAATCTGTTGGCGAGTGTAAGTGTGAACAAGCTGCACGATATGGATGTCAACGCCTCTGTTTGTAAGTTTTTATTGAGAATATATTAACACGCGCCATTACGGATATTCGGTGCGAAATAAATTCCTGTTTATAATGTTGTTGGGCAAAATACACTGATTTTAGGGTTCTGCAAGCGAAACGGTGTTCGATAACTGATTGATTCCTTTTGTTTTCTAAGTTCTCAATATGAACGTATTATTTATTTATTTAAATACTTCATACACAAAACTGTATATATATTATATTTGATTTAAAGCTTCGCAGAGCCCTAGAAGCTAGTTTCTGGAAAAGGTTCTTTTTTCAGTATGAAGAAAAATATTTGAATTTCAAAAATAATGTTACACTGTAATATAATTTTTAGTTTTTTAGATCTTTTTAGGTTGAGAGTATTTTAAAATGAATTAGAACTTTCAACTAAATCACTCATAAGACATTTTCCACTTAGATAACCTATTTAGACTCTCATTAGACTATAGGGGTCATTAAAAAATACAATATTTTTTATGGGCAAAGGACAAAAATGTGGATAGTAAAGCTAATTGAGTGTCGAAATTCTTCTGTATTTTCATAGTGGTCGCTACTTGCGCATACATAAAACGAAGCGGTTGCGTAATTGCACAATTACAAAATTGTAATATTGGCTCCTGTGCGCGTATTTCAGTAATTCCACGTTTTTATCCGACGAATAAAAAATAACCCCAATTGGAGTTCTTAGTAAAATTGCTTTAAGTTTAAATGTACCGATTATTTATATCCATTCTTGATAACACTTAATTTTTTAAAAGATATGAAAAAAAATATTTTCGCCGTCAAGTAACGTAATAATGTTAACGAGAAAACCTGTTATTTTTGCGTTATCGTTTCAAGTCTGCCCACAGTAAGAACCCTGTCATTAAAAAAAACCTTTTGACAAGATAATTATGGCGTATTCAATTATGAAAAATTATTATCCATCGCAATTTTATACTTTACATCGGTGCACATAAAGTCTAAATTTACATAAACTTTGAAATAAGAACGTAATTTTTTTCACACTTTGACACTTGCCTTAATTTCCTTAACGGGTTGACAATATTATGGATACGCTTGTTTCGTGCAAATGCGAACCGTATTTCGTAGGCGATAGCGTTGAAAATTGGAATAAAGTTGTTGTAGAGAATGCAAAGTGCAAGTTTGCAACACTGGCTTGCAATAAACAGGTGAAATAATGAAACAATTTAGTAGCAATTATTTGGCGCGTTTATCAGCTGTTTTTGCGCGGGGCCGCCATCTTGGCTGGCGTAATGGCGACACGCCCAGTGGCCACTTACAAAAAAGGTAATACACCTGTGTTATTAAAAATATATATTATGACATATAGAAGGTGTTAAACATATATTCCCTTAGAGCGTTTGTATGCTACTGCACTCCCGCGGGATCTCGTAAACAAATAGATTAAAATTTTGCCTTTATGGGAGCTTGACACGAAGGATATATTTTGTAATTTAGCTTCCGTTGGTCGAATTGCAATGATAAATTGCCGTTATTTTGTTGACTCATGGTACTTTGAGTAAAGTATAATATAAGTCTTATTGTGTGTTGTCAGCAAATAAAATAAAAAAGTAGAGTTCTTACCTAATTGCTTTTTCTGTGAAATTGATATGAGTAATGGAAAGCATAGATGCTTAGAATTTTTTTTATAAATTTCTAACTACGTTGTAAGGTCATCCGATTAGAATTTCTTTTTCACTTTTGTAGGTACCTACCAGACATTTAGTTGAATTGCATGAGTCCCATTTTGAAGTTAAAATGCAAATCAAATTTATAGAGTCGGTGTTCTAGTCTACTTTAAATTATAAGTATCCATAAAAAGATAAAAAAATAGTAGAAAATGTTGGAATAACTTCTGACAAAGGTTTGAGTGTGCGTTTATTGCGATAAAGCAATTACATTATAAATAAAATAAATTATGAAACTACATTTAATATTAATTCTGTAACAAATGTAGTAGGTTCCGATTTTTTCTTTCAAAACCAAAACAATTCACCTAAGTGCCAAATAGTCACAGATTCCCCCGAAAAAATCTCACAAACACAAGACCCACGCATTCTGCCAGATATGTACGTGAACAGATATCCGATGTCGGATGTACCTATAGTAATTTGATTAATTATGTTGTCTGTACGCGGTTCGTTAGCACATTGTTCGCGGAATGGTTTTTTCGCTCTACGTTCTTATATTAACAAACAGAATCGTTCAAGCGTGTCTGTATTGTGATCTCTACACATGCTGTTCCATTGTTACAATGTATGTTCTGCATTGAAATAAGTTATTGTTTCATTTTCTTCATCAACCCATATACGCCCACTGCTGAGCACGGGTTTCCTCTACTATTGAGAGGGTTTAGGCCATAGTCCACCACGCTGGCCTAGTGCGGGTTGGCGGACTACACACCTAAGAAATTTCTAAGAACTCTTAGGTGTGCAGGTTTTATTATTGTGTCATTTAGTTTTAGAATTTATTTATATTACGTAGCTTAAGAATTTTATGTCGGTTTGGACACGAAAATCTCAGGAACTAAGTATTGGTCTGTTATGAAAAGTTGTTTCTGTGTTAAATAGCCCATTTATTAAGGAATTGGTTTGAACTCTTGTGTTTATTATGGTTGGAGGTGCGGGCAAAATTTGAGGTCAAAAACCTCCTCTTACATAAGTGCAATAATAAAGAGTCTTATAAAATTTCCGACGACTGAATGTTCATATCACTGAAAATCTAACTAATTGATAAAAAGCCTAAAAATTCTAGTGTTTTATAATATTTTGAGATACACTTATCATAAAAAAACAGAAGGCGGTATCAAACCTGATTAGTTTCACCAAAAGATGTGACTTAACAGATTGAATGGTCCATGTTAGACTTGTCAAAGGTTTCGTTTCAATCCCACGGACCCCTGAAACTCAATAAACCGGAACCCAACATTGTAATCAGTGATCCGTGGTGCAATTTCCACCAAAAATGGACATAACCGCGGGAGTCTCGTGCCGTTTGTTAAGAACGAGCTACTTTAATACGGAGAATGTATGTCTTGAGTTACATTTTAGCTGGAACCAGGCCTAATGTAGAGAACATTACTATGCAATGTATAAATTCTATTGAAGTTTATAACATTAAAAAATATAATTTATCAGCAACATCAATCCGTATACGTCAGGGCATAAGCACGGGCCTCCTCTACAACTGAGAGGGTTAGCCAAAACGAATGGTTGGTTACAACTAAATAGTATTTTAAAACATGCACTTTTGTTAACTTTACTCCAACGTATGGCTGATGATATTTCATTTAGTCACCAGAAATTAATAATTAAGTTTATCAGCTTGCGAAGCCTAATGCCGCAGCTTCGATCCCCGTACCGACGAGACATACCTTTGTACCTACATAAAATACACAAATATTTGCTTTGTCTCGTACTTTCTGATACCCACGATACAGGATTTGTATACTAGTCTACAGTCATACAGTATGCGACTGTTAGGTATATTTATATTAAGGAATGAAACATAAGCTATAACAAGGTATTTCTGTCCTCAAGAATGCAATTATTTAGATGATGCACTAAATAAGGCCACACATATATAAAGTTGCACTATTAAGATGTTTGGATTAATTATTCATTGACGAGTGATCATTATATTTAATACAAGACGCTTCGTAGTACAGTTATGGGCGTCTGTCAGCCATTTTAGTCTGTTCGGTATTTTTATACGTTCGATATTAGTGATACTTGCAAATGTCGTTACATTAACTGGATAATTCGCCATTACGGTTTAAAAAACGAAATTAAATTTGATCGTCCATTCATTAAGAATGGGTATGTTCGGGCGAAAAAGTGCTTAGACGTTTAAGACAAAGAAAAATTTTGTAGACATCTAAAAGACAACTTGGAAATTTTTTGTCTCGTTCCCTCTAACGTAACAAATCACTTATCAGAGTGGGAGAAAACTCTACTTAATCTAGATATGAAAATTTATAAGCAGACGCCTATGCCCTTTTAGCACAGAGCAGCTGATTAAGATTTGACGGGAAATACACACTATTTTATATTTGTATAGTTTTTTATGACATCCAATACTAAGGACATATGAAGTATGAAATAATTTCTAAAAAAAAAAAATTATCGTTTCAACTACTGTTTTAGTGAATAAATATGGCTTGTTACCTACCAGCTACCCGTCGGATTGTACCCGTGTCCTGTCTGGCGTTTCGCTTTAATTAGTCCCCGCCACTTCCCGCTACTGTGACAATTGGGCTTACACGGAAAAACAGGGATGGGCGCTGAATGTCGATAGAAATTAATTTCAGTAAATTTTTTTATATTCCAATAATTAGTCGTCTAATTTGATTTATAATTTTTAGTGTAAGGTTAAAAGTTTTTATTTTATTTGTTTTGCAAAAGGGTTTCAATATGTTACTTCTCACAGTTACAACTAATAAGTTTCTTTTACACAATAACTAGCTAAATTGGTTGTGCATTGGTTGTGATGTAAAATCGCTTTTTGTACTAATTTAGTTTAGTTTACTCCATACGTTTTATTAACTCATACAATAAATTTTCAAACAAATTTACTTGCTAAAATCAATTCAACATAAGATGTTTTTGAAAATCTATTAGAAAAAAAACAAAGCCATTTTTAGCATCTTGTTTCCACGTAGCATACACTACATTTCCGAGCAGCTGTAGAAGACAATCGAACTAAAAGAAACGGTTCCCATCACGTGCAGAATGGCGTATTAAAAACCAGTTAATTCCAATTACCGTCACGCTGTATCGATGTAATAACATAATAATCCAATGGAACAAATGCCTTGATACACAACAATTACTCAACTACTGTTATTATCTTTGCTATTTAAATATTAAGTTTAGTAGATTGACATCTGCGAAGTTCTTAATCAATTCTGATATGAAAAACACGTCATGGGTTGGATGGTGAATTGTGGGATATTTCTAGAATCATTCATCTTTAATGAATTTCGTTAAAGCATTTAGACTTTTGACTACTATAATGACATTCCTGTAAATCAGAATCGAATTGCATTCTGGAAGAATTTTTCAGAATTATTAAGGAGAAAATACAATTATACCGAGAACAAACCTATTTCAATTAATACAAGATATACCCAGCGTGGTAGACTATTTCATAGAAATGAAAATGTTAAAAATATACATATACAACTTTAGCTGAGACACACGATCCTTACGCAATCGCATAAAAGTTATACGAAACCAATATTACCATCTTCAGAAGTTCAAACATTACCGCAAGCTGGAAACTTAAAAGCGTGGGGGGTCTCGTTAACTACCCAACGGGGAGTCGTATCGAAACCGCACCGTAAGATTAACTGCCACTGCGCCATGTAGTAGCAGATCTCAGATCCAAATGCTTTGATTTAATCCTATTGATGTGTACTTTCTGATGGCCGCAGGTATTATTGTTTATTTGAGTTTTAAGTTAAGAGGCGTTTGTAATCTAACACGCCATTTTACAACCTCCTATCAAGTTTACTGGTGAAACTGTTTCTATCAACTTATTGCGTGTTACTCTCCGTTATTTTGAAAAGTGATATTGTCTATATTAGCACTCGAAAGATTGTGTGTATTACTTTTTTAAGTAGATGAAATGGGGGTTAGTTGATTAGTTACCCTACTTACATATTAAAAGATCATGGCAAAATTGTTAGTTCTAATTGGTTTTCTGGCTATAAAGGTGTCATCCTGGTCTAGTTGATTTTATCCAAGACTTTTCATAGGTTCTTTATTCTACTATCTAAAAAGCAATTCCTCAATCTAACGACACTCTTAAAAAAATCTCGTACCATTAGTCACCAAATAGTTAACAGTAACCAATTCACTCATTAGTAAAATTTCTAAACGAAATAAATCCACTCAAAATTCCTCCCACAAAATTCTTCACAATACTCCCCATGTCCCGGAAACGTTAATTACAAAAGCGAATTTTAAATCGACAAAAATCGATAAATAAATGCATCGATAAAGACTCATACGGCACGGCACTATTACGCGGAAAGGGCCACCGGGCAGCGTGTTTTTGTCCCATAAGAATCCTATAATAACTTGATTTGGTGTGTTTCGGTGGGCCAATGAGTTTTTACAATTTCCACAATAAAATCATAAAATGTTATTGCTTCGAATTAGTAAGTAGATATTTTCGTGTTCAAATTCCTTGGATGGTTCAAATGTGTTTCATACATGCGCTTTGGGAACATGTCTTGATAACAATGACGACCACATTGATTGAGTTGTAATCAGCATAATGAGAACGATTTATGACTATTTTTTAATGTAGGTTCTTTTAATGAAATTCATGTTAAAATTTTTCAACTCCTACTCGCTATGTTTATGCCAAACGAGAAATAATCAGTTAAATGTACCTGAAAACTTTCTCAAGATTCCCTTGAGTTTGTCAATATTTACCTAACTTACATTGTCCCTGAAGCAATTCCTCATTTTTTGATCAGGCTAAAACTAGTTAATAAAACCTATAAAAATGTGTGTGTTATTCCATACAAAAATAAGTCCGTTCTCTATTCCATCTAGCTAGTTCAGTTTCACACTTCTCTTCACGACCTGAAAATATATCTGGAAAATCAAAATAACGAGGACTTGCTCGATAATTATGTATACAGAAACCGAACGAGGCATTTCGCGACGTCCCCGACAATCTATCTCACTCGCCCCTATCATTATTACCGTAAGTGTGAGCAGGACAGCGGGACAAGTCAGAACCTATAATTTTCCACCACAAACTTACCCTCGGAATCAAAGAAAATATCGATTCTATGGTTAAGCAATTGAGCAACAACGCACTCGAATTTCAACCTTAAACCTTAGGTAATAAAGCGTAAAATGAAATTCAAAGTGTAGCAACATCTTTGCATGTGGCACAAAGTAATATCGACCTTATCCGTATGAGATTTAAGTCAAAATTACGCGCTGAAATATTACAAATTTATGTGCAAGTGAAAATAGACTTTACACTGAAGTAATAAGGTGGATAATAACAATGTAGTGAGTGCAAGGGTGTGAAAGCGCGCCCATTGAATATGTAACATCGCGTGGACTGAAGAAAAGTAGGATGCGGTAGTTTGAATTTTTTAAAGCGACCTTTAAGGGTAGCCTTCGTTTAAAAATGCGTTTGGCATTCGTTTCTTATCGCCATTTATTATGCAGACAACCCAGCATATTCAACTTCAAATAAAATAATCAATATATGGTTCGGTCATGTTTTGCTAGTTACAGCAAGTCTGTATGGTATTTTATAACTATTCACTCAAGTAGGTCAAATAGATCAGCCAAGGACCCTGCATTAAGCTACATTTATGTCGCAGTAATTTTTACATAAATGGGTTAAAATAAGTACTTATCGTACAAACAATAAAAAAGTTTATTACTGAAATAAAGTAATAACAAAAAAATTGCAATTTATATTCAAAACTAAAAATATTAAGGGTGGCAATTGCATCTTGGCTGCTGATGATGATAAATTGTATTGTGTCTTGCACTAACTCTTGCTCCCAGAAAGAATATAAAATCGTGCGAGAAACACCACATCCACACATTTACACCTGCAAGCGGAACAATCAGTTGGAACGAGCTACCAACAGATTTTCTTGTAAGACACAGGCTAAAACCTTTTTGTAGCGTTTGCGGAGACCGTTTCATTAATCCTGCATATCAAGTCATGGCATTATCCGTGAACCTAACTCTGGGAAATATAATTGTGCTGATGTTGGTAGTTTACTTTATTTGTTTTTTTTTTTTATCTAGCATGGCAAAGTGAGCATTGCCAACTGCCAAGTGCAGTGTCGTTGAGATAAATCATCAAATGGGTAGAAGTGATTATTTCTCGATTTAGAAACAGGATTTACACTGGCTGAGTGGGGAATGCGGCGCACTCGCTGTTTCATGGAGTCTTATTACCCAGTAGCCACTATTATGAACGTATTAATTTTTTTTCTGCTACTGGAAATTAACCCTTGAAACATGATCATTTTTCAGTATTATTAAATAATTAAAAAAATATCAGGAAATTTGTTATTATTTCAATATTTTTTTACATAAAATACTTCAATAATCTTTCCATCGGTCCTTTGAATAGAACATATAAAAGCAGCTTTTTGTAACTCATGTATCCTAGAGCTCATTAAAATACTTAGAAAATAATAAAATTAAATGAATGGCTAATTATGCTTCTAGGTAACTGATCCGACTGAGATAAGCGAAACATTTATATAAAACAGATATTTTAACAAGTTCCCGACTTCATAACACGCCTACAACGATATAAGGTGTGATAAAATAAAACTTTATTCGTTTAAATTAATTTCTCACAAAACCTGATTTTAATGGCCAAATGTATAAAACACGCCAAAATACCATGGCGTTGATGGATCACTATCGAGTATATCGATATACAAGATAACATCTTGTATGTTTGTCACGTTGTGTGTAGGCGGACTTAGTAAGCTTTAAATGTATTGTTTGCTTTTCTATTTTTGTGAAAATATTTTTCAAAAAGTATCTTTTTCCACTAATTATTAAAAACACCTTTTTTTCAACATCATAATCCCCATTTTCAGTCGTAAGACGTTTACAACTGCACATAGGCTTCTTCCTAAAACTTACAAACCGCTCTGTCTGCGTAATTAAATTAAATAAAGAAGACCCTTGTGTTATCTAAGATGATTCTTTCTATTGGTTAGATTCTTGTCGACATTTGATCATCTTCATACATACAAGTTTGTATCGTCACTGCCTCGTGTTAAAAAGTTTCGTTTCTCCGAAAAATTTATATATGGCGCGCAAATCCGCAATAACTATCCGTTATTAATAGCTTAATTCGGAGGTGATTGAACCGCGTATAGTAATCGGCTGCGGCCTTGGAATCCCCGAACAAAAACATAATAGTCGCGATTCGATTCACTTCTATTACTTTACTGCTTAATCAAACCTCTCTGTTTTTATTGTGTGTGAAATTCCGGAGATGTGTTCACGGAAACGATTTCGACGCGGCGGGTGAAGGCACGAACGCGACGAAAATACATAGTTAGGTTCACCTAGTATTTTGTACTATTTGAATCTGATTGGAATGATTCTAAAAGGAATGTTAGAAAGAATGAAAGGTAGGGAAGCTAATGAATGCTGTCATACTGAAAATTGCGGCGTATAACATGTCAAACTATTGCATATCAACTTCATTATCAGTCCTTATACATACGTTTTAGTGCTCTATAATTTACAGGACTTAAGCTTTAGTCCCCCACGCTAGTTTAGTTCTGCCTGGCGGATTACACGCCTTAGGGTTTTATCCCGCGACCTCCGAAATTTGACGCGCGTAAACCTAGCCCATCAGTACCTACTTTTTATACTAAAGTAATATACGAAGCTAAGTATAATTATATAAAATATGGACAAATAATGTCATATGAAAACTCTGTTTATTTATATTCAAAGAACTATTTTCTCCATAAATTATTTTTTACTAATTATTCCTACAATTCGATACTTATGTCCTATTAAATCATTTTTAAAGTAACAAAATATAAAGCTTCTTCCTACATACGGACCGAAGCACGCAAGACCGAATGAGTGATCTACTGAATGAGCGGGCGAGTGAATGTAAACAGACTCCAGTAATTCACAAGTACGCGTGTATATAAATTATCGGCGTCGTTTGCCCGCGCGGGTCGCCGGCGGTATTTTAATGTGTCGAGTTAGGGGCTGTGGCTGCACTATGTCTTTTTATTGCCTAATGTCTCTGTTAATTTGTTTTGTTTATCGTCACACTAGTTGGCAGTGCGGGTTTACTTGAATTTCAGGTTATAAGAGAGTCTGAGTTATGTTCAAGTGAAAATGGGAAATATTTAGCGGAAATATTTGACATTATTTCATTCATTTGATCTTTGCTTTTAAAACTCTTATTCAAAAACTATACAACCGCTGCTTCTTCAGGGCAATAAAGAGTTCTGACGTAAGTTTATCACCCATAATCACTAGAGTTTAAATACTCCTTTTTTCACGACATTTACAGACAAAACAAAATGGCGTGCGCGGCGGCCATATTTAAAAGAAAACGCGGTGATCCGGCGGCCCGTTAATACGTACGTTTCCACGGGAGTTTTGTTTAATTAAAAACACGTATAAAAAATTTACAGGCCGTTTTAAAACGTGATAAACGTTCGTCGGGCTGTTTGCGCGAACGTTTTAGAATCGTTCCCGCGTCGCTGTAAAGTGCTGGCTGATTTTTTTGTGTATCTTTGTTTCCTGTTCTGTTTTACGTTTGGTGTTGCTATGCTTTTTGGAGCTACAATTTGGTAGCTTTAAGCGTGGCAGTCACTCGGTCGTAAATATCAGATTATTGCATAAAATATTTTAATCTCATAGATGAAATGAAGATATAATCCGAAGATTATTGATAAATAGCTGTCAAAAGATTTATTTCATAAATACACCGAATATCTACATAAATAATTCAGAAACTCAAAGCTAGACACACGAATTGAGACAACACGAAATGTAAACTGAGCGCTAGAAAAGGCTCCGTCAGAAATAACCAGGTCATAAAATGTAATCCAGCAGAAACATTTATCTGGCTTATAAATGCATTGTGAAAGGGTTTGTCGACGCAAAAATACGGTTGCAGCAGGAAGAGGCCGAAGTGTTTATAGTGGCCGTTTCCTTAGATAGCGACTGATTAGTGTTGCCAGCTTTATGTTTGGTAGAATGGTAACTATTACTGTTCTTTAGCACGGTATTTAAATTAAAAACAGAACATAAATAGATAAGCGGAAAGTAATTATTTTAATAGATGATAGTAAAAGGGAACGATATGTTTTAAAATAATAAATCTTAGCTGAGTGTTAGTGCGTTATATAAGAAAAAAATCTTAAGCGATGGTTGAGCAAATGAGAGTACATAAAACGGTTCACAAAAAAAAATACAAAGATTAACACAATCCAAAAACAAGGAGTAACGCAAGGCTCATCGGTTGCAATCGCGATGCAGGCCAACCGGATACTTACTTAGCCACATAATAAAATAAATCCAAGACAACATCTACCATTTGCTGGCAACGCGGCACGCCAAACTGTCTAGATCTTTTTACACTGATTACCTGTGATTTAATATGAGCCACAGTTTGCACAATCAAACGAAGGATACTGCGGTAGCACTGCTTAAATAAATTATACAAAAAATGTTCGTGATGTGGAATATTTATGGAGAATTATTTGTTTTGGGCGCTTGGTTGTTGGTTGGGCGGCCATATTTATTTTGATTAATACTTTGATGATTCGATTGGTCACATTTAGTTTCCAAACACTTTTTTCTTAGGATTAATATCTTTTTTAAATATTGGTTCAAAATACTAATAACATAGGAATGTAAAAAAAATATTTAATTTTAATTTAAATTCTTGAAAAACTATTTGGCCTCCACCCTTTCCTTAGCCGCCATATTAAAGCTTATAAAAAAGCTCGTTTGTTACAGAAAACACGACGTAGCGTAATTAACGCATGAGGGTTGCAACCCTTTGGGAGGAAAAAAATCCACAATTCACACCCTCATTTCTAATTAAGAGGGGAGTGAAATATATTCATGAATTAATCATTATATTTCGTGATGAAAATAATGTAAAGGTACTCAAAATACAAAAGGTGTCATGTGTTTCTATTGATTTGTGCTTGTTTGACAGCGTGCGTGTGTGTTTGTAGTGCAATGCGTTCGAGTTTCTAGACATTTTTATATCTACATACTCGGGTCTATTAATATTTCGGGACAATGAATTGAATATTATTATTGTTTTTTTTCGTTTTAGAGGACCTTTGAAAACCATATAAATAATTATAATAATAAACAAGCTATAAGAGTAAGTAGATGTGTATTCGTATGGTATGAATGACCCCATCAACAGATATCCATTTGGATTATATCCTTGCTCCGGACATGATTGATAGTTAACGCCTATAAATATAATTCATGAAAATACTACGTTATGCCACGAGTCATGTTTCGTAACAGAATCATGTTTAAAATTTAATTACACAAAATAATGAATTGATGGACCAAAATAACCCCATTACACTATGATTACTTCACGTTTTAATGCCGTGGGGGTAATTATATTACCCCTAATTGTGGGGTAATGGGGCTACAAAGGGGAACAAATGTATTAAGCCGGATTATATTGGGTATAAACGACGTGAAAAATATTTCAGTAAAAACCAAGAGTTGCCGTGTCGCTTGCTGTTTTATAGTTAAGAAGTCGTATTTATTCATGTGAAGATGTTAAGTATGTTTCTCATAAGTGATTTCTATTGTTGTAGGTCCTAGAAGTAGACGAATGAAAAAGAAGATGAATCCAGAAGAGAAGAGACCTAGGACGGCGTTTAGCGCCGCACAACTCGCTAGACTAAAGGTATGGACTGTTTTAACATATAAAAATAAAATAAATAAATAAAATATTTATTCAAGTAGACTTTTACAAGTGCTTTTAAATCGTAATTTCACACTATTTTTAAACCTATTGCCGCTTCGAAACATGTTTAGGTAGTCTTGTCATCCAAAGACATTGAATGTTTCTATCATTTTAGAAACTAGTTACCCCTTTTCCGTGGATTAATGAGTATTTCCGTGTGCAGCACGAGTTCGCGGAGAACCGGTACCTGACGGAGCGGCGGCGGCAGGCGCTGGCGGCCGAGCTGGGGCTGGCGGAGGCGCAGATCAAGATCTGGTTCCAGAACAAGCGCGCCAAGATCAAGAAGGCGTCGGGCCAGCGCAACCCGCTCGCGCTGCAGCTCATGGCGCAGGGGCTCTACAACCACAGCACCGTCACTGAGAGCGACGAGGACGAGGAGATTAGCGTCACGTAGGTGCGAGAGAGATAGCAGTAGTTATCATGTCTTCTCGTGAAGAGGAGAATAGAACGCGTGGAATAAGGATAGCATAATCTAAGCTATGCACGTTAGAAAGAGATGCGAGAGAGACAGAAGAAGAATAGAATGCGTGGAGTGAGGACTGCTTAATCGCAATACACGTTAGAAAAGATGGTGATGTAGGACTAGTTGAAGATATGTAAATAGTAGGCACAGGCTTGCTCTAAATCTATCACTAATTTAAAAGTAAATGTTCTGCGTAGTCCTACGCTTTCAGCTTTGCACGTTTCCAAAGCTTTCTTTGTAAAATACAGAAGTAATTTGAGTCGATGTAGGTATACTCTCGAATGCCATCCGGAGTCTATAAGATAGTGTAAATGTTAAATAAAAAATGTTCCTGAATGTAATATTAATTGTATAGATTTTAATGTATTTATTTCTTTTATTTAAGATTATTTGTGGTAGTCCAATAGAATCATTATTCAAATTCAATTTTATCATAAAATATTCTGATGCTCGGCCCACAGATAAATAACAGTAAGTCAAATCGGGTCTTCAACTCTTTAAGTTTTTATCTTAAGAAAATTGATGTCTTAACTCCATATTGTTCGACCATTAATTTGTCACTTTACATTTGGGAATTCATCCCACACGAGAAATTCGTTACGATCTGATAAAATAATTTATTTGCATTGTAAGTAAATTATAAAGTGAGAATATGGAAGATTTATAATAAAAACAATGTCTTTCGATTCAATAAATCATTGTCTTATCAGTAAGAAATATTAAATGTATTGAAAAATTGTTGAAAATAAATAAAAGATTTCCTAAAAGATGCGATACAATAACCAAATAGTACGTAGGTCTATATAATGCGCGCCATTTTAAAATATGTACCTACCCGCATCTGTCAAAAAGGGAAGGGTACTTATTTCAAAATGGCCACAATGTAGTTTATCTATTATAATAGTCCACACATTACTATGCAGTTTCCCGTAAGTACACTAAGAAGGTTGAGTATTTATTTAAATGTCTGTGGAATAGACGATTATTTTTTTTTTAGGTCAGAAAGTACGATGGCCTTTTTTCAACGAAAAAGTGTTTAATTAAGGCCTTTCTATGTGTAATGACAAACTCATTTTTGAACGATAACATATTTTAAACAATAAATGAGAAATCAAGAATTCTCATTTGAATATAAGTTTTGTTAATATAATCTGGAAACGGTGTCTGTTATAAGCATTGGTGTACTTTACGGGAAACATAATATGTATTTGATGTAAATTTTGTAAATTGTTTAAATTTATTTATGTTAATACGATGAGTGTACATATCCGAAACAAATCGATGAATAAATCACTGACACGTTTAATGGAACAAGTTTATTAGTTGGTCACACTTAAACTTCTGATTATAAAGGTAATTTTTTGGGATTCGATAATTTTTAGTATTTTATAGATAAAATAACTTTATCTATTTTCATTTTTAGGTAAAAAAGCATAATTTTTACATCGATGTATGAAGATTTGAACAATGTAAGCCAATCTGTATAATGCATATCATTAATTCTGTGTTAGTCTGAATGAATTTCTGAAAGTCATCGTCCGAACTAGGCCAGCGTAGTGGACTGAGGCCCTTCCTCTCTACAATGTAGAGACTTGTACAAAATAGTTTACCACAGTACAGGCGAATGAAAATATAAATAAAAACTTTATTTTTGAGTTGTAAAGACATTGCAACTTATTCAAAAGAAAATATGTACATTCATCTGAATCTTTAGTCATGTTCTCTTCCATTTTATTTCTGTTTTGTAAATTATTAAATAGATTTATAAATTATTAGTATTATCATAGTGTAAATGTAAAAATGAAAATAAAATTATGTTACGGTTTTAAAATATGTGTTTTCGTAACCTATTCACTTCCTTACTGCCCTCAAGGTTTATGTGCAAAGTCAGAATCTTGGGGGTCGCGAGTTCGAACTCCAAGCATACGTCTCTGACTTGTAGAAGTAATTCAATTAAGGATACATTTTAAAGTTGATTGATTGATTGAAGTTCTTTGACAATGAAATAGCAGGGATACACACAAAAATACGTTTCGCACACACACACACACAAACAAAAAGCAAAATCAATTTGTGGTTTATTAAATAGCGTTTAGTCGAGTGGTCGAACCCCGGCAGTCGCAAGTTCAAACTCCAGGCATACACCTCTGACTTTTAAAAGTGCTGTATTTCTTATAAATTACAACGGAACTTAACGATGGGGGAAAATATCGCCAACCTAAAACTTCTCGGGCAATACTTAGGTGTGTAGGCGACTAGGTCGCACTAGGCCAGCTTGATGGACTAAGGCCTAAACTCCCTCAGTACAAGAGGAGGCTCGTGCTCAGCAGCGGGACGTAACTATGTGGGATAATAATACCATTCTTCTTCATCAACCCATATACGCCCACTGCTGAGCACGGGTCTCCTCTACCATTGACAGGGCTTAGGCCATAGTCCACCACGCTGGCCTAGTGCGGGTTGGCGGACTACACACCTAAGAAATTCCTAAGAACTTTTAGGTGTGCAGGTTTTATCACGATGTTTCCCTTCACCGTTAAAGCAAGTGATAATTTAATTTGAATACACACATAACTTTCGAAAAGTCAGAGGTGTGTGCCTGGGGTTTGAACCCGCGACCGCCGAGATTCTCGACTGCGCGCCTAAACCTCGAAGCCATCACTGCTTACTTAAATAATACCATTACATTCAATAAATATTATGTTATTTCATTATATTGGATAGGTGACACCTTGATTTCAGACCATAAAGACTCAAAAAACTTTAAAAATATTTGTTATTCTTTGTCATACAGACGGTAGAATAAGCTCGGGGAAAAGATAGAGAACATATATTGCTCTTCCAAGTTGTTAGTTATGTATAAAATCTATCATCTATCTCTTGATTGGAAAAGAGCAACACTACAGTTTCTTGGCCGTTCTTCTCTGATGACTGCCTTCCGAACAGGGTGGTAAAATTTGAAATTACTGAATTTAAGTGATGAATTTGACAGTTTATAGATTCAATAAATATTATTTTATTTCATTATTAAACCTCTGTATTACGATGTATTCAATTTGTTGAGGTTACTGTGACTGACTATTGGTCCCGCGGTACAAGTATGTGCCGTGCGATGTAGAGGTCCAGGTTTGTTGTCCGGGTCAGGCAGTGTTATTGAGCTTTTCCAATAGAAAATTAACAGAAGCGGGGTTTAGAAAAGAACCCGAAAAACGGCAAAAGTTTCGCCTCCATTACTCATAATATGTATGCATGTTTTACATTATCAGTATAAAATAATAGTGAAGTTTTGAAAATTAGTGAGCCATAATCAGAGGTGGCTATTTTTCACCGATTAAAATGTATTTGTAAGGCTTATAAATGTTGGCCTACTTTTGGACTTTTGTAAGCATATTTCCAAGACACATTTATTTTCATGCACCTAGATTTTTTAAACAACTTAAGCCAAATAATTTTATATATAATCAGTCCATATACGTTCCACTGCTGGGCATGGGGGCAACAACTAAGATAGTTCAACGCTTCAGCCACGCTAAGAAATAAAAGCTTAAAGATAAAACAAACAACGTAACAAAGATAATTGAAAAATATATTGTTTCGACGAAACCAACAGAAAGGTATTCCGAGAGCTGAACAGACAGACACTTCATTTTACCATTTATATTGATAAATCATAAGCAACAGCACACTAAACGTTCCAAGACAATTTCTCGGTTAAATGATCGAGCTAGACAAACGTTTAATTAAACCAGCCCGTAAATCAAAACAGCTATGAACGCGACACTAAATCACTTTAAACTACTTGTACTAATATAACATTCCCTACCGGGAATCGAAGTTAGGACGCAGCGCTAATTGTGCGATGGAATTTTACGACGTATGAGGGCTTTGATCTATTTCCAGTGGCGTTCTGAAAATATTTTTGCTGCGGTAATGAGTTGAATGCGTGTAACTGTTTTTCGTAATGTTTAAAAAAAACATTAGTCTAGATATTCGGAATGTCTAAGTCTATTTTAATCTATGTTGATTTTTGTTTATGATTTCAACAGATTATTTTATTAATAAAACACTGCAAGGAATAATGTCTACAGGCAGTAATAAACTATACAAATATTCAGTGGTAGAAATATAGCACGATCTTTATTGGCTCGAAATGTTATTTTAATCCAAAGTATCTTAATCTTTTTGACACTTCGGTTGTACCTAATACACAAAGTTGTTTATGTCCGTGCTCGAAAACTTAGACTAACTAATTGACGGAATTTTTTTTGCAAAAACATTCTTTTTAATTTTTTTTGCGAAATTTCAAATTCAGAGTTATTATACTAAAGTATTACATATCCTCAACTACACGCCATATTTCCAATTCCATGCTACCAAGAAATTCCTTCTGCAAAAATCTGAAAACAAGTCCGACCCGGGAATCAAACCAGGCACATCTACGAGTAGGTACATCGCACTATACTTGTGCCGACTAACCAAGAGTATACAAGAACCATTCAGAACTACGATCTACTGTGATTCTATTTTGTTTTGTGAGCTATCTTTCGCTTTCCACATCGGAGAAACATATTTGATTGAAACAAGCTTTGATCAAGACAGGTCGTTGTGCCTAAGCATTCTCATTCCACGCGACAACAGAAATGGTTAGCGCAAATTTCTGTTGATTTACACAACACAATAATGCTGCAAAATTAATCGTTACTTTAGAAAATGGATTTGTCCTGGTCTTATTATTTTACTAACGGTCCACTGGCGCTGTTTGCGGAAAGGATTATGTCTTTGTAGACGAATTTGTGGGCTTAGTTCAGAAGCGAGGGACAAATAAACAAATTCTATCGCTATATTATCAGAATAGCTTTCACGAATCGGCTGAATCTAATGCAATATGTCCACAAACAAATAAAAGGAGATATTTAATTAATAATTTCGGCGGTAAAGAATTTTGTTGTAAGCCATTGGAATGGCGGAAGGTACCGAGATCTTTGATTTATATTTGTCAAAAAAGTCAATGTTTCAGGGCCAACCATGGTGGTAAAGTTTCAATATAGTCCACTAGTTTAGAAGTCTTATTTTCGAGGACTAAACAGATATAAGAACGGGCATTTATCATTATTGCAGTCGTATCCAAAACCTCCATATCTTTTTTACTCTTCCTGCTAATCTAAACTATTAACATTAAGTTTTCACATTCCTGTATTCACAATTGACGACGGTGCAAAATGGTTTCCATCCCTTCTAAAATAGCACCCAATAATTACCCTCATTATGCCCGTCGAAAAATGTTTCCAAGTCAAACGGATCGCACCTCAAACGCCAATATTTCAAAGTGATTTACGCAAAAAGAGCAAAAGCGACAATTCATACCATATGATACGAATAATTGGTCTCTAATTAGTGCCGGATCAGCCATACATCAGCGGCGGTTAGTCCCGAATACCCGGCAAATGATCCGAAGAAATACATTTGGCTCACGACCGGTAGCCTGTTTTATCTTCGCTAATTATGTGGGGATTTATGGGGTTTCACACACTAACGAACAACTGTGACTTGTGCTTCGAATTTTGGTGTTAAGCCTGCAAAGGGTTCGCTAACTTGCTCATAACTTTAGAGTTGGCTGATAGTGTTTAGTCTTCATTGCACAGTTTATGAGGTTAGAAGAAGAAAGTAAAAACATTTTTAGGTGATATTTTAGCGAAAAATACATCAGTCTTAAGCACGTAGGAATATCATCAGTAAATCGCAAGACTACAAAAAATCTAAAATTTTACGACAAAATTTATGAAATAATTTCATACAAGGAGTGATATTATGGCTATTTGACAGGTAAGACTAACTTGAGAATATTTGAAAAATCATGTATTTGTTTCCTATTCATTGATGATGAAAGAATGAATGGAAATAGATTAAATATTATTGGAATACGAGTACCGTCAGTACATTAGATAGCTGTACTCAAACCATAAATAACCGTACTTATAAAAAACTTTTCATCAAAACTGCAAAGCAACAAACAAAACTACATTAAAATCTATAGTATTTAATATTGTACGGGAATATTTCACAAATTAACTGCAGTGCTATGAACAAGATGAAAGACTTAGATTCACAAAGCGCCGTACGTGCTTACTTTCATTACAATTCAATTCTTTCAGACAATTGGTAGCATTGTCGCTTCTGTGAATTAAAATTATTTTACACAATTCAACTTATATTCAAAGAAAATTTGAAACTCGAGACAAAATTTGTCAAATTGTACTATAACGTTACAAGTTTGGAGCTCCTACTGAATAAACAAAAGGAAAAGTTTGTAAAAAAAAATAGGTCCACTGCGGGGATCGAACCGGCGTCTATCCGATGAGAATACTCGCCACCCGCCCCGCACTGCGGAGAAATGAGTTCTATTAATAATGTGGGAGCACTTACATTGATTTATGAAAAGCATTGACTGATTTACTAAGCGCGCGTCATCGAAGCGTTTTAATTTCACACAAGCACTTACACGCGGGTTTACTTGCTTATACGATTGTATGAAAAATATTAATACATTGAATCGAATTTTGAGGTTATTTCATAGGCTTAGAGTTGAATTTTTAATCGCTAGTTATTAAACTTTGCTGTGTCATTTAGTTCAGTCAAGGTTTTCGTTTGTGCTTAATGTTAAATTATTATAATACGATCGCCATGTTAAAACGTTTAGGTGGCTAAAGGTTTACCACTTATTACATGGAATTCAATTAATAACACACTATGTTGTTAAAGTAAGACTTTGTAAAAGCCTATATAAATAAAAATGCTCAGGCATTTTTCAAAATTTCGGTGACCTCAGTCATTGCTTGGTTAATAAATTTGAGTAACTTATTATCGCATAATTTTCTTCTTCTTTTTACTTTCCGTACTGTGTTATCTATTCGAGCTCTTTCCAATATGTTGCCATCAGATATGCATATATTCTGGAGTGAATTAGTAGTAGTTGCATAAGCTACAGTCTTCTCAACTCTCAGTGACGTTTTAAAAGTTTCACGTACAGACAGATATTTCTACAATCCTCGTTATTATATAGATAAGTAGATAACCCGATACGCGTCCATAATTACGTGTTTTAGTTGGTTTAACGACAGAATACGTTAGAGGTCGATATATATGATTTATTACTCTTTGTGTCTGTCTGTCGCGGGGTTTCCACACCTCATTTTAACTTGTATGGCTTTGCATGATGTATTTATGTAACGTCTCCGAGTTTACAAGTGTCTAGAAATAAAGTTCTTTATAATATAAATCAAAGATGAGGAATTTAGGTAGGAATTTGGTCAGTTATACAGAAATTGGATTGCATTCAAGAGATCGATGGTAAAAATAATAGATTGAAGCGCTGAGGTTATTTGGATTGATTTTGTGGTGTAAGACTTTAACTATTAAACATAAGGAACTCTCAAAACATAGCAAAGAGTTTCTTGTATTTAATACCAATAATATTAGAATCATAGAGTCGCATAATATGACATGAAATTTATTGTGAATTAAATAACATTTTAGGATATAATGTTTTAAATATACTAGTTTGATTGTTTGATTAGTTAGTCAAGTTAAAAATTTTCGATTTAAAAAATACCTAATAGTACTAACTGTTACAAAATAGACAGGATTATTTATTTATTATTAAATTAAAAAAGTAGTGTTTAAATAAAATTAAATAAGAAATTACCAGTTTATGGCTGTGATAGGTGAGCAGGCACTCGGCATAACGCTCGTAAGAAAATATACAATTAGACGATTTATTTGTAAATAAGAGTGACATCTAGTACATAAATAGATTGTTAGATTTCTTAACTTTAAGCATATTCTTAGTAATCCAATCACGCATACTTTTAACTAACCAAAAGTAAACAAAAAACAGCAGTCACCCACCACCAAAAAAACTGACCAAAGACAACATTACCATGAAAATATTGTCTATACTGACGTCATAACCGTCACAAATCTTGTTCCGGCAGTGGGATAGTTCATGTAGGTCAGTATATTTGTGGCGGTGTACCTGGAATCGATGCGGAGTCTCGATATAGACCAAACAATGAGATGAACAATCGATAAACGTAAGCAAAACATCGGCTCGCATTACAATGACGTCACAGTAATACTGTGACTGCCTCTGAGTTATCTAGTATACTTCTTCTTCTTCTTCATCAACCCATATACGCCCACTGCTGAGCACGGGTCTCCTCTACCATTGAGAAGGTTTTAGGCCGTAGTCCACCACGCTGCCCTAGTGCGGGTTGGCGGACTACACACCTAAGAAATTTCTAAGAACTCTTAGGTGTGCAGGTTTCATCACGATGTTTTCCTTCACCGTTAAAGCAAGTGATAATTCAATGTGAATACACACATTACTTCGAAAAGTGCCTGGGGTTCGAACCCGCGACCGCCGAGATTCTCGACCGCGCGCCTAAACCTCGAGGCCATCACTGCTTCCGAGGCTATCACTGCTTATCTAGTATACAAGGTAGTGAAATTCATACTTGACAGCCTGTGACGCAGTCGACTAGACATTGGACAAAACGAGAGGCCGCGGCGCGATACCGGCAAGGAGACAATGGGTCTAGGTGCTCGGTATGCCGAAATATATGTCGTACTCATTGATACCAATGAAATAAGACTTGTATCTATAGGGGGTCAGAACAATGGATGTGATTGTTAGGTGTCATCATAATGCTATACACGTCCAAAAGCTGAACACGGGCCTTCTCTACTACTGAGTGGTTTTACGTCTCAGTCCACCACGCTGGGCTAGTACGAGTTCGAGGACTACACACCTAAGAAATTCTTAAGAACTTTCTAGGTGTGCAGGTTTCTCACGATGCTTCCTCTTAAAGTAGGGGATAATTCATTGTGAATACAAATATAAAATATGCCTCTACACCTAATATATGAAAAGTGTAGGTTTTATACTGTTCAGCAGTTTTTAAGATGTACGCGATCGTACATAAAGATGAAAGAGGATATTATAAAGATCGTAAATTGTTTTTTAATGCGTCTTACCATTTATCTTCATTCCATCTGTCCATTATGTTATGATTCCTGTCTTCAGGGCATAGTCTAAGCTGGTTATAATATATTTCAATTTAACGATATTATCGTATCAAAATTCGCTACAAATTAACATATTATCTTGCGGTAGTTCATTGCTGGGATCAGCCTGATTATTATTGGTCAAATGAAAAATATGGTTATTAGTTTTTTAGCAGTGTAAAGGATTATATTAGGACTAAGTTCTAAGCCCTCTCGGTTGTAGAGGAGACCTGTGCCCGGCAGTGAGACGCATATGGGCTGATGATAAAAGAATTAGAGCTTAGTTTTCGCGTATTTTTTAATAGATAACACTAAGAATACCGTTTATTGTCGTCCTAACAAGCTGTAGTAAAGTTTGCACGCCTTCTTTCTACAATGGTGTGTAGTTCCTAGAGATTTCGGTTCCCGGATCGGCCTAAAGTTTGTTCCACGACGAATTGTTTTTACCATAATCTATCACACTCGAATATTCGACTATTATGGAATTAATTAGCGGCAGAATCTGAATATGTGCAAAACGGCAATAGGCTCGCCCCTTATTACGTGGGACAGATATATCGACCTATGCATAAGGTTACTTATGACTATAACACCAAAGTACTTTTTATCTCTTTATAGAGTTAGGTTATATATTGCACTAGTGAAGTATAAAAGGGAAGTTGAGATTTTGCACACAAAACTATTCTGCGCATAGGTCGATATTATGTATCATATTCATCAGCCCATATGGATCTCATTGAGACGGTTTATTCCACCACGCTGGCTTAGTGCGGGTTGACGAACCAAACGCCTAAGAAATTCCTAAAAACTTTTAGGTATGCAAGTTTCATCACAATCTTTTCCTTAATAGTCAAAACAAGTGATAATTCATTGTGAAAACATACAACCTTGAAAATTCAGAGGTGCGTGCCTAGAGTTGGAACCTGCGACCACCGACACTTTCGACCGTGCACCTGATCCTCGAGGCCATTATTGCTTACATGCCTAACTAAGTGTTGGTGCAGAAAGCCACATTTCCTTACCCCCTGAGAAAATACATCCTTGGTAATGTATGTATGATACTCCGTGCATGGGTCTCAGTGCCGTGCATATGCATACGATTGGAACAGCCCGTGTCCACAGTTCCGTATGTACGCATTACAAGTTATTGTTATTAAATCGTTCTCGTTTATTGCTTCTGTTCTATTACGAGTATGGAGCGCGGCACGGCAGCGTGTGCAGGATGCGACATTCATATTTCATCGTGATAGTAACATAACTATTTCTCTTTTCATATCATTCTTTTTCCTTATCAATCCATATACGTCCCAGTGCTGGGCGCGCGTCTCCTCTACCATTGAGAGGGTTTAGGCCCTCATTCCTTTTATCACCTAAGAATTTCAATGTAATTTTTCATCCAATATTTGTATATAAAAGAAGTATTTTTGACAAACTAGTGCTTTCCTCCAAAGATCGCGGGAATTTAGTTAATTAAAACTATTTCAGTCGTGAAAACGTAGCGTAGACTAGTCGAGTTATTTTCAAGTTTTACATAAATTTTGGACTCATTGGTTCGTTTGCACTACACTTTAAATAAACAAAGAATGTAGATCATGAGAAATTTTAAAGATTTTTAGCTCGTAAAATTTTTAATGAAGGTTTTTGCGTAACGAAAAATAATAAAAAAAATCTAAGTCTCCATTAATTGGCCATAGGTAGATTATTATTTAGTTTATAAGTCACGCGTAAGGGAAATTTAATAAAGAAAATCTTATGACTGCATCATTCACCTCGAACTAAAATCTGGTGAGTGTAAAAAGATTCCGAATAATTGCATATCTCAGGATCAATAAGATCATAAAAAACATTCAATAAAGCTTTACAACGCAGATATACCACTGGCACATTCGAAAATCATCCTTTAAAGAATAAGTACACAAATTAAAATAGCTAATTCGATTTTGACATGTCCAAGGATACAAATTAGGAGGATTAAACCTGTCCATCTAAAAGGTTTTAGAAAATTCTTCGGAGTGTATTCCGCCAATCCCCACTACTGTGGTGTAATAAGACCTAACACTCTCACTTGTAGAGGATGCCTGTGCCCATTAGAGAATATATGAACTGATGAGGAAAGATGACGAAGGCCGATGATCGAGCCCAGTGACACAGTTGAGACATAAGCCTCTCATTGGATCAGCCTGTTGGACATAAGTCGAACAGTTGTTGTTGATAAACTGTCTCCAGCAGAGAGCATATGGGCTGATGATGATACATAACGAAGGCCGAAGATCTAGCCCTATGCCACAGGGGAGACCTATGTCCATGATGAACTTAGTGAAGTGAAGTGAATTTAAATACCTTGGGTTGTTCGGTCGTATCCACGCTGCGCTGTCGTCACTGCGCGTGCGTCGTGTGTGGTCCCAGCCACCTCAACCGCCTGCTCCACTTAGCTACGTTCAACTATCTATACACACAGCTTCTTATAAGATTCTCATTAGAACCCACCTTTTTCAAACTGTGTTAACACATTACAATATTATGATTGTTTGTTTTAGATTTATGTAATTATAACGTAAGAAAAAAAACTATGCTCGGATACAAAAAAATATATTTGATGTCCTTTACCCCCCCCCCCCCCCCCCGTTTTAAGTAAGTTTATTCTTTGTAGATTTTTATAAAATAAAACAGAATTTCAAGAAATTATTTTTATAAATAAATAAATATTAATCTAATCATTGTGTGGAATTTAAGTTTAGTCTTGGTAATATGTTTGAAAAATTTTCCCCTTTAACCAACTATTCATCATCGTGATGAAACCTGCACACCTAAAAGTTCTTAGGAATTTCTTAGGTGTGTAGTCCGCCAACCCGCACTAGGCCAGCGTGGTGGACTATGGCCTAAACCCTCTCAATGGTAGAGGAGACCCGTGCTCAGTAGTGGGCGAATATGGGTTGATGAAGAACCAACTATTCACCCAAATATTCCTGTTAAATACACTAGCTTTTCTAAAATTAACGCAAAATTATGACGTTAATAATTTACAGCTATTTCCATTTTGTCCATTGATTAGAGAAGAAGGTATTTTGCCTCATAAGAACCCTTCAGGTTATACAATTAGTGGGATTAAGACGACTCACAGTTTTCTAGATTTAATTTATTATATTCCATCCTAAGTGCCGTCTAAGGCCCTCAGTAGGACATAACTGAAGTACATCCGACTCCTGCCAGTAATCACTACCCACTAATAAACTTGATGCCAAGCTTTCCTTAATGATTAAAATGGCAAAGGACTTTATAAGATGCAATTTGCGCGTGCATTTTTTATTATAGCTTTTGTCATTAATCTTAAAAGGTATTTCGCAAGGGATTTCTAGTGATAATGGTGACTTACGTTCTGTAGTTATTATCAAAATGTTGGAACATTGTCTATACCTAAAATTAAGTATTAAAAAAACTACGGTACTTAAACATTCCAAATTCAAACAGACAAAATGCTACAGTTTCGAAATTATCACCAATCACCGTTGTTTGTCGAACGCACCCGATGTTTGTCGAAAACAGCCGAATGTTGACCGATCATGATCTACTTAAAGCACTACAGGCAATATTGACGTTCTCTATTTAAAATGTTCCACAAACTTTATTCTGCTACTGTTACATGTATATATTTGTATGGGGATCGAAGTTTTCCGGTAGCAAAACTAATATTGTCGCACCGTTTTGATGTGGTATTTGTACAAAGATACCTTTACAGGAGCGTTGAGTATAAATTGTATGGGGTACAACCCTTTTCGACGGCAATAAATAAGTTTGTCAAAGATAACGTTTACAAAGGGAATGCGTTCGAATTTTAAATTTATTTTCCGATAAGTACCGAACATTGTTCCTATTATGACAATTAACTTATTTGGTCCGGGTAACGAAGCGGTTAGACGTTTAGAACTTTTTTTCAAATCACGAACATTGACTAATGAATCATTAAAAAGGTTACATTACATTGATTTACGTAAAAATCTGAAAATCGAAAATATTTTAGCATATTACAGGTAAATATAAATTCCAACAGCTAAAATTCTTGACGTGAGTATTTATTTACTTTACCATATTTTGATTGGCATCATCCGAAGAAAAAATCCTTTGAAGCAAGGAAACGTCCGAAAACCATTAAAGCAATTACCAAATCGACTGATATACTAAATCCACTTACAATGAACCACTTCAATGGAAATTTACAAACACCAAACTTAATGAGAGGAAGTGACTTCCTGAAAACTTCGTAGTCATAAACACGGCGCCGACGAGCTATCAAGCAATATGTTAGACCGCATCAATCAAATTATCGACTCTCTTTTGAGATTAAAAACGTTGTACATGTTAAACAAACAAGTAAGAATATAAAGAGGGAAAGTTGAGGCGTTTACGCTGCGATTTTTTTGTAAATAAAAAATTTTACACTTGTACGATCGACGGTAACCGTTTCAAGAAATCTTTTGACGTGCTTTTGAACAAAAGCATAAAATTTACTAAATATTAATTTATTTCTAAACCCACGTTGTGTATAATGTTGGGGAACTACGAGTACGTGGGATGAAACAATATTTCATAGTTTGATTAGCTACAAGACGAATTTGAAAACTTACTTATTTCAAGTTCCTAATGGCAAGATTACGACTCGTTACTATATTTATTTAACATTTGACAGAAAATTAACATAACCATTACGATGTACAAAGACAGAACTATTTTATCCGTCGATTAAAGGAGATCCCCCCGCGTTTTCATCGCAACTATCGCTTCGTATGTTTCCACATTGAAGTGTAGGGCATCGAGTACTTACAATCGTTGGACGCGATCAAAAAATGTATTGATGCAAAGCTCTTCGACTATTACCAATGCTTATACACCGACTTCACATCTTGATACTTGGAAGAGTGGAAGGGGAAAGTTGTAGCAGTAAAACTTTTGGAGAAAAATTTAATAGGAAGAATTTATAGAAGAAGTTATATGTATTTTTATTCCTACCCAGTAACTAGTAACAGAAAAACTTAAAGCAGCTTCTATAGTCACATTTTATTAATGATTATTTTTACAATGTTACGAAATAATTAGGTATAACATCAGGTTTACGACGTAGAGTTGTGTCCTATAATTTGTTTCCTTACCTTGGATAAGAAAGTTGCTTTAGCTTGGACTGAATGACATCCCCCTTTGAACACTTGTTCTAAATCAATTGTATTTCTGTTGAATCATTTTTATAGGACCCGGATAAACACTTTTAAGTAAAACTAATTAACGGATTCAAGACTGATTAATTTTCAACCCTACGACGTTTCTGAGACTGCAACCATTTCAAAATAAAACATAGTTTTGTCACATAAGTTCAAATTAAATAAAACCACAAGATGCACTGAAGCATAGCCAATTGCAAGTGTTATTAACGACCTTCAATTCACAAGAAGAAACAGTTTTTGACACAAATATTCAAATCAAATTAAAAAGCACTAAAAATCCGTAAATGAATTTTATTTCTATAAATGTACTCGTACACACATTTATCTATTGTATTATTTTGTAATACGGTAAAACAAATTAAATGAACAGTTATCGAACTAAGCTGTTTTTAATAAAGCTTTTCTAGAAAGGCGTTAACGGTTACAAAGACTAGCGGGAAAATGTTAGGAAAAAAATATCAAATTAATTTGGCTCACTCACTCCACGATTCCGTGAATTGATTAAAAAGTAATTGTTGAACAACAAAAGTTTTGTGAAAGTTTAGATTAGGTCCTAGATTAGTAATTATTGGGAGCTAACTGTTTTTTTTTCGATGTAAATCAGGCGCTAGATAAACGACCTGATACGATAAAATGGAACTGAAATAATGGTATGTGTTGCGAAAATACCTTACACCTCGAGATGAGGTAAGTGTGTACCACAGAAATTTTGGGATAGATGGATTAGCAATGGGAGAGGATGAGACTTAATGGTTTTATGAATACAGGTTCAACTTTTGAGGAAGCCATTTGATGATTATTATGTGTTAGTACAATAAGACTTAATATCTATAACCTATCCTTTCGAAGGTATGTACATTCATGACTGCCTCGTGATCTCAAGTATGTGCCGTGCAATCTAGTGTCCCTGAATCGATCCTCAGGTTATTGGTGGTGTGTTGGGATTTTTCTAGTTCGAATTCTCAGCAGTAGCACGATGTCTGAAAATGTGCACGAAAACGGCAATACTTTCTGCCCTATTGCGTGGGACTGATACCTCGTGAAATGTGGGTGCAGAAGTGCAACTCTGCCTATTTATCTGTTTAGTATATATGTATGCTGTACTTTCCTCTTATTAACATTGGCACAAGTGACTGCAATGACATTGATGTAAGATGCAATACAAATTGAGTATTGATTGCTTATCGCTTTTTCCTATATAATTAAAGGTTGCGTGTAAAAGCATCAACACAGTGGTTTTGTCGAGTGATGAAAGATACATTAACGGAACTGTAGTATCGATAATTAAATTGTCTTTACGTTTTATAAAAAATGTGCTAAGTTACGGGAAAATAACAATTAAGTTAATTTTATATGTGAGACAGTTAACACGTTTTGCATATCTCACTTGGGGTGGTACCACTGTTGTACAGAAAACCGATGCGAGTCAATGTAATATATTTATGCTTTCTTAAGACTGGTAAAGTGGATGGGTCTTGGTCGCCAATGTATCTTCTTCTTCTTTATCAACCCATATACGCCCACTGCTGAGCACGGGTCTCCTCTACCATTGAGAGGGTTTAGGCCATAGTCCGCCACGCTGGCCTAGTGCGGGTTGGCGGTCGCTAATGTATATGTCTACATTAAAAATAAAACGAGTTATAATGCTCTTGGACATTTGTATCGAAATCGGCGCTCTACTTCATTTATTGTTAATTTATATCATACAACAGCAAGTACGATAACTGCTTTGTTTGTTTTTATATCATAGTAAATTGTAGATTACATTACATATGACTGTAGGTAAGTAGAAATATTTAAAAAGTTAATGTTCTTAAGATCGTCTCGGTAAAGCCTGGTCAGCCTCGGAATTACCATCGATCATTCTAATATCGTCAGACCGTTACGCGTACTTAAGTGTTTTTGTTCCGGTTAGCTAGATTTCTTAAACATAACAAATTCGTTTAAAAAAACAGTAATTCCAAACGGAATGTAAGCAAAGCATATAAAACGTCTCTAAACAACACCTGTTTACACAGACGCGTCAAAATGAGAATTAACATGGACAGTTATGTGGCAATTTCCACAAAAACACCATCTTTATTTATGTACCTCGCCATTATCATAAAGAAACAATATTATTCAATGATTGCTTAATTAATAATTAAATTATTCATTTCGTTGGCGAATCGAAACTTAAACCACAGAGCGAAGATAAAAAATTGACA